>LR738715.1:771212094-771241077 GCA_902687465.1 Secale cereale
TTTTCAATTTCAGGGTCTTTTAGCTCTAAAACATTTCAGTAAATGCATGAAAAATACCAAATGAATTCAGAAAGGGTTGATAATTTATGATGTGGATTTAAATGGTGCATTTTTAACACACCAAAAGTCTGGACTTCAAATAAGTTCAAAAAAAATGAAATGCCTTTGTAACAGATGAGTTTTCATCCGAAACCCTGATACTTCAAAAGAGATTGTCCATTTTGTACACGAAGTGCATCTATTGTTTGTCGTAACCCTCTCTACTTTTTTTGCACATGCTATGTAGGTGAAATGATGATACCATGCCATCTTTTAATCTTTTTAGAGTTCATTCGAAGTGTTTTTCAATTTCAGGGTCATTTAGGTCTAAAAAAATTCAGTAAATGCATGAGAAATACCAAATGAATTCAGAAAGGGTTGATTATTGATGATGTGGATTTGAACGGTACATTTTGAACACACCAAAAGTGTGGACTTTAAATAAGTTAAAAAAATGAAATGCCTTTGTAACACATGAGTTTTCGTCCGAAACCCTGATACTTCGAAAGAGATTGTCCATTTTGTACACGAAGTGCATCCATTTTTTGCCATAACCCTCTCTACTATTTTGCACATGCTATGTGGGTGAAATGATGATACCATGCCAACTTTCAACCTTTTCAGAGTTCATTGAAAGTGTTTTTTAATTTCATGGTCATTTAGCTCTAAAACAATTCAATAAATTCATGAAAAATACCAAATGAATTCAGAAAGGGTTGATAATTGTTGATGTGGATTTGAATGGTGCATTTTGAACACACAAAAAGTCTGGACTTCAAATAAGTAAAAAAAATGAAATGCCTTTGTAGGAGATGAGTTTTCGTCCCAAACCCCGATACTTCGAAAGAGATTGTCCATTTTGTACACAAAGTGCATCTAGTTTTTGCCGTAACCCTCTCTACTTTTTTGCACATGCTATGTGGGTGAAATGATGATACCATGCCAACTTTCAACCTTTTCAGAGTTCATTTGAAGTGTTTGGACATTTTTATGCATTAATTGAGTTTTCCATGCATTTATGTGCTTAATTCAAATTTGAACTACACGCACATGCTCGAGTCCATATAAATTGGTTGAAAAATCAAATATGTGTCCTTGGGTGCATGCTTAGACCCCATGCAAGAAATGGTAACGAATTTCAAACACCAGGGCACCGTTGATTGCCAGCAAAACATTGAGATGCATGGTTTTTAAATTCTAGTAAATCCAAAACTTGTCTGAAATTCCTGAAACTTGGCATGCTATCATGGAATGGCACCCGACATGCTGTGGCATTTTTCGTGTCCATTTTGAGAGAAGGCACACTCGAATAATGACAGTAAACGGAGGCATTTTGAAAAAATAGCCATCACTTTAATATCTCAAACGTTTGTAGAATTCAAACCGTGTGTGTTCTGTTAACCATTCACGTGACGCCACATGTCTTGGTTTTAATGGCTGTAGGAGGTGTCGTGTGTACAACTGCTTGACCTTGACTGAACGCGAGGAGTGCGAGCGCAGTCCGGTGCACAGGCTGACCGAGAGGTGTGCAAGCTGTCCTCCAATGCGTAGGCTCACCGAGAAGCGTGTGAGCTGTACGCTACGCATGCTCACTGGGAAGCGAGCCCTTTGAATTCCATGGCCACCCGCCTTCCTCTCCATTAATGGCGCCCAAGCCGCTATTTAATACAAGCGGCCTTACTGTTTGCCTCCCATCCCCCTCCCTCTTGCAGACCTCCTCCAACGCCATGGCGCAGAATGATCATCTGCCACTAGTCTTCAAGTTTGGTGAAGTCGACTCCGAGCCGGAGTAGATCGAAAATAAGGAGGAATGGGGCCTCATGGACATGGCCCAGAATGAGCTGGACGCGGCGGTTGTTGCCCCCGCTCCCGTCCTAGCTCCCTTTCCCGCGCCTGCGCCAGCGACCATCCCCGTAGCATTGAAGGGCTGGTCGCCGAGCACTATCGCAGAGCTGGAAGTCGCGGGCGTCAGCGAGGTCTCCGTGGACCCGCGCGAGCTCGTGTACATGCCAGCGCCAGCGCCCGTGCCTTTGCCCGTGCCCGGGCGCGCCCCTCCACCCACCGTGGCATCGGCACCCGTGCATTTGGCTGCACCCGCCGCGCCGATGCCCATGCGCGTGCCCCCCTAGGCAGCATGCAACGCTGCTGTCGACCACTACTTCTCAGAAGCGCCAGTTGCCGTCCTGCTGCGCCCCGCCCGTCGATCGCGCGACAACATGATGATTGATTTACAAGTGAAGAACATTTTGTGCTGCCTTGAAGACTTCAACAACGGCGTCCCGAAGGACGACAACGACAACGACGGCGCGGCACGCCCCCTTCGCCGCCATCGGAAATAGTTTTTTGGGGGTTTAATATTGTATCTCGAATTCTCGATCATATGAATATAAATTCGCAGTGTGACTGAATGAAAGATATGGTTTGAACAAACTTGTGTTTTTCTCTCTTAATGTACAGACTTATCAAACGATTTTCTTTTGAGTAAAACGTCAATGGTTTTCAAATATAAAACACTCACCGCAAACGTTTTAGTTAGAACACCCGAATGCAAACCGACAGCTTCCCCAGGAAGCCAAGGGAAATTGTGTCGAGCATGATTTCTTCACCCCTACAACGCAAACGGTTGTTTTGCATGACCCGTGTGCAACCTCGTACAAACAATTGGGTAACATTTGCATAGCTGCCATTTTGGGTGTGTTACCATTTGTCAAACTGGAAAGATTGACATTTGTTTATCTAGTAACATTGCCATTTGTCAACCTTGTAACACTATGATCTGTCAAAATATGCAGCTAAAAATCACTAGCACTATCTAATTTTTGCAACTCAAATCACTAGCACTGTTCATACGGATACCAATACAAACTGTCCTTGTACTTTTTTTTCATCCTAATAGAAAAAATATGCGTGCCGCCACACGACTCATGTGACGTGCGAGCATGCGTGAGTTGATGGGACGCATATCAAATGTACCATTCATTACATACAACAAGTCATCAACACACAACAACAACGAGGTTACATGTTGGATTATAGATTATTTCCAACAAAACATTCTAGTAAAGTAAAGTTTTTCTCACACAACAAATAACAAAGCGATGAAATGAACTTTAGCTCAACCAATCCTCAGCGTTGGAAACGCTTGCTTTGAACCATAACTGATTCTCTGGGAAGGGCCAGCTATTGTCAATCTCGAGACCAACACATGACTGATCATCCAGGCTGAAGTGGCCTATATCAGGACACATATTGTGATAGCCAGGGTAGGTAATCATAGCAATGTCCAAGGTATTGATACATTTGCTTCTCATAAATGGTAGTAACATTGTGTCAACAGTAGCTGGATCGCCTTTCACCATGATTGGATAGTTTTGTCCAAGGAAGAGCGAGTTTCCTCCAAGAATTTCAGTACAAAACCATTCAGAAGGTGCTGGCACTAGTACACTAGTATCCATGCTGAATACCTTGCAACGGATGTTGGAATAGGTCCGGATAGTGCGACCATGGGAGACAACACCTGCTTCATTAGTAACATAACACTACAAGAAATATGTCAACTTATGACCTTTTGTTAGTGACCCTGGAAGAATTGGTCATAGATCTATGACCATTTCAGACCAATTGGTCAAAAGCTGTTCGGGGGGCTCCAAACCCTAAACTATAACGACCATTTTGGTCAGAAAGGTCATAATTTCCTTACACGAAATGGTCACAAAGCAGATAGCACAGGTTCGCTGCCTTATTTCTAGCTGTTCATGACCAATATAGATGGTCATAACCTTGAAAATTGTGGTGGGTTGCTACGACTAGGCGCCACCTCATCAGTTTTGCCTATGTGTCATGTCCATGTGGCAGTTTTTGCCCTAGGTTGTGAAGCAACCTATATTTCTGTCATTCCCAAAATTCCCCAAAAAATCTCATAAATTCTTTGGGTCATATCTTCGTCAAATATGTAAAAAACCTTCCTTGCCTAGTTCAAAAATAATTCAAAAATATTCATTTTCCTATTCTGTTCAAAAAAACACTTTGTGAAGGAAGTACCACTTTGGCATGTCCAAATGGTATCCATTTTCTATAGTGCTTTCCTATGCCCAAATAACTATCCTCCACCAAATGCCAGCTCAATCCATTCATTATTTTGAGCCCATCTTCAACATTCGTATTTATGTCCAGTGTGGTACATTGCAAAGCAAGTACCACCTAGACTCCTCCTTTTGAGCTGAAAATTTGTGAAGACGGTCTTCTTAGTAACTGATCATCCTCAACCAAAACTCACGCCCATTAGCCATGTGCATTTTTGGTACCGCTAATCAAACACTTGGCTGCTAATTCATGTTTGAGCATCGATCGGTCTCCTCGTGAGAATCTTATGTTGTAATTTTCTTCCTAGCACCTACCTGGGGAGTGGCAACCCACTAGACATGCCTAGGCCGCCCAGAACACATGGCAACGCCACAGTCACGCGGTGACCACACAGCGGGCATGCGAGTTTACGCGCTCTAGAGTTGGGGCCCTCGACCACCGCCCAAACCTCGACGTATCGCCACCAAACCATGTATTTATGATTAAATAGGTACTTATGTACCTAGAAATGATTTTTGGAAAAAATAAATAGCAAACTAAGAGGCAGCCGCAGTTCAAATTTGACCCGCTTCCAGCTGAATCGGCGGAAATTTGTCTTTTTCACGAGAGGTGGATAAAAACTTTTTACACCCAACCATTTTGTCAATTGTGCATTAAATATGTCCTAGTATTTTATAAAATTGATTTGATCAAATTTTGCAACAATTATTTGGGAGGTCCTTCACAAAAAAACCTCCTTTTGGGCACTCGAAAAATGGAAAATGAATTTTTCGTCCAAAGAAAATGAAAACTTCCTTAGGCAACATTGTTTGCCATTACAAGATGCACCCTTGTGCACAATATGAGATCATTTGAACAAACTATGCCATGAATGTGGCCATAGGATTGATCATTTGGCTTGAAAGCCATGAATCTTCACGCATGATAGCTCATTTCTGAGAACACTTTTTTAATAGAATTGCCGTATTACAAGTTTATTATTTTTCCTGGTAACTTGGTCATATATAATGACACAATGCGAAGGTGTTCCAATTTCTTGATTTTTTTGAATTTTTTATGCCCGTTTCAAAATGCGGTCAAAACGGCGGGAATGACCGTTCCTAGCTAGTGGTTGAATCTTGGAATTTTTTTGGTGTTTCTCTGATTAAATAGGTACATATGTACCTAGAAATGATTTTTGGAAAAAAATAAATAGCAAACTATGAGGCATCCGCAGTTCAAATTTGACCCGCTTCCAGCTGAATCGGCCGAAATTTGTCTTTTTCACGAGAGGTGGATCAAAACTTTTTACACCCAACCATTTGGTCAATTGTGCATTAAATATTGCCTAGTATTTTATAAAAATGATTTGGTCAAATTTTGCAACAATTATTTGGGAGGTCCTTCACAAAAAACCCTCCTTTTGGGCACTCGAAAAATGGAAAATGAATTTTTCGTCCAAAGAAAATGAAAACTTCCTTAGGCAACATTGTTTGCCATTCCAATATGCACCTTTGTGCACAATATGAGATCATTTGAACAAACTATGCCATGAATGTGGCCATAAGATTAATCATTTGGCTTGAAAGCCATGAATCTTCACGCTTGATCGCTCGTTTCTGAGAACACTTTTTAAAAATAATTACCGTATTACAAGTTTGTTATTTTTCCTAGTAACTTGGTCATATATAATGACACAGTGCGAAGGTTTTCCAATTTTTTTGATTGTTTTTGAATTTTTTATGCCCGTTTCAAAATGCGGTCAAAACGGCGGGAATTACCGTTCCTAGCTAGTGGTTGAATCTTGGTATTTTTTGGTGTTTCTCTGATTAAATAGATACTTATGTACCTAGAAATGATTTTTGTAAAAAATAAAGAGCAAACTACAAGGCAGCTACAGTACAAATTTGAGCCACTTCCAGCTGAATCGGCTGAAATTTGTCTTTTTCACGAGAGGTGGATCAAAACTTTTTTCACACAACCAGTTTATCAATCGTGCATTAAATATGGCCTAGTATTTTAGAAAATTGATATGGTACAATTTTGCAACAAATATATGGTAGGTCCTTCACAAAAAAACTCATTTTGGGCATTTGGAAAATGATTAAAAATAACTAGAAAGATCAGAAATGCATACGAATTGGTACTTATCCATAATATGTGGTCTAACTCTAGTGAAAATTTGTATGGTGCCCTTTTGCAAAATATTTTTGGTAGCTACTTCACAAAATCCCTTAGATATTTTTAGTACTTAGATACTTTTTTACATCACTGGTTTTCCGAACCAATCAGGACTCTTCCCCCGGATCGATGACATGGCGCCCATCCATCCATCCATCCATCTCACCATCCCACATCCATCCATCCATCCATCCATCCATCTATCTATAGCAAAAAATAAGAAAAGAAAAAGAGATACCCCCACCGCAGCCCAAACCCTAGCCCTCCCGATCCAATCACACCCCTCCCCCCATCGTACCCCTCTTCCCCTATCTCCTCGCCGCCACCTCCCGATCCAATCTGACCTCGTCGTCCACTGCCGCCGACCTCGCCCCTCCCTCTGCATCGCCCGCATCTAGCCGCGCCATGGCCTCCATCCCACTCGCCGGATCTCACCTCCATGGGGCGGCAGCGCCATGGCTTCCCCCAACCCCACGGCGTGGGCCTGAGCCACCCGCTGGCCTCAGCTTGGTCTCGGACAAGCAGCCGCGCAAGATGATGCTGATGGCCTGCGTCCGCGGCCCTCGACCATCCCGCCGGCGCTGTGGCCCACGGAGGCGGCCGCCCGTGAGGTGCTGCTGCGACTACACCCAACGGAGGAGGCGGAGCGGCGCTGGTACAGGGTCCAGATCGAGGCGGGGTCCTTCTTCCTGCGTCCTCCTTGCCGCTCGTCGCCCCCCTCGCCTCCTCCAAGGACGCCTCCTCATTCTACTCCGACGACGACGGCATGATAGGACAGCGGGGCCCAGTGCGGGACTCGTCCTTCCCGACCCCCTGTCCACGAGCTCGCCTCCTCCTCCACCCTCTACCTCTCGAGGCCACTCCGAACGGCCATGGCGTGGGGGATTCAGCCCAAGGCCGGTGAGTCCTCGCTCTCCCCTGCTTACTATCCAGGTACGTGGTTTAGTAGAAGCAGCACTAGCCAATTTTAGTAGAAGCAGCACCGGGCGAAGCGTTATGTACAAATTAAGATGCTCATGTTCCAGTGATTTAGTAGAAGCAGCACTAGCCAATTTTACATAGATATTCACTGCATCAAGATGTGATAACTTGAACCAAAACACGAACAAAGCCAAAACGTGATGATACCTATTTTGCTTCGAGACCAGACTTGCTGCTTAACTGGAAAAATACCTATATTTTGTCACAAACTAGATGGATTGAGTGATTCTTTGTTGGTGAAATGATCTGGACAGATAATTAGATAGTGATGGTTAGAATTGTGTTGTGTTATTATTTTTGTTTATCATGGGCAGAAGCTAAGCCTAGCAGCCTAATATATTTTGTCACAAACTATATTATTTTTGTTTATCATGTTGGTGAAATGATTTGGCCAGATAAACATAAATCTAATTTTGCTACATCAGACTCCTTCTAATCCACGCTTTCTAGAGTCGCCTGGTCTGCATTAATGCACCATCTTGCATTGCAATTGATCCAATTCCCCTTGTTGCCTGAAATCAAAGCTTATGGCAGTGACCTGCTGTTTGAGAGTAGCAGGGGCTTTGTCCTGGTTATACTGGCCTGAATTTGGTTAACACATTGGTACTACTACTACTAATCTTGAAAGCCATGAATCTGCACTAGAATTTTCAAAAAACACATGTTTTTTTAGGGTGGTTGTCTGAACTGAATTTCTTAGAACTTTCCTATCCAAACTAGAGATGTAGTTGAGCACCTTTCTTTTTCTTCGGTACAACCACATCTTTTTTCTTTAGCTCTCAAACTGCATCTTACATGGTTGTGCTTTCTCAGCTCTTAGCTTTCTTCGTTCTTAAAATGCAGCTCAAATGGTTGTGATATATATTTATCCTAGATAGAGAATCAGTGTTGTTCTATCTAGTTCTACTCGGACAAGTTTCTCAGTTTCATTGATCCTCTCTTTTTCAGCGTGAGCACCGACGTGGCGGGACGATGGCATGTCGAAGCAGACCGCCATCTACTTCTACCTGGTAAAGGGTGCGGATGGGAAGCCCAGCACTCACTTCTGCCAAGACGCCTTCAGGTATGCACACATCGATCTTAAATATGCACGCGCTTCTAATTACAGTGTAATACGCCATGTTATTTCAGTATTTTTGATGTAATAACATCTTTTCTTGAGGGATGGAGGGAGGGGCATCTGTCTATCTTACCTTGCTGACAAACCACTTGCCATCTCAAATCATGTTTGTCAGGTCATTGAAGGCGAACGTTCTCATCAAGGCCGTTTAGAGCAGCTTCAGTCATGGGGCGCTACTAGGCCAAGCAGAACAGGAATAATATCATGCCGGCCCGCATCATCAAGCACACCATGGAGATCATACACCTCCTCACTGACGCCAACCCCATATCCCCTTATCTCCTTCCTTGAGATTGCTAGTATTATATGATGTCAGTTCAATGGATTGTCACTGTTTGCTGTTCCTTCAGATAGCTAGTATTAACTGGTTGCTTGCTTCTGTACCATGCTGTCTATGGGTTATTATTATTGTTTATCCCGATCATGAGCTTGAATGGTGTAGGAGTACAACAACACCAGGTTAATTTTTAGAAGTGACGTTACTGAATTTTTTTCTATGCCACGGTACAATTATAATTCAAATGGTAGCCAGGTGACACGAGCTGTTTGGCCCAGTTCGTGGTATCTATTAGGGGCTACAATTTATTACTTTCTGTATAGATTTGTTAGCAATGGATGAACTGATCAAGGAAACACTTCTGAGCTGATCTGAAGTTCTGAATTGGTCCAATAGATCTGAATTGGGAGTACTTTTTGTACTGCAGTGAGTGCCTCAGCGCTATATGTTAGTGCCAGGTTGTTAGGCAGCTTTCTGTTCTCTGCTGGTAGCTTATAAGAGTACAATTCTCACCGAATGTACTTTGCATTCTTACTGTATCTACTGGTGCCACAATCATTCTTATACCAACTTATTTACTAAATTAATGTAATGTAGTTTTAATCCACACTATTCCCAAGTTTACTTATGTCAAGGGATCCACTTATCAGAAGTCAGTACTTAATGTGTGGATGGTTGTGCTGTTTTGCAGGTTGTTGGCACCAAGGTGTTTGAGCTGGTCTTCCTGTTGGTGCACGAGGAAGAGGAAGTGAAGTCTTTGATTTGTCCACCAAGGAAGAGGAAGCAAGAAGTCTTTGATCTGTACAGAGGGTAAGTCCTTGGTCTGTCCCACTCTTCCTTTGCTATGTGATGGTGACCTCCATGTGTTATTTGGACACTTTGGTTCATATCCTATTCTTGTGATTTTCCAATGCTATGTCAAGAAATGAATCTATAACCTTTAATGAATTCAATGTATGATCATGATGAGATTGAATGAAAGAATGATATCATGCCAACTTGTTTCTGTCCTTGATCAGTATCATTTGTGGTAGCTCCTAGGCTACATGTGCCTTTTCTTGCTCCGAGTTCCTAAGTATGGTGTTGTACTTTTGTTAACTAGACAGATAAATTTTTAAATTTGGTGAACATCAGTAGCTAACTATGTTGTGAACATCAGTAGCTGCTACTATTAATTGTTACTGCCATGATGTTGACACTGCTTAGAATAGGTTTTGTGCCTTAACTCTAGTAGTATTTGCTGTCAAAAACATGATTGTATTGTGAGTCATCAAGTTCTTGGAGTGTTCTTCGAGCTTGCTAGTATTTAAATTTTTCCACCAATATAATATTTGCTAATACTTACTCATGGTTGCTACTGTTATGTATGCCCTCATGCTTCAGGACCCACTCCTACCTGTTTGTGTATTTTCTTATTATTTTGTTCAATTCCTTTCCTAGCTGTTGTATGTTGGAGGATATTGCAGGATAATGATCATTTACTGTCTTTTGCAGGAGCTCTAGGCTTAAGAAGTTGGAAAAAGGGAACACTTCATCTTTGTAGCTGTTGTATTTGTTCCTGGGTGATTACAAATATGGAATGGTTGTTCTATACTTCATAGCAGCACTTTTATAGTTGGTTCTAAATTCCTGGATGATGTGGACTAGCATGATTGTAATATATATAATGTACTCATTTTGGTCATCATTTGTGAAAATTGTGTGATTGGGGCTCTGCTGATCGAAATATTGATTATTTATTGCTGATAGTTTATTGTTGATACGTTGGAAATTAAACAAATACTGTTTGGGCCCTAAAAAGGCCAAAAATCAAATAATTCGGGAAAAATTGAACAAAATTAATTAAAATAATAATTGTTAAAAGGTGAAGGCCAGAAAACAAAAAGGCTTAGGCCCAGTAACGAAATAGATCTCAAAAAGGCTATGACCCATGAAATAAAAAGGCTAAAATGTTGGGCTTGGCCCATGTAGCTGATCAAAATTAATAGTAACAAATATATAAAAAGGCTGAATTATTGGGCTCGGCCCATGTAAAACAACGAATTGGACCGGGCTGAATCTTGTGCCACATCAGCTTGCCACGCTGGATGCCTACGTGGCCTGGGGAGGCTCCTAGTGACCAAAACACGACAGTAGGCATATTTTGGTCACAAACGTCTATGACCTTCTCACAGAGAAGGTCGCTATAGTCAGTTTATGACGGCCAGCTTTTGACCTTATGTTTTTAGTCACAAAAAGGTCACAAATGGAAATTTGTGACCATTCAGTGACCAATAGTGGTGGTCACAAGTTGACATATTTCTTGTAGTGTAAGCAGTGCCCTGTATACATACAAGAAGAGGTGATCCATCGGAATAAGTTGCCAAGCGCCACTGAGTATATGGGTCCTACTCATCCTCATGCTCGTGATCATCACCATCGTCATCTCCCCCTTGGTTATAAATTTTTCAAGTATAGGTGGTGGAATGTTCACAGGACCTTGGAAACACAACAAGGTTAATTAGTACAGTGATACTAACTAACATGCATGTGGATGAAACAATTCTAATTACGATAGAAGACAAATGTACCGAAACAATAAGCATCCCATGCAAAACCAGTGCCACGAGTGGTGACAACAAACACAAGACGCTCGTATTGAATTGCATCACAGTACTCATTCATGTCCAGAAATTGATTTTTGAGTAATATCCATCCATCCGTGGAAGCAGAGACGGCAACAAGCTTGTCGAAGATAGCAACAACAGCATAATTCTTGTAATCCCAAGAGCGGCAGGGAACTCGAGAAATTACTATCTTTCGTAGACAACAATCATGATGACCGTATTTGAACGTACGTAGACTATCTGTGTGCTGAACCTCATGGCAGTCTGAGATTTTTCGAAGTGGAACCCGGTGACGAGTGTACACATTCACAAGTTCCCACTCGCAGTTGTTCCCAATATAAACAACCCAATCTCCATTTGCGCCTGCCTGGGCCTTGCCCTTAAGCGATGGCATCTTAACATCACACGTATAATTATCAAGCGACATCAACTTGCAGAAGGCAAGGCTTCCTTCGTCCTCGTGACGGTGAGCAGGGTCATGGGAAGAAGATAGGGGAGATCAAACCTCTCCTGAACCCTTGGGTTCTTTGTAATGATCCTATTTGTTGAGTCGAGAATGGTCTTGTACGAACCTGCCATGCTAGATGAGGTGATGACATCGCACCGATCAATGAATTCCTCCACCACGTCATCTTTCAGATCGGGGCAAGAATAACGGGGTCGTTTCCGGCCTGTTGCCTCCATGGAGAAGACGACCGATCGAACAATGGCAGAAGGAAGGGTGAAGACAAATGGAGGGAGGAAGAGCATGCGACAGCAGTTCCAAATCGAGAGGGAAAGGTGAAGAGGCGGTGGACGGTTGCCACGGTACAAGAAGAGGCTAGTGGGGAGCGAACGGTTGCCATAGAGTTCACACACTGACGACAAGGCCGAGTGCACCGCATGCCGTATATCGCACACACCTTGATCTGGCTGACTGTTTCTTTTGTGTTGCCTAATCACAAACAGTTCATCCGAGTGAACTGTATGCTGTATATCGCACACACCTTCATCTGGCTGCCCGTTTCTTTTGTGTTGCCTAATCACAAACAGTTCATCTGAGTGAACCGTATGCTGTATATCGCACACGCCTTCATCTGGCTGCCTGTTTCTTTTGTTCCTCCTCATCGCAAACATTTAATTGAACGTAACCGTATGCCCTTCATCGCACACACAACTAAAATCGGAACCGTGTTTGATGCATCCGTCTTCGCAAACATTTTACACATTTTTGACGATTTTCATGCACCACCGTTTGCGATGATTGCATCACACACAGTTTCTCAAAGGGTCTCTGATCGTAGTGTCGCGTTAGCAGCATCCTGCAGTAGTGATTGTTTCTTCAGAAAATGCATCGTGTGCTCATTACCATTGATATGAAAAGTGACCTTGCTTTTATTGCAATCAATAACATCCCCTGCAGTGTTTAAAAAGGGTCTACCAAGAATAATAGACATATTGTTGTCCTCGGGCATCTCAAGTATAACAAAGTCAGTTAAAATAGTAACATTGGCAACAACAACGGGCACATCCTCACAAATACCAATAGGTATAGAAGTTGATTTGTCAGCCATTTGTAAAGATATCACAGTAAGTGTAAGCTTATTCAAATCAAGTCTTTCATATAGAGAGAAAGGCATGACACTAACACCAGCTCCCAACTCACACAAAGTAGTTTTCACACAGTTTCTTTTTATGGAGCAAGGTATGGTTGGTATTCCCGAATGTCCATGTTTTTAGGTACTCCATCTTTAAAAGAGTAATTATCAATCATGGTGGAGATTTCAGCTTCCAGAATTTTTCTTTTATTAGTGATGATGTCTTTCATATACTTTGCATAAGGAGCCATCTTTAAGATATCCGTCAAATGGGTATGCAAAAAGACTGGTCTAAGCATTTCAGCAAAGCGTTCAAATTCTTCATCATCTTTCTTCTTAGTTTATTTAGGTAGAAAGGCATGGGTTTTTGTACCCATGGTTTTGTTTCCTTTCCATGTTTTCTAGGAACAAAGTCTCTTTTATCATATCTTTTATTTTTAGGTTGTGGGTAATCAAGATCAATAACAGGTTCTATCTCAACATCATTATCTGGTTGTTCCTTATTGTTTGGTTGAGTGTATTTATGAACATCATAATTATCTTTTCCATTTTCACTAGAGGAATGTTTATTACCAGATCGAGTTTCAGAATGAGAGATAGAAACATCATTACTAATTTTATGAGGTTTTTCAGGTTCACTAGAGGTGTGCAAAGTCCTATAATTTTTCTTTTTCTTTTTCTTCCTAGAAGGACTAGGGGCATCAATGTTAAGTCTTTGTGAATCTTGTTCAATTCTCTTAGGATGTCCCTCAGGATAAATTGGTTCCTGAGTCATTTTACCTCATCTAGTTGCTACTCTAACAACAAATTCATTTATATTATTATTCATTTCATCAAGTAGTTCTTTCTGAGATATAGGAACTTGTGCTAACTGGGTTTGAACCATAGAAGCATGTTTTATAACACCCTTAACATCATTAGAGGTTCTAAATAACAAGTCACTCAAACGAGCAATCATATCAGAGTAGTATTTCAATTGTTTCATGGCATTGGCATTGAAGTGATCTTGTTTCACAGTATAATTATCAAACTCATCAAGGCATTGACTAGGATGCTTACTGTCAGGGATATCACCTTCATCAACTTTTAACAAAGAATTTACCTCAACAACCTTGGGTGGTGGTATGTTAATCCCATGTATTTCTTCAATAGGTGGTAGATTCTTAACATCCTCGGCTTTAATACCCTTCTACTTCATACTTTTCTTTGCCTCCTGCATATCTCCGGGACTAAGATATAAGATTCCCCTTTTCTTCGGAGTTGGTTGAGGTGCTAGTTCGGGAAGGATAAAATCATCATAATTTTTCAATATGTTATTCAATGATTCCTCAACTTGTTCAACAGTTCTTTCCCTGAAAACACAACCAGCACAACTATCTAGGAAATCCCTAGAAGCATCTATTAGTCCATTATAGAAGATATAAAGTATTTCATTTTTCTTAAGTGGATGATCAGGAAAAGAATTTAGTAACTGGAGAAGCCTCCCCCAAGCTTGTGGGAGACTCTCTTCTTCGACTTGCACAAAGTTAAATATTTCCTGCAAGGCATCTTGTTTCTTATGAGCAGGAAAATATTTCTCAGAGAAATAATAAATCATATCCTGGGGACTACACACACAACCAAGAGTAAGAGTATTGTACCAAGCTTTAGAATCACCCTTTAATGAGAACAGATATAACTCGAGGATATAATAGTAGCAAATTTTCTCATCATGAGCAAATAGGGTGGCTATAACATTCAACTTAGTAAGATGTGCCACTACAGTTTCAGTTTCATAGCCATGGAAGGATTAGACCCTACCAAAGTAATTAACTCTGGGACGACAAAGAATTCATAATCCTTATAACTAACAAAGATAGGTGAGGTAGCAATCTTAGGATCACATTTCATTTTAGCATTCAAGATTTCTCTTTCAGTTTACATAATAGTTTCTTAAGGTCATCTCTATCATTGCAAGCAAGAAAGTCTCTAGTTGTCTCCTCATCCATAACATAACCTTTAGGTACTTTTGGCAATTCATATCTATGATGGCTAGATCTAATAGGTGTTTCGAAGTTTTCAATGTCAAGCACTTCATCAGTTTCAACAGTCTCGTCAATATTAGCATTCTCAATATAATTAAGTCTAGCAAGTTGTTCATCAAGTAGTTCAGCCAATGGCACAATCTTATGAAGCAAGGTAATAGCATCATCATAAGCATCATTCATAGCAGAAGTATCATCATCAATTACTTGCGACATATCAGGATTAGTAGCAGAGTGTGGTCTAGCAAGCTTACTTTTAACAGAAGGAGAATCAAGGGTAGAGTGTGATGGCAATTCCTTACCTCCCCTCGTAGTTGAGGTAAAAAAAAATTAGTTCGATCATCCTTCAGATTCTTCATTGTGATAGATAGATAATAATCACAAGTGACTCAAAAAATATAGCTATGCTCCACGGTAACAGTGCCAGAAAAAGGTCTTGATAGCGCTCAAGTATAAGGGATCACAACAATTTTCGAGGGTAGAGTATTCAACCCAAATTTTTAGATTCGACACAAGGCGAGCCAAAGAATATTTGCAAGTATTAGCAACTGAGTTTTCAATTCAATCACACCTGAAGATTAATTACCTGGAGCAAAGTGATCAGTACCACAGTAGTATGATAGTTTTGATAGTAGCAGTAATAGCAATAGTAACAGTAACAGTGATAGTAGTAGTTTTGTAGCAGTGGCAATAGCAATAGCAAAAATAGTAACTTAGCAAGATCAATATGTAGGAAAATCGTAGGCATTGGATCGGCAATTTGTTGAATGATATTCATCATGTAACAGTTACAACCTAGGGCGACATGACACTACCTCCAGTTCATAAATATAATGTAGGCATGCATTCGGTAAATAGTCATATGTGCTTATGGAAAGAACTGGTATGGCATCTTTTGTCATACCCTCCCGTGGCAGCGGGGTCCATAAGGAAACTAAGGGATATTAAGGCCTCCTTTTAATAGAGTACCGGAACAAAGCATTAGCACATAGTGAATACATGAACTCCTCAAATTACGGTCATCACCGGAAAGTATCCTGCATATTGTCACTACAGGGTTTAGGGATCATAACATGTAATAGGTGACTATGACTTGCAAGATCGGATCTAGAACATAGATATAATGGTGATAATATAAACGGTTCAGATCTGAAATCATAGCACCCGGGCCCAAAGTGTCAAGCATTAAGCCTAGAAAAGTAATAACAATATCAATCTTAGAACATAGTGGATACTAGGGATTAGGCCCTAACAAAACTTACTCGATTACATGATGAATCTCATCCAACTCCTCACCTACTAGCGAGCCTGCAAAGGAATTACTCACTCCCGGTGGAAAGAATCATGGAATTGGCGATGGAGGAGGGTTGGTGATGACGAAGACCGAAGATTCCCCTCTCCGGAGCCCCAAACGGGCTCCAGATCTGGCCTCCCGACGAAGAACATGAGGTGACAGCGGCTCCGTATCGCGAAACGTGATAATTCTTCCCCCTTGATTTTTCTCCGAAAATAGGTATTTATGGATTCAGAGTTAGGGTCTGCGGGGCCACTAGGTGGGGACAACTCACATGGGCGCGCTTGGAGGGGGCTCGCCCCGGTGGGTTGTGCCCTCCCAGGTACCCCTTCGGTGGCTCTTGGCTCCAGTATTTTTCTTTATTCATTCCAATCCGAGAACTTTTTATTTCTACACCAAAACAACAGCATCGTAGTTCTGCTGAAAACAACATCAGTCCGAGTTAGTTTCATTCTAATCACGCAAATTAGAGTCCAAACCAAGAGGAAAAGCGTTAGGAAAAGTAGATACGACGGAGACGTACCAAAGCCGTACGTGTGTTGAACACGGAGGTGTCGTCTGTTCGACACTAGATTGGAGTTCTCGGGACGGATCATGACTGGATCACAAAGATGTTCGACTATATCAACCGCGTTTCTTAACGCTTCGGCTTAGCAATCTACAAGGGTATATAGATCCAATCTCTCCTCTCGTATATGGTCATCTCCTAGATTGGATCTTGGCTTTTTGTAGGATTTTTTTGTTTCCCATGCAACGTTCCCCAACAGTGGTATCATGAGCTAGGTCTATACGTAGATGACATGACGAGTAGAACACAAAGGAGTTTGTGGGCGTTGATATTCAGATTGCTTCCTTCCCTAGTATTATTTTGATTCAGCAGTATTGTGAGATGAAGCGGTGATACGTCTCCAACGTATCTATAATTCTTGATTGTTCCATGCTGTTATATTATCATTCTTGGATGTTTTACAATCATTTTATAGTCATTTTGTATCATTTTTTGGTACTACCCTATTGACATAGTGCCAAGTGCCAATTTATGTTTTCTCCATGTTTGTTACATCGCAGGAAATCAATATCAAACCGAGCCCAAACACCGTGAAACTTTTTGCAGATTTTTTCTGGGCCAGAAGGAACACTATGGGACCTGGTGGCACTTCGGGGGAGTCTCGAGGAGGGGACAACCCACCAGGGTGCGCTAGGAGGCCCAGGCGCGCTCTGGTGGGTTGTGCCCACCTCGGGTGCCCCCCACCTCTTTGCTTTATAAATACCCCAATACTCCGGAAACCCTAGGGAAGTGGATGAAATATTCATCCAGCTGTCACAGAGTCCAGAAACACCAGATCCAATCTAGACACCATCACGGAGGGGTTCACCACTTCCATTGGTGCCCCTTCGATGATGCGTGAGTAGTTCTTTGTAGACCTATGGGTCCGTAGTTAGTTTCTAGATGGCTTTCTCTCTCATTGTTGATTCTCAATACAATGGTCTCTTGGAGACCCATATGATGTAACTCTTTTTGTGGTGTGTTTGTTGGGATTCGATGAACTTTGAGATTATGATCAGATCTATCTTTTTATATCCATGAAAGTTATTTGACTTCTTTGATCTCTTATATGCATGATTGCTTATAGCCTCGTATTTTTCTCTGATATTGGGTTTTGTTTGGCCAACTAGATCTCTTTATGTTGCAATGGGAAGAGGTGCCCGGTAGTGGGTTCGATCTTATGGTGCTTGATCCCAATGACAGAAGGGGAACCGACACGTATGTATTGTTGCCACTAAGGATAAAACAAAGAGATCCATATCTAACGCCATAGATAAACGGATCTTCTCTACATCATGGCATTGTTCTTAGTGCATTACTCCGTTTTTCCATGAACTAAATACACTAGATGCATGCTGGATAGGGGTCGATGTGTGGAGTAATAGTAGTAGATGCAGGCAGGAGTCGGTCTACTAATCTTGGACGTGATGCCTATGTAATGATCATTGCTTGGATATCGTCATGATTATTTGAAGTTCTATCAATTTCCCAACAGTAATTTGTTCACCCACCGTTGCTATTTTTCTCGAGAGAAGCCACTAGTGAAACCTACGGCCCCGGGTCTTCTTTCTCATATATTTGCCTTTGGGATCTATTTGCCTTTGCTTTTATTTTCAGATCTACCAAACCAAAAACCCAAAAATACCTTGCTGCAATTTATCTTATTGTTCAACCAATCTACCAATATTTATCTCTCTCTCATGTTCGTTACCCGAAAGGGATTGACAACCCCTTTAACACGCCGGGTTGCGAGGTGTTGTTATTTGTGTGCAGGTGTTGTTTATGTTATGTTGTTTGGTTCTTCTACCGGTTCGATAACCATGGTTTCACATCTGAGGGAAATACCTACCACCGTTGTGCTGCATCATCCCTTCCTCGTTGGGGGAAAAACCGACGTAGCTTTAAGTGACATCAAGCGGCTCATAGCAACCTTATATGTCCACGTATGCTACCTCTTGAGCTTGCGTTGTATTCCCTCGAAGAGGAAAGGGAGATGCAGCATAGTAGCGTAAGTATTTCCATCAGTTTTTGAGAACCAAGGTATCAATCCAGTAGGAGACCACGCGCGAGTCCCTCGCACCTGCACAAACAAATAAGAACTTTGCAGCCAATGCAATAAGGGGTTGTCAATCCCTTTACGGTCACTTACGAAAGTGAGATCTAATATTGATGATAGTTTATATTTTTGGTATATTTAGTTTAATAAAACAAGAAATAAAAGCGGTAAATGTAAAGTAGATGTAGATTGATATGTTGAGAATAGACCCCGGGGCCATAGTTTTCTCTAGTGGCTTCTCTCATGATAGCGATATTCTACGGCGGGTAAACAAATTACTGTCGAGCAATTGATAGAAAAGCAAATAATTATGAGACTATCTAGGCATGATCATTGTATATAGGCATCACGTCCGAGACAAGTAAACTGAAACAATTCTGCATCTACTACTATTACTCCACACATCGACCGCTATCCAGCATGCATCTAGTGTATTGAGTTCATAAGAACAGAGTAACGCCTTAAGCAAGATGACATGATGTAGAGGGATAAACTCAAGCAATATGATATAAACCCCATCTTTTTATCCTCGATGGCAACAATACAATACGTGCCTTGCTGCCCCTACTGTCACAAGGAAAGGACACCGCAAGATTGAACTCAAAGCCAAGCACTTCTCCCATTGCAAGAACTATAGATCTAGTAGGCCAAACCAAACCACTAATTCGAAGAGACTTGCAAGGGTATTATGAGCACACATAAAAAGTTCAGAGAAGAACCAAATATCTTTCATAGATAACCTTGATCATAAACTCACAATTCATCGGATCTGGACAAACACACCGCAAAAAGAGATTATATCGAATAGATCTCCTCGAAGACCGGGGATAACTTTGTATTGAGATCCAGAGAGAGAGAAGAAGCCATCGAGATACTAGCTATGGACCCGAAGGTCTATGGTAAACTACTCACAACTCATGGTGAGGGGGATGATGATGATGATGAAGGCCTCCGTGATGGACCCCCCTCCGGTGGAGCTCCGGAACAGGCTTCAAGATGGGATCTCCCTGGGAACAGAAGGTATGGTGGTGGAATTAGGGTTTTTATCTCTGTCCACGGAGTTTCTGGGGTACGTGGACTTATATAGGAAGAAGGAGGGCACCGGGGGACGCTCGAGGGGGCCTCGAGGCAGGGGGGCACGCCCCCACCCTCGAGAGCCAGCCCTCTATCCCCTAACATGGTTCTCAAGCTCCGCGTGTGTGATTTTCTCCAAAAAATATCTCTCGCGAAGGTTTCATTCTGTTTGGACTCCGTTTGATATTCTTTTTCTGCAAAACCCTGAAACAGGCAAAAAACAGCATTCTGGACTGGGCCTTTGGGTTAGTAGGTTAGTCCCAAAAATGATATTAAAGTGAATGATAAAGCCCATTAAACATCCAAGACTTCATAAATAATAGCATGGAACAATAAAAAAATTTAGATACGTTGGAGACGTATCAAGCATCCCCAAGCTTAATTCCTGCTCGTCCTCGAGTAGGTAAATGATAAAGTAAGAATTTTTGATGTGGAATGCTAACCAATATAGTTTTTCAATGTAATTCTCCTAATTGTGACATGAATGTTCAGATATGAAAGATTCAAGATAAAAGTTTGTCTTGACATAAGAAATAACAATACTTCAAGCATACTAACAAAGTAATCATGTCTTCTCAAAATACTATGGCTAAAGAAAGTTATCCCTACAAAATCATATAGTGTTGGCTATGCTCCCTCGTTATCACACAAAAATATTCATATCATGCACAACCCCGATTTCAGCCAAGCACTTGTTTTCATACTCTATCTTTTAAAACCTTTCAACTTTCACGCAATACATGAGCGTGAGCCATGGATATATCACTATGGGTGGAATAGAGGTGGTTGTGGAGAAGACAAAAAGGAGGGACATAGTCTCACATCGACTAGGCGTATCAACGGGCTATGGAGATGCCCATCAATAGATATCAATGTGAGTGAGTGTGCATCCAACGTGCTTGCTCACGAAGACCTAGGGCATTTGAGGAAGCCCATCATTGGAATATACAAGCCAAGTTCTATAATGAAAAATTCCCACTAGTATATGAAAGTGAATAAACATGAGACTCTCTACAATGAAGAACATGGTGCTACTTTGAAGCACAAGAGTGTAGAAAAAGATAGTAGAAATTGTCCCTTTTTCTTTTTTTTTCTTTTCCTTTTTTTGGGCCTTTCTTTTTTTTCTTTGGCCTTTCCTTTTTTCTCTTTTTTTCTTTTTTTGCGGAGGGGCTTTATAGATTCATCCTTTCCTCCCATGGGACAATGCTCTAATAATGATGATCATCACACTTTCATTACAACTCGATATTACAACTCGATACTACAACAACAAAGTATGACTCTATATGAATGCCTCCGGCGGTGTACCGGTATGTGCAATGAAACAAGAGTGACATGTATATAAAAATTATGCATGGTGGCCTTGCCACAAATATGATGTCAACTACATGATCATGAAATGGCAATATGACAATATGATGCGTGTCATATGAAAGGAACGGTGGAAAGTTGCATGGCAATATATCTCGGAATGGCTATGGAAATGCCATGATAGGTAGGTATGGTGGCTGTTTTGAGGAACAATATGGTGGCTGTTTTGAGGAAGGATATATAGTGGGTTTATGGCACCGGCGAAAGTTGCGCAGTACAAGAGAGGCTAGCAATGGTGGAAGGGTGAGAGTGCGTATAATCCATGGACTCAAAATTAGTCATAAGAACTCATATACTTATTGCAAAAATCTATGAGTCATCAAAACAAAGAAATCAACGCATGCTCCTAGGGGGAGGTTGGTAGGTGTTAACCATCGTGAGCTCCCGACCTCCACACAAAGGTGGGCACTCTACAAATACCTCATGCTCTAACTCCGTGACATATTGGTTCACCATACATGCATGATACGGGAATCACTAACCTTAACACAAATATTTCTCAATTTCATAATAACTCCACTAGCATGACTCTAATATCATTATCCTCATATCTCATAACAATTATCAAGCATCCAACATCTCATTCTATTCAATGCACTTGGTGTGAATTTTTTTACTACATTGACATTGGATGTCTATCATGTGAAGACTAGTTTCTTTAGCCTAAACACATTACCATGCTGTTTTAATATACTCTCAAATATATATAAGTGAAGCATCAGAGTTCAACAATTTCTACAAAATATTATCACCACCGTGCTCTAAAAGATATAAGTGACGCACTAGAGCAAAAACAATTCAACTCAAAAGATATAAGTGAAGCACATAGAGTGTTCTAACAATTTCTAGGCCATATTTAACTCTCACAAATAGGTGTGTCCAGCAAAGATGATTGTGGCAAACTAACAAGCAAAGACTCAAATTTTACAAGACGCTCCAAGCAAAACACATAACATGTTGCGAATAAAAATATAGCTCCAAGTATAGTTACCGATGGATGAAGACGAAAGAGGGGATGCCTTCCTGGGGCATCCCCAATCTTAGGCTTTTGATTATCTTCAATTTACTTGGGGTGCCATGGGCATCCCCAAGCTTAGACCTTTGCTACTCCTTGTTCCATAGTCCATCAAAGCAATACTCAAAACTTGAAAACTTCACAACACAAAACTTAGACAAAAATTCTCGTGAGCTCCGTTAGTAAAAGAAAGCAAACCACTACTCAAAGTTGCATCAATGATTTCATTCTTTGTTTATATTGGTGTTAAACCTACTGTATTCCAACTTCTCTATGGTTCATATCCTCCAATACTACTCATAGATGCATCAGAATAAGCAAACAACACACGAAAAACAGAATCTGTCAAAGAGAGAATAGTCTGTAGTAATCTGCAGGTTTTGCCTACTTCTCGAACTCCAAACAATTGAAACTAAATTTTTAAATTTGCGGAATTTGTCTACCAATCACCTGCAAAAGGAATCAACTAAAACGCACGCTCCAGTAAAATCTCACGACTACTTTAGCCAGCGCTAACGATTCTGTTTTTCACAGCAAGATCATATAAACTTCACACAAGTCTTCCCAAAGGTTTTACTTGGCACAAATACTAAACTAAACATGAAACCACATCTAATCAGAGGCTAGATGAAATATTTATTCCCTAACAGAAACAAAAACAAAAAAAATCAAAAAATTGGGTTTCCTCCCAACAAGCGCTATCGTTTTACGCCCCTAGCTAGGCACGATACAAGATAGATCTAGGTATTGCCATCTTTGGAAGGCAATCCATAACTGGCTCTCATGATATATTCATATGGTAATTTGATTTTCTTTCTAATAAAGTGTTCCATGACTTTCCTTATCAGAAATTGGAATCTAATATTTCCTTCCTTCATATCAATAATTGCACCAATCATTCTAAGGAAAGGTCTACCAAGAATAATAGGACTTGAAGGATTGCAATCTATATCAAGAACAATGAAATCTACGGGCACATAATTCCTATTGGCAACAATAAGAAAATCATTAATCCTTCCCATAGGTTTCTTAATAGTGGAGTCCGCAAGATACAAATTTAAAGAACAAACATCAAGCTAATGGAACCCTAGCAAATCACACAAAGTTTTTGGGATAGTGGAGACACTAGCACCCAAATCACACAAAGCATAGCGTTCATGATCTTTTATTTTTATTTTTATAGTAGGTTCTTATTCATCATAAAGCTTTCTAGGGATAGAAACTTCCAACTCAAGTTTTTCTTCATAAGATTGCATCAAAGCATCAACTATATGTTTAGTGAAAGCTTTATTTTGACTATAAGCATGCGGAGAATCACTACTAGAAAAAGGGCTATAGATGGGATTGACACTAATGGCGCACCAGACATGCGGTGCGCCATTAGTATATACTAATGGCGCACCACCTGCTGGTACGCCATTAGAGTTGAATACACTAATGGCGCACCTGGCTCAGGGTGCGCCATTAGTATAATTTTTTTCCTTTTCCAAACATACTAATGGCGCATCCAGACACAGTGCGCCATTACTAGTTGTAACTAGTAATGGCGCACCAGTCACACAGTGCGCCACTACTGTTCTTTTTTTATTATAATTTTTATTCTTTTTTTTGCAGAACTACTAATGGCGCACTGTTCCACAGTGCGCCATTACTAGTTTAAACTAGTAATGGCGCACTTTGGCACAGTGCGCCATTAGTATGTTTTTTTTGCAAAACTACTAATGGCGCACCACCAGCAGGTGCGCCATTAGTAACCTGGGTTACTAATGGCACATTTGGAGGTGGTGCGCCATTAGTAAGTGGGCACCAACAAGATATTTTGGACAGCCACTCCTACCCACTCACTTTCTCCCCACTTCATTCTCTCCACCTCCTCCTCCAAAGCTTGTCTCGGGTGCCTCCTCTTTGTCACCTCATTTCCACCATAGATTCATTCAAATTAAGTGGTTAAATTACCTTTTTTTTGATAGGTAAGTAAGGGGGGAAGCTATATTTATGTTGTTCTTCCTACAACAATGTGCACATGCACTTTTTATGGCCTAGCTAGATCTATGTACGTTCGTGGTGTTGCATATGTTTGTGGTGTTGCATATGTGTTTGTGTTTGCAGGTGTACCGGTATTTGAAATGCGATAGTTGCCAATATTTTGCTAGAATGTTGATTCATTTCCGTTTCGGCGAGAATTTTGGCATTAAGCATTCTTTTTGGTCCTATTTTTAGGGAAAGTCATGCCAAATTTTTTCTTGGTTCTAAAATATCATTTTGCTCTACCCCGAAGGCGACCATGGTCCGCACGATGAGCGAAGGCATCGTGAATAGGTTTTTGAGCTCCTCGAAGACCGAGATGCTTCAAAAGAACGAGACGGAGATAAGATTTCCGCGTCGAAGATGCAAGCTGAAGAGCCTTATTGCGGACCCGGATTCCAGGCAGATGCGGGACCACCTGCTCTTGCATGGTTTCATGGATGGCTATCGGTGGCAAGGTGATGAACATGACTACGATGTCGTCCAAGGGGGCCGGGCAAGAAATGAGGAAGGGCAGCAAGACAACCACCGCGGCTCGGGCGAGCGAGAAGACAAAGAATCTCTAGGAGATGATAACGACGGTGATGCTGTACACGTGCACAGTCATCATGTAGAAGATGCAGGACATGATGATGAGGAAGATGCCGGAGCAGACGACGGGCATGATCATGAAGATGATGATGCCGGCGGAGCAAACGACGCTTGTCCATCGATGGGCTGGGTGCAGGACCCTCATATTCAAGAGCTGCTTCTCAAGCAGACGGATAACGCAAGAGCTGCCGCCCGAGAGAAAGCCAAGATGGATCAACTGGAGATAGACGCGGTTACTCCATTGTATGAAGGATGCAGGCCCGAGGATACCCGCCTGAAAGTAACGCTCATGGCTCTGGAGATGAAGGTAAAACACAAAATGACCGACGCATGCTTCGACGAGAACATGTCATTCTGGCACGAACGTCTTCCCAAGGGGAACAAGTGCCCGACCAGTTTCGAGGAGGCGAAGAAAATCGTCTGTCCTCTAGCTTTACCGCACGTGAAATACCATGTGTGCATGAACAATTGCATCATTTATCGGGACGAGCACGCGGAGTCTACCATATATCCGGTGTGCGGCGTCACTCGATACAAGAAGAGGAAGAAAGCTCCTCGAAAAGTGGTGTGGTACTTTCCGATCACTCCTCGTCTGCAGCGGTATTTCACGGACCCTAAGGTAGCAAAGCTCCTGCGTTGGCACGCGGATAGGGAGGAGAAGAAGCGAGAAGATGACACAAATGGTCCAGAGATAGATAAAAAAGACAAGATGCTGAGTCACCCTAAGGATGCGAGCCAGTGGCAAGCGTTGAACTTCGAAGACCTAGAATTTGGGAACAATCCAAGGAACATCGTGCTGGGCGCGAGCACCGATGGAGTCAATCCGTTTGGCAGCCAGAGAAGCAACATAGCACCTGGCCTGTGTTTGTGTGGATGTACAACCTTTCCCCCTGGTTGTGCATGAAGAGGAAGTACATTCACATGAGTATGCTAATTGAAGGACCGAAACAACCAAGGAACGACATCAATCTGTATCTGGGGCTGCTGAAAGAGGAGCTATACACGCTGTGGAAAATGACAGCCAATACGTGGGACGCCGCAGAGAAAGAATATTTCCCTATGAGAGCCGCACTGCTCACGACGGTGCACGACTATCTCGGTTACGGATATGTCGCGGGGCAGGTGGTCCATGGATTTTCTGGACGCGTCAGGTGCATGGATGACACAACGTATCGCCAGCTAGATAGAGATCCCGGGTCTTCGAAAACCGTGTTCATGGGAAATCGAAGGTGGCTTCGCGATGATGACCTGTGGAGAAAACGCAAGGATCTGTTCGATGGTGAAATCGAACCCCGAGGACGCTCGCGTACAAGGAGCGGCGAGGAAATAGACGAGCTCTTGAAAAATTGGAAAGATTGCCCACTGCCGGGAAAGAAGCAAAAGGCGCCAGAGCCGGGAAAGAAGCGAAAGGCGCCAGAGCCGCTGCTGAAGGTATGGAAAATGAGGTCTGTTTTCTGGGACTTGCCGTACTGGAAGATCCACCGTGTGCCTCATAGCCTTGATGTCATGCATATCACGAAGAACGTGTGCGAGAGTCTGCTTGGTACCCTGCTCAACATGCTAGAGAGGACCAAAGATGGGCCGAAAGCAAGGGCAGACTTGAAATCAATGGGCATCAGGCAGGAGCTTCACGCTAATGATGATGATGATGATGATGAGGCGAAGCAGGAAACGGAAAGTCGTCGCAAAGGCAAAAAGGCCAAGAAGACCAGAAATGACTACCCTCCCGCGTGCTTCACTCTAAGTCAGTTGGAGATAGAGCAGTTTTTCACCTGCCTCGTAGGAGTAAAACTTCCTTACGGTTACGCGGGGAAGATAAGCAGATACCTAGACCCAGCGAAGCAGAAGTTCAGCGGGATGAAGTCTCACGACTGTCACGTGCTGATGACGCAGATACTTCCAGTTGCAATCCGTGGGATCGTGGACGCGCACGTCCGTGAAATGCTATTTGGCCTATGCAACTTTTTCAACGTCATCTCTCAGAAGTCGGTTGGCGTGAGGCAACTCAAAAGGCTACAGGAAGAGATCGGGGTGATACTATGCGAGCTTGAGATGTACTTTCCGCCCACATTCTTCGACGTTATGGTGCATCTGCTGGTCCATATCATGGACGATATCATCCAACTCGGGCCGACGTTCCTGCACAGCATGATGCCGTTCGAAAGGATGAATGGTGTCATCAAAGGATACGCTCGCAACATGTCACGTCCATAGGGAAGCATAGCCCGGGGCTTTCTGACCGAAGAGTGCATCTCCTACTGCACGAATTATCTAGGCATCGAGAACCCCGTTGGTCTGCCCTTCAACAGGCACCTCGGCAGGCTCACTGGATGGGGTCACCGTGAGGGTCGCCGCGAAATGCATGTCGACTTCAAGGGTCGACTCGCCGACTTTGAAAGAGCAAACCTAGTCGCGCTACAACACATAGACTTAGTCGATCCTTGGGTGGTAGAGCACAAAACCTTTATTGAGAAGACGTACAATGACCGAGGCCAACAAAGGACGGACGGAGATATAATCTAACAGCACAACACATGTTTCACGCGTTGGTTCAAGCAGAAGCTTCTGTCGTACCCTTTACATTAGGATTCTTCCGCGGAACAACAACTCATATTCGCCTTGTCATAGGGAGCCGAGCACAACCTGATGACCTATGAGGCATACGACATCAACGGCTACACATTCTACACCGGGGCCAAGGACATGAAGAGCGATGGTTATCAGAACTCTGAGGTAACGATGGAATCCTACACCGGTAACGACAAGGACAGATACTACGGAAGGATCGAGGAGATCTGGGAGCTGAGCTACGCTCGAGAGAAGGTCCCGATGTTCCGTGACAGATAGGCCAAGAGCGTCCTAAAAGAAGACCGGTATTTCACCACCATGGTTATACCCGAAGCCAAATCCAAGACCACGGGCGCAAACGTCACCGCGAAAAATGAGCCATGGGTACTGGCTTCCCAAGTTGACCAATGCTTCTTCATTACCGACCCGTCAAAGCCCAGTCATGTTGTCATGAGGAGAGGCAAAAGGAAGATCATCGGAATGGATGGAGTAGCCAGTCAGCAAGACTTTGACAAGTACGGCGACCCAAAGATCGAACATGACGACAATGATGAAGTAGCAGCATACACCACAAGAAGAAGCAGGACCACCCTACCTAAAGGACGTCCGTTCCACAGAAGAACTCCATTTGCGAAAAAGAAGGGCAAGAAGATTGTGTATAGATAGCTAGCTAGCTAAGATCGATTGTATTTAAATTGTAATCTTCATTTCTCGATTGTATTTCATGGGCACTTTTTGAACTATCTTGAATATTTTTAAATTTCATGGGCACTTTTTGAATTCATGAGAACACTCGATCTCGATCCCCCTCCATCTCGATCATTATCCCCCCACGCCAGATTCCCCTTGCCAGATCCCCCTCGCAGCCGAGCACCCCCCGCACCCTCCACCGCTCCACCACCGCCGACGACCCCCGCACCCTCCCCCGCTCCACCGTCACAAATGAATGCAACTAACAAAATTTGATTATATTAATAAGAAACAAATTTGATTATATTTTCAAATAACAAATTTGATGGTATTTTCAAATAACAAATTTGATGATATTTTTTTATATTCATAAATATTTTCAAATAAAAAAATCTGATGATATTTAAAAAAAATATTACTATTTTTATAAAAAATTATTACTGTTTCATATTCATATTCATATTCATATTCATGATATTTTTTTATATTCATAAATATTTTCAAATAAAAAATTATTATTGTTTTTATAAAAATTTAATAAGTTTCATATTCATATTCATATTCATATTCATATTCATGATATTTTTTATATTCATAAATATTTTCAAATAAAAATTTATTAATGTTTTTATAAAAAATAATTACTTATGGCACATCGCTGGCTGGTGCGCCATTGCTATCTAAAAATATTACTTATGGCGCACCGTCCCACTGGTGCGCCATTGCTATCAGAAAAAAAAAATTCTAATGGCGCACCGCAAGGGGGTGCGCCATTAGTATTCTCCCCCCCTATAGCTAGTACTCCTCCCTCGTCCCTCCCTCGCCAGATCGATCCTTCGTCCACCTCTTCCTCCCCCCAACCCACGCCGCTGCCCACGCGCCCCC
>LR738715.1:771241346-771333990 GCA_902687465.1 Secale cereale
CCGACCCCGACCCCTTTGACGCCCGCGACACCGCCGCCGCCGTTTACAACTATTTTGATTTAGATCCCCTCCCCTCTTCCTCGTCGCCGCCGTCGCCCTCCATCCATTCCCCATTCCTTCTTGCCGCCTCTCCTCCGCTGATTCCTCCGCCTCCTCTTGATGCTGAGCCCCGCCCCGGCCGCCGCCGCTGCAGATCCAAGAAAGAAAGAAAGAAAGAAGCTGTGGTCGGGTCGATTTCTTCTCCGGCCATCTCCACCTCATCTCTATCTCTATCAGGTTTGCTCTTCTTTACTTTACTCTATCTATACTTGATTTGATCCCCTCCCGGTGCAACTGCAACCACCAACACAAATTACTTACTACTGTACCCCATTTATTAGTAACAAAAGGTTTTTATTTTGATTTTGATTTTGATTTTGTATTGGGGAAGGAATGAAGGGAAGGTAGCAGTAGCTTGCTTAGTTTTGACTCTAGCCCTGCAGCCTCTAGAATTTAATTCAGATAAGTACACCATTCATCTCCACAAACATAGACAGGCCATTTCTTTTCTTAGATAGTTAGGCAGCATTTCTTTCTTTATTTTCTCCACAAGAATTGCTTCATCATTCATCTTTAACAGAGTACATGCATACATATATCCGCCTTATTCAGTATGTATGTATCGGTCATACACTCTAGCTAGTACAATGAATACCATTACTACTTTCACCCCTATCCTACCCACTGATGCCTGGGAGGGACAACATTACAGACAGACACCATTTTATCCAAAGAAAAAAAAATTGCTCAACAAACGTCCCTCATCTATATATGTTGTATCTTATCTGACTTGTGTGGAATTAGTTTTCACTGTGGACTTGCTGCTTCTTCTTCTTCCAAACTTTGCTCAAAACTCTTTCCCCCTTTAATCATGTTTGTTTACAACTATTTTACACAATCTAGCTTTTTTGGGTCTACTAGCAGTGATAGCCAGGTTTCAAGATACAATTTAATGTAATCATGTACGTTACAAGTACTCCTCCAAACAAGTTTCAGTAGATTTCAGTCATCTATGATAATGTAGGCTGGTAGGTCTTTTGGTAATTAATTAAGTTCACTCTCTGTCATATTTTCCAACTCCAGCTACTAAAATGTTCAGATGTTGAATAGGAATGGAACTATGTGTACTGTGTATATTTTGGAACACTACAGGCATCGATATTAATGATAGTGAGATATTGCGAACATCAAATCCTAATAGGGTGTTAAGTTTAGCCACAGATATATAATGTCATCGTTACCTGAAATGTTGTGTACAGACCAGAAGCACTAAAGCTGCTCCATAGTTGCTACTGTTGATCTACTTATGTGTGCTTACCGCCGCTATTAGTATCTGAATTATTCACTATTGCCTGCAGGATATGCTCTTTTAGCAAGTCCATTTTGTTACTGACTTGTAGCTCCTCTGGTTAGTAGGATCACTTGCCCTGTTGGAAGATCCACCGATTGATATTTCTTAAAGAAACGTGGCCTCATATTGTTGCTGGTAGCTTGCAGTAATGGAGAGCACTAGTAGTTATTGTAAATTTGAACAAACTGTTGTGCCAAAAATGACCTTGATAGAGCCATTGGGCTGAGCTAGCAAAGTAGATAGGGTATGTATGTCAGCTAGTTGTATGTTTAAGATTAAAAATACACTAGGTATCTGTGCGCTTTTATTCTATTCTGCCAATTTGCAATGATATGCTCAAGCCTATGCAAACTAGAAATATATGCTTTTGCAAGCTATACATGTGCTTGTCTTATAGCTTCACTGGTCCAAATAGCTACTGTAAATATCCATGTTTAGACATGGCAGATTTCCCCACTTTGCACTGCTGGGTTTTGTCTCCGACCATCGTGTCGTGATGATTTTGCAGGTACCCCGAGAGGCCCTTGAGTTTGCTGGAATGTCGATTAACTTCCTTTTTGGCAAATTCGGGTACTCCATATGTCCTATTTTCAGCAAAGGTCATGCTGAATTTTTCCGTGAATTTTAGCATGACTTTGCTAAAAATAGGACATATGGGGTACTTGTGACTAATGCATGGGCCGGGGTATCTTAGTAGTTAATTAAGTAGGATCAACTGCCCCTTTATTCTTGCTGCATTAAACCATAGGCGGCAATAGAGCCAAGTGATTAGGCTCAACTTAGAATTTTCCTTCCCAGCTTAGCTTTTAGGATGCCTCGGTGTCGACAAACCATAAATTATAAAACCTTGGCTTTTAGGGTGCCTCGGTGTCGATAAAAACCTAAATGATGAAAGCTTAGGATTTTAGGGTGCCTCAGCGTCGAAAAACCCTCAATGATAAAAGCTTAGCTTTTAGGATGCCTCGGTGTCGACAAACCCGAAATGATGAGACCATGATCTTGTTCCTTGACAATAACCAACTTTTTGACCAAACTTTTTTCCTATTTAGAGAGAAACATGGCCCACAACAATGAGGCCCGGGGTTCGGGCGGGAAGGCATTCTGGGAGCTGTCCCAGGAGATGGAGGAACAACCTCACTTGTATGAGGACGCCGCCTTCCCCACCGATCCTGAGACCACTGATGGTGCCGCCGAGGATGACCCCACTGATGGTGCCATCGGGGATGACACCACTGATGGTGCTGCCGAGGATGCCACCACCGATGATGGCGGCGCACGCATAGATGGCAGCCAACCGAAGAGGTAACGGAAGGACCGGCGCCCGACCGTGCTCCGCACCATCAAGGAGGAATTTACTGAAGTGGACTCCAACGGGAATCCAACGGCGCCCGAACGAATAGTCAAGGGGTACTCGCTTCATCTCGGGTGCATTCTCCGGAGCACCGTCTCGATCAACACCGAGAACCTGAGGCATCCTGACCGAGGGAATTTGCGCAACCTCCTGATACGTCCAAAACGTATCTATAATTTCTGCTTGCTCCATGCCTCTTTTGTGTGATATTGCTATGATATTTATACACTTCCATACACTTTTGATCATATTTGGACTAACCTATTAACTCAGTGCACCCCAGTGCCAGTTTCTGTTTTCTGCTGTTTTTGTATTTCAGGTTTTCCCATTACGTAAACTGCCAGAAAAATCTAGGAAAAATTATATAAAAAATCAGCGTTCCGGAAGCTTCCATGCGGCCAAAGTAGGGCCGGAGGGGGGCCAGAGGGGCTCCAGGCAGCCCCACCCCTGGCCGCCTGGCCAGGCCGCCTGGGCCCCCCATAGCTCCCCTGGCGACCCACTTTGGCATATATTTAACACCCGTCGAGGAAACCCTGATTCCAGACCCCTTTTCTCCAGATGCAATTCCGATCTCCGCCGCCATCGCCATCAAGCTTCGGGGGACCAGAATTCCTGTGCCGACACCCTGCCGGGATGGGGAAGTGCCCCCGGATTCATCTCCATCGACGTTGCTTCCTCCCTCCATGATGCGGGAGTAGTTCCTCCTCGGGGCTGAGGTTTCTACCAGTAGCTATGTGGTTATCTCTCTCTCCCATGATGTGATCTTCGTTGTGATCATAGGCTATGTTAATCTAGGGTGATCCCATGATATTTCCCCTTCCTCTATGTATTGGATTGATGTACTCACTTGTCTTTATCTAGTATAATCCCCGAGACCAAGGTGACAGCGGTCTATTGGACATGGATTAGAAAAATATTTTCATGAGTGATTTCCTCCCTTGTGTGTTGATTGAAGATTGAGAGTCTCTTGGTGCTTGTCTTTGACTATCCTTTAGATATGTTGTGGTGATTGTGGGACTCTCTTTGGATGGCCGCGGTGACATTGGGAAATCCTTAGATTGAGAACTACGAACTTTGAGGTGTGCTTTTGTAGCCCTACATAATTCTCGTCCTCTCTTGACCACGAAGGAATGACCTCCGAGTGTGTCCCCTTTGCATGTTTTATGGGAAATATCATGTGATTCGATTATGTTAATGTTGTTGGGAGTTGCCACTAGTGAAAGTATGAAGCCTAGGCCTTGTTTCCACCATTGCAATACCATTTGTGCTCACGTTTACCACTTGTTTGCTTGCTGCACTTTTTATTACAGATTTATATTACTTTGTTTTGCCATCCATATCACTTGCCCTTTAACATCTCTTCGCCGAACTAGTGCACCTATACATCTGACAAGTGTATTAGGTGTGTTGGGGACACAAGAGACTTCTTGTATTTTAGTTGCAGGGTTGCTTGAGAGAGACCATCTTCAACCTCTACTTCCCTAAGTTCAATAAACCTTAGGTCATCCACTTGAGGGAAATTGCTGCTGTCCTACAAACCTCTGCGCTTGGAGGCCCAACATAGTCTACAAGAGTAGAAGCGTGTGTAGACATCAAGCTATTTCTGGCGCCGTTGCCGGGGAAGTGAGTGCTTGAAGGTATATCTTTAGATCTTGCAATTAAATCTTTTTGTTTCTTGTTTTTATTTCACTAGTTATGTTTATGGAAAACCTTGCTATAGGATTGTTGCTTGCGGGAAGACGCCCCACACCTGTGGTGGTTGCTCCTCCCCCTATTGAAATTGTGCCCTATAAAATACCAGCTGGTATTATCAATTATGTTTTGGCTAATCGTTATGCAGGAGACAGACATCCCGGTGAACACTTGCTATATCTGTCACAATTATGTTCATTATTTAAGCTTGCAGGTGTATCAAGGGAGTTTGTCATGAGGAAATTGTTCGCCGTATCACTTATAGATAAAGCTTCAGATTGGTATAAGCTTCTCGATAACTCGCACTTGCTTGATTGGCAAGAGCTTATGTCTCTCTTTTACTCTAAGTTTTATCCTCTTCATGAAGTCCATAAGAATAGGAATTATGTTTATAATTTCTATCCTCATGACGGAGAGAGCATAGCTCAAGCTTGGGGGAGACTGAAAACGTTAATGCTAAAATGTCCTAACCATGGGCTCCCCAAAGATATGATTATTACTAATTTCTATGCGAGGCTCTCTCGACAGGATAAAGATTTGCTCGATGCTTCCTCTATGGGTTCTTTCACAAACGAAAAGATTGATGCTAAATGGGAACTCCTTGAAAGAATTCAACGCAACACTGAAGATTGGGAGATCGACAAAGGTAAAGAGTCAGGTATAATTTATGAGTATGATTGCATTAAGTCCTTTGTTGAAACTACAAGTTTTAATAAGTTTAGTGCTAAGTTTGGGCTTGATTCTCAACTCCTTGTTGATTTCCTCAAATCTTTTGCTTCACATCTTAATATGCCTAAGGAGGATTGGATCAAGTATCATAAACCTTTTAAAGAGACTTGCAAAGAAAATGAAATTGTTCATGATGATTGCAACATGCATGATCCAATTCCTAAAAATGAAGTTTTATATAAGCATGTTAATTTTTGTTTAGTGGATAGACCTTGTGAAAGGCCTATGATTGAAGAAGAGAAGTATTGTAAGCAACATAAGCATGAAAGAACAATCACTTGGGTCAGAGATTTAAATGAAATTGCTAGAGAATTGTGTGACCTTTATCCTTTTACTTGTGAACTTTGCCGTATAGAGGGTCACTTTAATTTTCAATGCATGAACTTTCAAAACATAACTGTTAACCGGTTGTGTGATAACATGATCACCTCTGATCTTTATGATGAGCTTATGTTATTTTTGATGTGTGAAGAGTTATCAGAAAAGACATCTTGGCTAGATGTTAATGCCATAGGAATAAAAAAACACTTTGCAAAATTGCCATCTCTATTGTGTTGTTAATTGCCATGAAAATGATTACATAAGTAAGATTAGAAAGGAGGGAACTTTACCAAAGTATAAAAATGTCTCTTATATTTCTGCTAATAAAAAGGAGAGTTTCTCCCAAGTTCCCCCTATTGTTTCTAATGATAAACCAGGATATGTGGAGAAGCTTCATCTCCAACCACTCCCTCCTAAGGTGAAGAAGAAGAAAAAGAAAAAGAGGAGGAAGAGGAGCAAGAAGGAAGAAGAATGGGTATCAACCTGGCCTGAGCATATTCCCCCCATCAACTTTTATCCTAACGATTGTAAGTTTAAAGAAGAAGGTGAAGTTTATTGCCTTAATTATCATCTTGATGATATGTCCGTAGGTACTATTGAAGATGATTTAGATTATGATATGCACGTTACTTATTGTGATTGGGAAAATGATGATAATGTTACTTATGATCTTGAAAATCTTTTTGGTACCAACTCTGAAAGTGATGATATGGAAAGCTCTAAGCTTGGGGATGATAGGATTGCAAATCCTTTACCCACTAGTGATGTGATAATTGATAATTCTTTTGCTAGTAAGAATAAAGACAACATGTTTACAAATATAGTTGCTAGCAATGATAATGCTCTTCTCTACTATGATGATGTTATAACTCAAATCTATAGTGATTATAAAGGTACCTATGACATAAGGAGAAATTATCCTTATGAAACTTGTCATAATCTTGGAGGGAATTACTCCCTTGTTGAACACCATCTTCCTAATACACAATTAATCTATAGTGTTCAAGTTGTTTATGATAGTCCTACTCCCACTATTACCAATGAGAAAGATTATGCTTATGTGGAGAGTAAGAGTACCTTTTTGCATGTGGATCATGGTAACAATGCTTTATGTGATGCTTATATTGTTGAGTTCATCCATGATGCCACTGAAATTTATAATGAGAGAGGGAGACTTGGTTCTAAATATCTTAATAATAAGAAGTTTCCTCTCTTTATGGTGAATATTTTGAAGTTATGCTTCTTTTGCCTTCCTATGCTAGTTGCTTTGTGCTTCAATGAATTATTCTATTACAATATTCCTATGCATAGGAAGCATGTTAGGCTTAAATAGATTTGGTATTTGCTTCTTGATGCTCTCTTTTGTTCTTCAACTCTTATTCATACGAGAGCATCATTAAAGTCTTAAGCCTATCTTTATGGCTATAAAGAAAGAGCTCTAGGGAGACAACCCTTGTTATCTTTACCTTCAGTTTGTTCTTTCAGTTTTTAGTGGTCTTGATGTTTGTTACTACTGTAGCAACATCATTGTATCTTTATTTTTCAGCTTTGTGCCAAGTTTAGCCTCTGATTGCAAGAAAGTTCAAAAGTTGTGACGTGCTGTCCAGGAAACAGATTCTGTCCTTGGACAGAAAAATTCGTATAAAATCACCAGATCATCTTTTTGGTTTGAATTTTTTCGACAACGTGCTTTATACAATTTTCTTTCGTGCGTCTGTTCTGAGTTTTTTTATTAGAGTTGCAGAAGTGCCCCGAAAAAATCATTTACTACCTGCTGTTCTATTTTTCACAGATTCTGTCCTGTTTTGCCTTTCCTTTATTTTGCAAACCTTGAGCTTGCTTTTTCTTTGCAAAAACCTTTTGGGAATCTTCAGAAACAGTAGACCTTCAAGAATATCCTTATTTCCAGCAAGGAACAATTATTTTATTATGGGTACTAACCTCGCTAATCAGATTATGATGAGTTATGTATGAAGGGAGTTTTCAAGTGTGCGAGGGAAGATGATAAAAAGATTCAGGAGTGTCCAACGCTCAAGCTTGGGGATGCCCCCATGCACCCCCAAGAAATATTCAAGGAGACTCAAGCGTCTAAGCTTGGGGATGCCCCCGTGCATCCCCTTCTCCATCAACATTATCAGTTCGTCTTTCGTTCCACTATATTTTTATCACTTCATGTGTTATGTGCTATGCTTGGAGCGTCTTGCTTTTAGTTTCCTTTTTAGTTTTCTTTAGCTTTTCATAACGAGTCAGAACTCAGCTTTCTTTGTGTGGGAGAGAAACACGCTCCACTTCTACCTAGAACATAACATAGAATTTTCATGTCTATCCTTGCTGTGTGTGTTCTTTGTCTTTCGATAGCTACTATCATGCTTAGCTCTTAGCTTTCATGCTTATCTTTTTAAAGAGCTATTGTTTAGTTGGTTGCTTGAACTCTCTTTAGTATCATGCTTATCTTATTAAGAGAGTTTGCTTCTGTTGCATTGGTTGATATGTCTATGATAAAAATGCTACGTGCATAATGGTGCTTAGTAGTTCATGTTTTCTTATGGTTAGTCTCAAATAGCTGGGGGGTTCCCAATGTGTTATTGGAGTACCAACATGATTTGTTTGCCTATGATGTGGTATGGTTTAGTAATACCTTCCTCCGAGAATTTATTTTGATTGACTTGGAGTATGCTCACGCATATTTAAGACTGTAAAGAAAGTCTGTCAAGCCTTGATGATCTTTAATTTCTGAGTAGCGATATAACTTCCATGCCCGATTCAATGTTGCTTTGTCGCTCTGCATGATTATGACCGTCATTGCTCTCTTAGTTGGTCGCTCCTAGTCTTTTGCTAACCTCCACCTGTACTAAGCGGACTGACTGCTTGTGCATCCAAATTCTTTTAAACCAGTTATGCCATATGAGTCCACCATACCTTCCTACATGGTATTTACCTGCCATTCCTAATGGAGACTTGCATGTACCATCTCCAAATTATTCAAAAAATAGCATTCCTATTTTGTGCCTCTGTTTTAAGTTCATGAGGAAGTAGTAGTTAATTCATGATCTTTTTAAGTTGGACAAGCTTCACCCCGGGATTGCATGTCTAATGTGCAAACCCATAATACGAGAAGGAACTGGCAAAGAGTGCGCCCGGCTCAAAATTAATATAACAAACAAACCCTCCTTCACGCTTTGTTCATGAGAAATCGGAAACTTTGGCAGTGATATACAAAGGAGATTAAGAGGATGTGATCGTCCTCATTCGGGAGCCGTTCCTCGAAACTTGTCCATCTCAAGAAGTGATTGAGTTGTCTGCTAGCATTCGTTGACGGAACATGCATAATCTAAAAAAAATATTACCTATGTTTTTAAAACCAAGAGCTCTGGTACATGTTTTGTCTTTGTTTCCGACTACAGGTTTTCAACCTTGCCAACAAAAGCCACGGTTCGAGAGTCTCCACCTTCTTTTAAAGCACCAACTACTGAGAGCATGATTGTCATTCTCAGTGTAATGTGCATTGTCCCAAAGTAGCATTGTCTTTTGCATGATTATGATATCGTTTATTTTGAAATCATTTTATCTAGTCATCACTTAAACATTGGAGGTGCCCCTGCATTTATGTTTTGCTTCACTAAAGGGGGCAAGCGAGATATCACTTTGTCATATTTGCACACCATGCTCATTACAAATCTATTTGATGTTTCAATATCATATTGTAAAACTTTCTGTTCTTTGTGATTTTCTCATGAGGCAACTTAATTACTACAGATTCATTATCTCAGTAAGCATTTGTCATGTGACTGTGAAAAGTCCTTATATGGTTAATAGCATGTCACCACAGAAATTATGCTTGTTATCATTTACCTACTCGAGGACGAGCAGGAATTAAGCTTGGGGATGTTGATACGTCCAAAACGTATCTATAATTTCTGCTTGCTCCATGCCTCTTTTGTGTGATATTGCTATGATATTTATACACTTCCATACACTTTTGATCATATTTGGACTAACCTATTAACTCAGTGCACCCCAGTGTCAGTTTCTGTTTTCTGCTGTTTTTGTATTTCAGGTTTTCCCATTACGTAAACTGCCAGAAAAATCCCGGAAAAATTATATAAAAAATCATCATTCCGGAAGCTTCCATGCGGCCAAAGTAGGGCCGGAGGGGGGCCAGAGGGGCTCCAGGCGCCCTACCCAGGCGGCCCCACCCCTGGCCGCCTGGGCCCGCCGTAGCTCCCCTGGCGACCCACTTTGGCATATATTTAACACCCGTCGAGGAAACCCTGATTCCAGACCCCTTTTCTCCAGACGCAATTCCGATCTCCGCCGCCATCGCCATCAAGCTTTGGGGGACCAGAATTCCTGTGCCGGCACCCTGCCGGGACGGGGAAGTACCCCCGGATTCATCTCCATCGACGTTGCTTCCTCCCTCCATGATGCGGGAGTAGTTCCTCCTCGGGGCTGAGGTTTCTACGAGTAGCTATGTGGTTATCTCTCTCTCCCATGATGTGATCTTCGTTGTGATCATAGGCTATGTTAATCTAGGGTGATCCCATGATATTTCCCCTTCCTCTATGTATTGGATTGATGTACTCACTTGTCTTTATCTAGTATAATCCCCGAGACCAAGGTGACAGCGGTCTATTGGACATGGATTACAAAAATATTTTCATGAGTGATTTCCTCTCTTGTGTGTTGATTGAAGATTGAGAGTCTCTTGGTGCTTGTCTTTGACTATCCTTTAGATATGTTGTGGTGATTGTGGGACTCTCTTTGGATGGCCGCGGTGACATTGGGAAATCCTTAGATTGAGAACTACGAACTTTGAGGTGTGCTTTTGTAGCCCTACATAATTCTCGTCCTCTCTTGACCACGAAGGAATGACCTCCGAGTGTGTCCCCTTTGCATGTTTTATGGGAAATATCATGTGATTCGATTATGTTAATGTTGTTGGGAGTTGCCACTAGTGAAAGTATGAAGCCTAGGCCTTGTTTCCACCATTGCAATACCATTTGTGCTCACGTTTACCACTTGTTTGCTTGCTGCACTTTTTATTACAGATTTATATTACTTTGTTTTGCCATCCATATCACTTGCCCTTTAACATTTCTTCGCCGAACTAGTGCACGTATACATCTGACAAGTGTATTAGGTGTGTTGGGGACACAAGAGACTTCTTGTATTTTAGTTGCAGGGTTGCTTGAGAGAGACCATCTTCAACCTCTACTTCCCTGAGTTCGATAATCCTTAGGTCATCCACTTGAGGGAAATTGCTGCTGTCCTACAAACCTCTGCGCTTGGAGGCCCAACATAGTCTACAAGAGTAGAAGCGTGTGTAGACATCACCTCCTCTTCACGAAGCTGCACGAATGATACAAGTTCCCCGCTGAATTTGAAAACACAAGCCTCAACGGGAATAAAGTGAACAATACTGCCCTCACGAGGATGAGCACGGCCCTGTCTACTTGGAAAAGCACGGTGAAGGGAATGATCGACAAAGGTTTTAGTTATGAGAAGATCAAGGAGAAAAATCCTTCGATCACCGAAGATGACTACAACGACTTCAAGATCAAGTGCTCGAGCACCGCAACCTCCGAATCAAGTCAGTGGGGGAAAGAAATGCGGGAGCTGAACTTAGGGGAACACACACTCGGTCCCGGCGGTTACAGAGTGGCGGAGCCTATATGGGACAAGGAGGAGGTGGACCGTGCCGAGCAAGGCCTACCGCCCCTCTTCGATAAATACGGTGACAAGCAGACCAGGAACTTTGTCAGGGCCCGGTACAAGAAGGACCCGAAAACAAAGGAGCTTACCACGGATCCGAAGACCAGGGCGCTTGAGCTTGTTCTGGTAAGGAATACACCCCCGCGTAATTAGCTCCATATGGTTGCATTCTAATTAATGAAGCCAAATTTCTAAATGGTTCACATTCCTTCCGCAGGCGACTAAAATAGTAGCGCGGGGTCGACTAAGAGCAACCCTTGGGACACCACTCTAAATAGGGCGTTGAATGTAATGAAGAAAAAGGATAAGTTCAGTAAGCCGTCGTCAGCTGGTCCTGTGGCCGGCAAAGGCTGTCCACAAAATGGTCGTCATACTATAACGCTGGTGGGCGAAAGGAGAAAAAGACCAGCTCGGAAAGCCAGTCACGCGAGGTTCAAGAACTCAAGGCACAAGTGGCGCGGATTCCGGAGATTGTCCAAGAGCAAGTGCAACAACAACTGGGAGCGACGATCACCGCCATTGTCCCTACCTTGATTGAGGGGTTGCAGGCGTGGATTGCGTGCGGCCAACAGGGGCCGCCCCCGATTCCCAGCTTCATGGCCAGCTACTCGCAGATCGCGATGGCCGGGCCATTGGTGTCTCCGGCGGAGGCGGCATTGGTGTCTCCGATGCCGGCACAGGAGCTTAATGCACCCGGGTGTACGCCGGCCGGCACCTCTGCAGCAAGCGGCCCCTCCGTCAACTGCACGCCCGCCGTTGGCGGTGCCTCGACATTAGCCGAGCTCGACGCCATCATCACGGTAACTAATTAAGCCTCTCTCGGCCAAGGACTTCATCTCCTTGCCTTTGACTGGGCATCCCTGACGCCCTACATGTTTTCGCAGGGCGCCGCCGACGTTCTGTGCACTCTCCTACACTTCGTGAACAACGAGTTGGTCGATGTCGCCAAGGGAAAAATCGTTCAACCGAGAAACCCCGTGTTCCATAGTAATAGGATGCCACCCAACTTGTATAGGGTTCAACTGGTTCGGGTGCTGCCAGGCTGCGACGAGTTGTTACCTCCGATTCGACCCGTCGGGGCCGACGAAGATGATGTGATGACCCTCAGCGCCTACCTGAGCTGGCCCCTGCTTTGGCCGAAGAGCCAGATTCGTTTGGGGGCGGGGGACACCACCCCAAAGACAACAGTGTCGGCGCCAAGTCGGCCCCATGGAAAGACCGCCGCAACGGTGCCTGACATCCCTATGCCACTGGATCCAAACATGCATATGGCACAGGATCCGAACGACGACGATGACAACGACGACGATACATTTGCCAACGTCGATCAGTACTTTGCCGATCATGGGTACGGTGGCGACTCCATGGGGCCTCCTTCTCAAGAACCCAACCCTACAAAAGACGTGCACGATCTAGCTGGTACTGCAGAGAAACCAAGTTGCAACAGGCGTCGTCTGCCGTTCAGTTCTCAGGAGATGCCTCCAGCTGCCGACTTCACCGAGCCTCAGACAGGCGAGGTGCGAAATATTATCAGCCCCAACACACTCAAGAAGGCGGTCTGTGAGCAGAACTCGGTCCCATTACAAGAGAAGAAGAAGGCACGGAAAAGAAAGACTAACAAGGGTGCGAGCCAGCCGGCACCGAGTACGATCCGTGCTCAGGATGGGCCACCTTCACCTGAGGATGTAATGAGGAGGGTCCATGTGGCGGGTAGGCCGATGCTACCGAGTAATATGCTCAATGCTGCAACCGGTGCTATGCGGAGTCTGCATGACAGTGTTCTTTCTTTGGAGAAGCGGCGTCTCAGAGAGAAGGATGTGGCATACCCGGTTTTCGCGGCCAAGGTGCCAGAGGGCAAGGGCTTTGTGGATAACTCCATTGGGGGTACGATCGTCCTGCGGTTTGATGACATCTACGCTATGTTGAACCTTCATCCGCTGCACTACACCTTCGTTCGGCTATTTTTGCTGAGTATGGAGATGCGGATCATTCGCGACAAGACCCCGGACATCGTGATAGTCGACCCCTTCTACATGCGTGCCAAGATCTTGCGCAGCGCTGGGGACCGGCAAGTCGCGAGTTCTTACCTCGAAGGCGTCATTCTGGCAAACCGAGATAAGGATAACTTTCTCGTGCCTTACTTTCCCGAGTAAGTCCTCCCCTCAACCGCCCCGTAACATATGAATTCTTAGATTTCGATGGTTTTTTTTTACATTCCGTGTTTTGTGCAGTGACACACATTGCACACTCATCCTCCTATGCCCCAAATATTCCATGGCCACGTATTTCGACTCGGACCATCAGTCGAAGGTAGACTACACAAATGTCAAGAATGTTCTTGATGATGTTCTCCCCGGCTACGCCAAATCTGGAGGCACCTTCACCAGGCCTATTCGTAAGTACGACAAGCACGTGTTCTCCCACAATACGACGTTCTGCTGCGTCAAGCAGCCACCTGGTGGTCAGAAGGGTGCCTACTACGCCATCCATCACATGCGGGCAATCGTACGGGACCATCATCAACTTCTGCTACCGAGTAAACTCAAAGATTGGGCCGCGAGCGTGTCGGCAATCCAGGACGCGGACATCAGACAGGAATTCTTTCGCATCCAGTCGGAGTTTGCGGAAATCATCCATCAAGATGTCCTTCGTACCTCGGGGCAGTTCTACCTCAGAAATCAACCGTCCAACAGTGACATCGACACAATGCTACAAATGCAGGCTGACAACGCCCGCGATTTCATGACTCCCACGATAGACGGCGGCTTCATCCATGCTCCGGTCCCTTGAGTCGAGTCGAAAGTAGTGATGATGTGTCTAGTTCTGAAACATCGATTGGCTCATGTTGTAATGAAACTTTAATGAACTTGTAGTATGTCTCTTTGGTTTCGACAGTCGTTCAACTTAGATGTAATTGATGCTATTAATGTCTTGCTTTTCTCTTCCGATCGTTCTGTTGCATACTTATATTGCTTATGTATTGTCTGTGAATTGGTACTAACGTTTCGTTTGGCTAGTGCATAGCGATGCCGTCGTATGTCGTGTACAAGGGTAAGGTTCTCGGAGTCTATGACGACTGGGAGGAGTGTCGGAGACAGGTTCACCAATTCAGCGGTAACAGTTACAAAGGGTACACCACCAGGGCCGAGGCGGAATCTAGATACGCCCGCTATCTAGCGGGAGAGGGGAGGGAGCGTTGGAGGAACCGGATGAAGACGAGTTTCATCGTGATGATGCTCATCGTGATGACCGCAACTCTCTTATATGTGATGGTAGTTTAGATGATCGATATCGACTTGTAATGTGAAGAAAAACTCGCTACTCGCGGTCTCGAGACTTGTAATATAATGTTCTATCTTTGTTCGGTCTTTTGAATTCGGAGACTAATATGATGAATTATATTCGGAGACTAATATGATGAATTGTATTTGGAGACTAACCTTCTATTGTATTCGATGAATCTGGTGTTGCTGTGTGCTGGTGCTATCTATATTATGTCCAATAATACATTTTGTAACCTGTGCAAAAAACAGAAAATTAAAAAATAAATAAAAAACCTAATATTCATACTAATGGCGCATCACATCACAGCGCGCCATTAGTATGCCAAAGGATACTAATGGCGCATCATCCAACAGTGCGCCATTAGTATGCCAAAGTTACTAATGGCGCACCAGGCAAGAGTGCGCCATTAGTATGCAAAAGCACCTGGGTATATATGGCCCCCTAGGAGGCATACTAATGGCGCACCGTGGTATATACTAATGGCGCATCCGTGGTGCGCCATTAGTATACCAGATACTAATGGCGTGGCACTAATGGCGCACCACTAATGCGCCATTAATGGCCAAAATAGGTGCGCCATTAGTAGGCCTTTTCCTAGTAGTGAATTTAGCACGGATTGCAACAAGGAAATACAATCAATCAAAGAGCAATTATCATAACTGAATCCCTTAAAATCCAAAGTAGTGGGTTCATCACTATGCAAAGTTTTAATCTCTTCACTCCCACTTTTAGCAATTTTAGCATCAAGATCCAAAAACTCCGAATCATTGGGACACCTTAAGGCAGCATTATCTCCAATCCTATCTTCATCAAAACTAATGCTAGAAAACAAGGATCTAATAGGAGCACTACAAGAAATATGTCAACTTATGACCTTTTGTTAGTGACCCTGGAAGAATTGGTCATAGATCTATGACCATTTCAGGCCAATTGGTCAAAGGCTGTTCGGGAGGCTCCAAACCCTAAACTATAACGATCATTTTGGTCAGAAAGGTCGTAATTTCTTTACACGAAATGGTCATAAAGCAGATAACACTGGTCCGCTGCCTTATTTCTAGTTGATCATGACCAATATAGATGGTCATAACCTTGTAAACTGTGGTGGGTTGCAACGACTAGGTGCCACTTCATCGGTTTTGCCTATGTGTCATGTCCATGTGGCAGTTTTTCCCCTAGGTTGTGAAGCAACCTATATTTCTGTCATTCCCAAAATTCCCCAAAAAATCTCATAAATTCTTTGGGTCATATCTTCGTCAAATATGTAAAAAACCTTCCTTGTCTAGTTCAAAAATAATTAAAAATATTCATTTTCCTATTCTGTTCAAAAAAACACTTTGTGAATGAAGTACCACTTTGGCAATGTCCAAATGGTATCCATTTTCTAAAGTGCGTTCCTATGCTCAAATAACTATCCTCCACCAAATGCCAGCTCAATCCATTCATTATTTTGAGCCCAGCTTCAACATTTGTATTTATGTGTAGTGTGGTAGTTTGCAAATCAAGTACCACCTAGACTCCTCCTTTTGAGCTAAAAAATTGTGAGGACGGTCTTCTTAGTAACTGATCATCCTCAACCAAAACTCACGCCCATTAGCCATGTGCATTTCCCGTACCGCTAATCAAACACTTGGCTGCTAATTCATGTTTGAGCATCGATCAGTCTCCTCGTGAGAATCTTATGTTGTAATTTTCTTCCTAACACCTACCTGGGGAGTGCCCAACCCACTAGACATGCCTAGGCTGCCCAGAACACATGGCAACGCCACAGTCACGCGGTGACCACGCGGCGGGCATGCGAGTTTACGCGTTCTAGAGTTGGGGCCCTCGACCACCGTCGAAACCTCGACGTATCGCCACCAAACCATGTATTTATGATTAAATAGGTACTTATGTAACTAGAAATGATTTTTGGAAAAAATAAATAGCAAACTGTGAGGCAGCTGTAGTTCAAATTTGACCCGCTTCCAACTGAATCGACGGAAATTTGTCTTTTTCACGAGAGGTGGATCAAAACTTTTTACACCCAACCATTTTGTCAATTGTGCATTAAATATGTCCTAGTATTTTAGAAAATTGATTTGGTCCAATTTTGCAACAATTATTTGGGAGGTCCTTCACAAAAAAACCTCCTTTTGGGCACTCGAAAAATGGAAAATGATTTTTTCGTCCAAAGAAAATGAAAACTTCCTTAGGCAATATTGCTTGCCATTCCAAGATGCACCCTTGTGCACAATATGAGATCATTTGAACAAACCATGCCATGAATGTGGCCATAGGATTGATCATTTGGCTTGAAAGCCAAGAAACTTCACGCATGATAGCTCATTTCTGAGAACACTTTTTTAAAAGAATTGCCGTATTACAAGTTTATTATTTTTCCTGGTAACTTGGTCATATATAATGACACAATGCAAAGGTTTTCCAATTTTTGGATTTTTTTTGAAACTTTTATGCCCGTTTCAAAATGCGGTCAAAACGGTAGGAATGAGCGTTCCTAGCTAGTGGTTGAATCTTGGTATTTTTTTGGTGTTTCTATGATTAAATAGATACTTATGTACCTAGAAATGATTTTTGTAAAAAATAAAGAGCAAACTACAAGGCAGCTATAGTTCAAATTTCACCCACTTCCAACTGAATCGGCCGAAATTTGTCTTTTTCACGAGAGGTGGATCAAAACTTTTTACACCCAACCATTTGGTCAATTGTGCATTAAATATGGCCTAGTATTTTATAAAAATGATTTGGTTAAATTTTGCAACAATTATTTGGGAGGTCCTTCACAAAAAAACCTCATTTTGGGCACTCGAAAAATGGAAAATGAATTTTTCGTCCAAAGAAATTGAAAACTTCCTTAGGCAACATTGTGTGCCATTCCAAGATGTACCCTTGTGCACAATATGAGATCATTTGAACAAACTATGCCATGAATGTGGCCATAGGATTGATCATTTGGCTTGAAAGCCATTGATCTCCACACATGATAGCTCGTTTCTTAGAACACTTTTTAAAAATAAGTATTGTATTACAAGTTTATTATTTTTCCTGGTAACTTGGCCACATTTAATGACACAATGCGAAGGTTTTCCAATTTTTTTGATTGTTTTTGAATTTTTTATGCCCGTTTGAAAATGTGGTCAAAACGGCGGGCATGACCGTTCCTAGTTAGTGGTTGAATTTTGGAAAACTTTTGGTGTTTCTCTGATTAAATAGATACTTTTGTATCTAAAAATGATTTTTGGTAAAAATAAAGAGGAAACTATGAGGCAGCTGCAGTTCAAATTTGACCCGCTTCCAACTGAATCGGCGGGAATTTATCTTTTTCACGAGAGGTGGATGGATTTTTTTGACATCCAGCAATGTGGTCAATTGTGCATTAAATATGGCCTACTATTTTATAAAATTGATTTGGTGCAATTTTGCAACAATTATTTGGTAGGTTCTTCACAAAAAAACCTCCTTTTGGGCACTCGAAAAATGATTAAAAATTGCTAGAAAGATCAGAAATGCGTACAAATTTGTCCTTATCCATAAAATATGGTCTAACTCTAGTGAAAATTTGTGTGATACCCTTTTGCAAAATATTTTTGATAGCTACTTCATAGAATCCCTCTAGTTTTAGTACTTGGAAACTCTTTTAAATCATTTGTTTTCCAAACCAATCAGAACCCTTCCCACGGATTGATGACATGGCGTGCATCCATCCATCCATATCTCCATCCCACGTCCATCCATCCATCCATCCCATTTATCTACAAGGAAAAAAGGAGGAAAAAACCCCACCCGCAGCCCAACCCAAACCCTAACTCCCATCGATCCCCTCTCATCCTCTCCCCCGATTCAGATCGACGCCGCCGCACGTCCTCCCCGTCTCCCACCCCCTCGCCGCTGCCTCCTCCTTCCTCCAGCACTACCTCTCCAACCTCACCACCACCCGTCGCCTCATCCTCTCCACTCCCCCGCACGTCGGTCGCCCGCGCCTCCACGACCTGTCGGCGACGCCAGGCAGTCCATGGACGCTCTGGTCCCCCTGCCCCGATCCCGCCGATCCATTCCGCCGCAGCCCACCGCCTGATCTAGCGATGCTGGTGCAGCCGCGGGCGCCGTGGGCGCAGGACACGGAGGTGGTGAAGAGGTACGCGGAGATGGGGATAACGGCCGCGCTGTCGCGGCCGTGGGACTACCTGACGGCGTGCCGCGAGCTGGCCGAGCTCCTGCGCCACGGGTAAGCGGGCCTCCCCAAGGCCACCCAGGCCCTCGCCGCCGTCGACGTGCTCGTCGCGTTCCGCCTCCTCCCCGAGTAAGCCCCCCATCCCCTCCTCTCGCGTTCCCAGATGCGCGCGGTCTCGTCGAATTCCCCGCGCCCTCGCCTCGTGCGTCCCCCGCCCGATGCAATTCGCAAAGGATTGCTGCGTGCTGAAATTAGGATTGCCCCCCTTGAATGTACCCTGAAGGACATTGCGTGCTAAATTGCTTAATTCGTACTGTTATTATGTTGGCCTCCAAAAGTATTTATGTGCCTAGATTTCGTTGGATTTCTCTGGCATTATCCTGGCAGGATTTCTCCATATCCTAGCAGCAGCAGTAGGATGCGAGATGGTCTGGTGCCTACTATACTTAATTGGTTCAATTTGGTTAGGTGTTCCCGAGCGAGGAAAAGCTAGCAGCAGCAGTAGGATTCAGTTTGTTTTCTGGCAAACTACACTGCAGATCGATTTCATTTCTGTTCACCAACAAGATTCAATTATATTCTAGTTATTAGGAGGCAGGCCCTGCAGATGGCAGATTGCACACTACTACTTTAACAAGAGTCTTACCGGAAGCATTTTGTTTCCGCCTAATACCAATGTTTGCTGACCATGAAACGACTGTTGGTAAAATTGATGATATCCGGATGATGGTGAATACTGTCGCTAGTTTTGTGTGTGTCCTGAGGTAATGAAATACACGGCTTTGAGTTTCAGACTGCATGGATTGTCCAACTCGGAAGAAGGATTCACTCTAGTCAAAACATAAGACTGACTCTTACTGATAGGAGGAAATAGTCCTATTAGTTTCATTGGTGAGTCCATCATTGTTTCTTCTTCACTCCCTCTTTGCTCTGTTTTTATGAGTTTCAGTTTGTCCAGCAAAAATTCTTAATTCTTCTTTGTTTACTAGGTGCTCCCGGATCTGCCACGGCTGCACCGTTGTCAAGGGCCTCGAGCGCCGGGAGAGGAGGACCCTCTATGTTCTCCACAACGCTGTGCCGCCAGGAGCGGACAAGGCCGATGTTTCCTTTGATGCTGATCTTCCATGCCCCTCTCTTGTGTAAGGTCGCCCTCTCTCCGTGTGTTTTAGATTTGATCGATTTCCTGGTTCAATCCGGTGGTGGTGGTTTATGTGTAGGGGGAGTCTGTCGAGATCGAGCGCGTCAAGTTGCCCAACAACATGAACAACATGACCTGCTTTCAAGTTCCAACCTGAGGACATAGACAGCGTATGTACCTCCTGCACTTGATTGGTTAAATTTGGTCAGGGGTTCCTGAGAGAGGAAAAGTTAGCGGTAGCAGTAGGATGTGAGATGGTCTGGTGCCTACTTAGTAGAGTATATGATAGATTTTTTTTTTGCTTCCATGTTTGATGTATTAGATAACGGGGAGAAGCTAATTGATTGCTGTGTTGAATGAATAGTATTTGCAATTAACAGGAATGTAGCTTCGAAATGGTCCCCGGACCATCTTGAGGATGTTATACTTGAAGCACACAAATTTGATTTGAATTTGCAGTTCTAGGATTCAGTCCGAGTCTTGTGCTGTTTTCTTTCAGTCTACATAGCAGATCAATTTCATTTCTGTTCACCAACAAGATTCAGTTTTATTCTAGTTATTAGGGGGCAGGCCCTGCAGATGGCGGATTGCACACTGCTATTTTAACAAGAGTCTTACCGAAAGCATTTTGTTTCCCCCTAAAACCAATGTTTCAAGAGCAATTGCTGCATGTACTGAAGCTTTGCGAAAATGAATGTCTTTTAATATTCCTATTAGCAGGGATTTGGTACCAATTTATTGTTGGCATGTATGTGCTCACCTTGCTGTGGTTCTAAGTAGCAAGTACCTGAGTATCTTATCTGTCATGTGGTGTCCATGGATTGAAATATTGGCTGTTATGTATTCATTGTAGTATCGAAAATGGCTCAAACCTGAAGTACTTAAAATATATTGTAGCTTCTTTCTTGTTTGTTTTGATACCCATATACCTGCCCTGTATTAGCTCTTTCCTTTTGTGCATGTTAATTCAGTTTTTGTGTTGATTTGATGCCAATGTTCAGAAACAAGATTATGATGGATGGGTTTATGTGTTCTGCTGGTATATATGCACGCTAGTTTATATGCACACAGATTGGCATGCATTATTTTGTATCTACTGTTAGATATATGCTGTTAGATTTGTTCCTTTTTTGTTATCTGCTGGTATATCTTGTATCTACTGGTATATATTGTAACTTGTCCTTTTTTTTGAATGGTTTGTTCATAATATATTGACTCTAGTGTTTTGATTCTTCTCTTCTGATTCATGTAACAGGGGGATGGCCGAAGGCACGATGATAGTTCTATTGTTGCTCTAGTGTAGCAAAGGTGGCCTAGTCAACTATGGTCGCCTAGTGAGTCGTGCATACGGTTTCATCTGCCTGGAGAAGGAGCCTAGTTTGTGCTGATTGTCAATTCTCATTGTGATTGTCCCTAGATCTGTGTGACTGTGATTGTATTTGTATCTGTGTTATTACACTAGTAAAGCTTGTAACTGTGTCATGACAGAAGGAGCCCAGTATATTTGTGTAACTGGTTGATTATCACTGTTGTTATTTGAAATATTACTTGTGTTTTTGTCTGTTCTTATTTAAATGTGGTTATGTATTTCGATCAAATTGTAATCCAAATAATATGATGCTGTCAAAAGGGTCCCACTTTAATAGAACCTGGCAATTGGGATCCATCTAACTAGTGGACCCATTTAATAAAAAAAGAAAATGAAATTGTCCAGAAAAAAAGCCCACGACCCATGAAATAAAAAGGCTGCAATGTTGGGCTTGGTCCATGAAGCCGACAAAAAATTCATAGGAAAAAAATACAAAAGGGCTGAATTAATGGGCTCGACCCATGTAAAACACCAAATTGGACTGGGCCGATTCTTGTGCCACATCAGCTTGCCACGCTGGATGCCTACGTGGTCTGGGGAGGCTTCTAGTGACCAAAACACGACAGTACGCATATTTTGGTCATAAACGTCTATGACCTTCTCACAGAGAAGGTCGCTAATGTCAGTTTATGACGGCCAGCTTTTGACCTTATGTTTTTTGTCACAAAAAGGTCACAAATGGAAATTTGTGACCATTCAGTGACCAATAGTTGTGGTCACAAGTTGACATATTTCTTGTAGTGGAGACACATCAATAACTTTCACATCTTCATCTTTATTTTCATGATAACTAGAAGAACACAATTTAATATAATCTTCTCTTTTAGCACGCATTCTAGCGGTTCTTTCTTTGCATTCATCAATGGAAATTCTCTGGCTTTGAGAGACTCATTGATATCATGCTTAGGTGGGATAGATCTAAGTTTCAAAGAATAAACATCAAGAGTAATTCTATCGACACTTCTAGCCAATTCATCAACCTTAAGCAATTTCTCTTTAAGCAATTTCTCTTCAAGCATAGCATTGAAATTCTTTTGCGAGATCATAAACTCCTTAACACTAGTTTCAAATTCAGAAGGCATCTTTCCATAAGAGTTGTTGTAGGAATTACCATAATTATTAGAGGAATTACTAGGAAAAGGCCTAGGATTAAAATTACCTCTATAAGCATTGTTACCAAAATTATTCCTACCAACAAAATTCACATCCAAAGATTCATTTTTATTCTCAATCAAAGTGGACAAAGGCATATCATTAGGATCAGAAGAAGCACTCTTCGCAGCAAATAATTTCATAAGTTCATCCATCTTTCCACTCAAAACACTAATTTCTTCGATAGCATGCACTTTTTTACTAGTAGATCTTTCGGTGTGCCATTGAGAATAATTAACCATAATATTATCTAGGAGTTTTGTAGCTTCTCCTAAGGTGGTTTCCATGAAAGTGCCTCCGGCGGCCGAATCTAAAAGATTTCTAGAAGCAAAATTCAATCCAGCATAAAAGTTCTGAATAATCATCCATAGATTCAAACCATGTGTAGGGCAATTATGTATCATCAATTTCATTCTCTCCCAAGCTTGTGCAACATGCTCATGATCTAGTTGCTTAAAATTAATAATATCATTTCTAAGAGAGATGATCTTAGCAGGAGGAAAATACTTAGAGATAAAAGCTTCTTTGCACTTATTCCACGAATCAATACTATTTCTAGGCAAAGAGGAAAACCAAGTTTTAGCACGATCTCTAAGTGAAAACGGAAATAACTTCAATTTAACAATATCGTTATCCGTATCCCTTTTCCTTTGCATATCACACAAATCAACAAAGTTGTTTAGATGGGTAGCGGCATCTTCACTAGGAAGGCCGGAGAATTGATCTTTCATGACAAGATTCAACAAAGCAGCATTGATCTCACAAGATTCAGCATCGGTAATAGGAGCAATCGGAGTGCTAATAAAATCATTGTTGTTGGTATTGGAGAAGTCACACAATTTGGTATTGTTCTGAGCCATAGTGACAAGCAAGCAATCCAACCGACACACAAGCAAACAAGAAGTAAGCGAACGATAAACACACGGTGGAAGAAGAGCAAATAAAACGACAAGGGTGAAGTGGGGGAGAGGAAAACGAGAGGGAAAAAATGTAATGCGAAGGATAAGGGTTTGTGATAGGTACTTGGTATATGACTTTTGCGTAAGACTCCCCGGCAACGGCGCTAGAAATTCTTCTTGCTACCTCTTGAGCTTGCGTTGTATTCCCTCGAAGAGGAAAGGGAGATGCAACACAACAGCGTAAGTATTTCTCTCAGTTTTTGAGAACCAAGGTATCAATCCAGTAGGAGACCACGCGCGAGTCCCTCACACCTGCACAAACAAATAAGAACTTCGCAGCCAACGCGATAAGGGGTTGTCAATCCCTTTATGGTCACTTACGAAAGTGAGATCTGATCGAGATGATAGTTTATATTTTTGGTATAGTTGGTTTAATAAAACATCAAATACAAGCGGTAAAAGTAAAGTAGATGTAGATTGATATGTTGAGAATAGACCCCGGGGTCATATTTTTCTCTAGTGGCTTCTCTCATGATAGCGATATTCTACGACGGGTAAACAAATTACTGTCGAGCAATTGATAGAAAAGCGAATAATTATGAGACTATCTAGGCATGATCATTGTATATAGGCATCACGTCTGAGACAAGTAGACCGAAACAATTCTGCATCTACTACTATTACTCCACACATCGACCGCTATCCAGCATGCATCTAGTGTATTGAGTTCATAAGAACAGAGTAACGCCTTAAGCAAGATGACATGATGTAGAGGGATAAACTCAAGCAACATGATATAAAACCCATCTTTTTATCCTCGATGGCAACAATACAATACGTGCCTTGCTGCCCCTACTGTCACTGAGAAAGGACACCGCAAGATTGAACCCAAAGCCAAGCATTTCTCCCATTGCAAGAACTATAGATCTAGTAGGCCAAACCAAACCAATAATTCAAAGAGACTTGCAAGGATATTATGAGCACACATAAAAAGTTCAGAGAAGAACCAAATATCTTTCATAGATAACCTTGATCATAAACTCACAATTCATCGGATCTCGACAAACACACCACAAAAAGAGATTATGTCGAATAGATCTCCTCGAAGACCGAGGAGAACTTTGTATTGAGATCCAGAGAGAGAGAAGAAGCCATCTAGATACTAGCTATGGACCCGAAGGTCTGTGGTAAACTACTCACAACTCATGGTGAGGGCGATGATGATGATGATGAAGGCCTCCGTGATGGATCCCACTCCGGTGGAGCTCCGGAACGGGCTCCAAGATGGGATCTCCACGGGAACAGAAGGTACAGCAGTGGAATTAGGGTACGTGGACTTATATAGGAAGAAGGAGGGCACCGGGGGACGCTCGAGGGGGCCTCGAGGCAGGGGGGCGCTCCCTGGGAAGGGGGCGCGCCCCCACCCTCCAGGGCCAGCCCTCTGTCCCCTGACATGGTTCTCAAGCTCCGCGTGCGTGATTTTCTCCAAAAATATCTCTCGTGAAGGTTTCATTCCGTTTGGACTCCATTTGATATTCTTTTTCTGCAAAACCCTGAAACAGGAAAAAAACAGCAATCTGGACTGGGCCTTTGGGTTAGTCGGTTAGTTCCAAAAATGATATAAAAAGTGAATTATAAAGCCCATTAAACATCCAAGACTTCATAAATAATAGCATGGAACAATCAAAAATTATAGATACGTTGGAGACGTATCAATGTACATGAGACCGGTTCCATCGACTGACATGCAACTTGTTGCATAAAGATGGCTGGCGGGTGTCTGTCTCTCCCACCTTATATTTATTGAATCGGATTCAACAAAGGTGGTCCTTGTAGAAGGTTGAATAGCAATTTGCATATCACCATTATGGCTTTGCATAGGTAAGAATCGTTCTCGCTAGATACCCATAGAAGCCACGTAAAATATGCAAGAACGATTAGAGTACGTCTAACTTGTTTTTGCAGGGTATGTTATGATATGATATGGCCAAAGACATGATGAGATATATTTGATGTATGAGATGATCATGTTTTGTATAGATTATCATGACTTGCATGTCGATGAATACGACAACCGGCAGGAGCCATAGGGTTGTCTTTAATTATTGTATGACATGCGTGTCAATCATGAAGCGCTATGCAATGATTTACTTTATTGCTAAACGGTAGAAATAGTTGTCGAAGCATGGTTGGCGTGACAACCCCGATGGCGACACGATGATGGAGATCATGGTGTCATGCCGGTGACGATGGAGATCATGTCGGTGCTTTGGAGATGGAGATCAAAAGCACAAGATGATGGCCATATCGTGTCACTTATAATTTGCATGTGATGTTAATCGTTTTATGCATCTGATTTTGCTTAGGTTGATGGTAGCATTATAAGGCGATCCCTCAGTAAAATTTCAAGATAGAATTGTGTTCTCCCCAAGTGTGCACCGTTGCGAAAGTTCATCATTTCGAAGCACCATGTGATGATCGGGTGTGCTAGACTCTACGTTCACATACAATGGGTGCAAGCTAGTTTTGGACATGCGGAACACTTGGGTTAAAAGTGTCGAGCCTAGCATGTACAGACATGGCCTCGGAACACAAGAGACCGAAAGGTCGAACATGAGTCATATAGTAGATATGATCAACATGGAGATGCTCACCATTGAAACCACCTCATCTCACGTGATGATCGGACTTGGGTTGGTGAATTTGGATCATGTTACAGGCGGATAACTGGAGGGATGTTGATTTGAGTGGGAGTTCTTAAGTAATATGATTATTTTAACTCATTATCATGGACAATAGTCTAAGTTGTCTTTGCATATTATGTTGAAGATCAATAGCTCATGATGTAGCTCCCAGTTTTAATTTGTTCCTAGAGAAAGACTAAGTTGAATGATATTGTGAGCAATTATGCAGACTAGGGCCGTAGTCTGAGGATTGTCCTCACTGCTACACAGAAGGCTTATGTCCCTGATGCACCATCCGGTGTGCCAACCCCTCTAGCATCGTCTGTGGATGTTGTGAACATCTGGAAGACACGTTCTGATGACTACTTGATAGTTGAGTGCGCCATGCTTTACGGCTTAGAATCGGGGCTCCGAAGATGTTTTGAACGTCGTGGAACATATGATATGTTCGGAGAGCTAAAATTGGTTTTTAGGCTCATGCCCGTGTTGAGAGGTATGAGACCACTGACAAGTTCTTTTGCTACAATATGGAGGAGAATAGCTCAGCCAGTGAGCAAGTAACCAGAATGTCCGGGTGCTACAATTGCTTGAATTAAATGGGAGTTAATCTTCCAGATAAGATAGTGATTGACAGAGTTCTCGAGTCACTATCACCAAGCTGCTAGAACTTCGATGAACCATAACATGAAAGGGATGGAGATGATCCTGGAGCTGTTCACGGTAGGCTATGAAGGTAGAAATCAAGAAGGAGCATCAAGTGTTGATGGTTAACAAGACCACTGGTTTCAAGAAAGGCAAGGGCAAGAAGGGAAACTTCATGAACGGCAAGTGATACGTCTCCAACGTGTCTATAATTTTTTATTGTTCCATGCTATTATATTATCTGTTTTGGATGTTTTATATGCATTACTATGCTATTTTATATTATTTTTGGGACTAACATATTAACCTAGAGCCCAGTGCCAGTTTCTGTTTTTTCCTTGTTTTTGAGTTTGACTGAAAAGGAATATCAAACGGAGTCCAAATAGAATAAAACTTTCGCGATCATTTTCCTTGGACTAGAAGACATCGAGAGGACTTGGAGTGCAAGCCAGGGAAGCCACGAGGCGGCAACAAGGACGGAGGGCGCGCCCCCACCCTTGTGGGCCCCTCGTGACTCCACCGACCTATTTCTTCTGCCTATATATTCACATATATTCCAGAAACATCAGAGAGGAGGACGAAACCACTTTTCCACCACCGCAACCTTCTGTATCTGTGAGATCCCATATGGAGGCCTTTTTCGGTACTCTACAGGAGGGGGATTCGGCCACAGAGGGCATCTATATCAACCCTATTGCCCTTCCGATGAAGCGTGAGTAGTTTACCATAGACCTATGGGTCCATAGCTAGTAGCTAGATGGCTTCTTCTCTCTCTTTGATTCTCAATACCATGTTCTCCTCGATGTTCTTGGAGATCTATCCGATGTAATCTCCTTTTGCGGTGTGTTTGTCGAGATCCGATGAATTGTGGATTTATGATCAGCTTATCTATGAATATTATTTGTATCTCCTCTGAATTCTTATATCCATGATTTGATATGTTAGTAATTCTCTTCGAACTATCGATTTGGTTTGGCCAACTAGATTGGTTTTTCTTGCTATGGGAGAAGTACTTTGCTTTGGGTTCAATCATGCGGTGTCCTCACCCAGTAACAGAAGGGGTAGCGAGGCACACATTGTATTGTTGCCATCAAGGATAAAAAGATGGGATTTTCATCATATTGCTTGAGTTAATTCCTCTACATCATGTCATCTTACTTAAGGCGTTACTCTATTCTTCATGAACTTAATACTCTAGATGCATGCAGGAGTCGGTCAATATGTGGAGTAATAGTAGTAGATGCAGGCAGGAGTCAGTCTACTTGACACAGACGTGATGCCTATATTCATGATCATTACCTTAGATATCGTCATAATTATGCGCTCTTCTATAAATTGCTCGGCAGTAATTTGTTCACCCACCGTAATATTTTCTATCTTGAGAGAAGCATCTAGTGAAACCTATGCCCCCCGGATCTATTTTCCATCATATAAGTTTCCAATCTACAATATTAGTTTCCTATTTACTCTTTTTGCAATCTTTTACTTTTCGATCTATAAACCAAAAATACCAAAAATATTTACTTTACCATTTATCTATCTCTATCAGATGTCACCTTCGCAAGTAACCGTGAAGGGATTGACAACCCCTTTATTGCGTTGGGTGCAAGTTGTTGATTGTTTGTGCAGGTATACGGCGACTTGTGCGTTGTCTCCTACTGGATTGATACCATGGTTCTCAAAATGAGGGAAATACTTACTATACTTTGTTACATCACCCTTTCCTCTTCAAGAGAAAAACCAATGCAAGCTCAAGAGGTAGCAGGAAGAATTTCTGGCGCCATTGCTGGGGAGATTTTCGCCAAGTCAAGAAGTCAAGATTTCTGGCGCCATTACTTATGGTTTAAATTTGTAGATGATTATACAATTTTTTTATGCCAGATTGAATTTTGCTTCTAGAAATCTTTTAGATTCGGCCGTGGGAGGTACTTTTATGGAAATCACTTTAAGACAAGCTACTAAACTCCTAGATAATATTATGGTTAATTATTCTCAATGGCATACTGAAAGATCTTCCACTAGTAAAAATGTGCATGTAATTGAAGAGATTAATGTTTTGAGTGGAAAGATGGATGAGCTTATGAAATTATTTGCTAGCAAGAGTACTCCTATTGATCCTAATGATATGCCTTTGTCTACTTTGATTGAGAATAATAATGACTCTATAGCTGTGAATTTTGTTGGCAGGAGCAATTTTGGTAACAACGCGTATAGAGGTGATTTTAGTCCTAGGCCGTTCCCTAGTAATCCCTATAATAATTATGGTAATTCCTACAACAATTCTTATGGAAATTATAATAAGATGTCCTTTGATTTTTAGAATAGTGTCAAAGAATTTATGAGTACGCAAAAGAATTTCAATACTTTGATTGAAGAAAAATTGCTGAAGATTGATGTGATTATCATAATTAAATTCCTTTAAATCCGAAATAGTGGGTTCATTGCTACTTAAAGTTTTGACCTCTCCAATCCCACTTTTATCAGTTTTTACATCACGATCTAAAAACTCTGAATCATTGGGACTCCTTTTAACTAAAGTTAAGTCATCTCCATTCCCATATTTATCAAGATTTATATTGGAAAACAAACATTCAATAGGAGTCACATCAATCACTTTAAGATCTTCATAATTATTTTCACCGAAACTAGAAGAACACATTCTGACAAACCAATCTTTTTCGGAATAGATAAATCCCGAAAGTTCAGAATTTAAGCATGTCATCCCGAACGTTTTTTGATGGCAACTTTAGTTGCTGCGAGGTGGCAACTTTAGTTGTTAACACATGGCAACTTTGTTCCAGTTCGAATTTTTGTCAGAAACTTGCCATGTTTTATCAACATCGCCTTAACTAAAGTTGCCATGAAAAGAGTTTGGATTAGCATGCTTAAAAATCGAACATTCGAGACCTATTGAAGTCCATCTTTTTTAGCACGCATCTTAGCGGTTCTTTATTTGCACTCACCAATGGAAATTCTCATAGCTTTGAGAGAATCATTGATATCATGCTTGGGTGGAATAGATCTGAGTTTCAAATAATCAACATCAAGAGAAATTATATTCACGTTGCTACCCAAATCATCAAAGAATCAAAAACAGATAAAAGTGGGATTGGAGAGGTCAAAACTTTAAGTAGCAATGAACCCACTATTTCGGATTTAAAGGAATTTAATTATGATAATTGTTCGTTAATAGATTGTATTTCCTTGTTGCAATCAATGTTGAATTCTCCTCATGCTTATAATCAAAACAAAGCTTTTACTAAACATATCGTTGGTGCTATGACACAATCTTTTGAAGAAAATCTTGAATTGGAAGTTTCTATCCGCAGAAAACTTTATGATGAGTGGGAACCTACTATTAAGATCAAGATTAAAGATTATGAGTGCCATGCTTTGTGTTATTTGGGTGCTAGTGTCTCCACGATTCCAAAAACTTTATGTGATGTGTTAGGTTTCCGTGAATTTAATGATTGTTCTTTAAATTTGCATCTTGCGAATTCCATTATTAAGAAACCTATGGGAAGGATTAATGATGTTCTTATTCTTGCAAATATGAATTATGTGCCCGTAGATTTCACTGTTCTTGATATAGATTGCAATCCTACATGTCCTATTATTCTTGGTAGACCTTTCCTTAGAACGATTGGTGCAATTATTTATATGAAAGAAGGAAACATTAGATTTCAATTTCCATTAAGGAAGGGCATGGAACACTTTCCAATAAAGGAAATTAAATTGCCTTATGAATCTAGTATGAGAGCCACTTATGGATTGCATACCAAACATGACAATACATAGATCTATTCGTGTTTTATGTCTAGCTAAGGGCGTTAAACAATAACGCTTGTTGGGAGGCAACCCAATTTTATTTTTGCTTTTTGCTTTTTGGTTCCGTTTTTTAATTTTCACACATTATTACTTCTGTAGTAATTATGTTTTCGTGTTTTAATTAGTGTTTGAGCCAAGTAAGACCTTTGGGATGGCTTACCGTGATCGTTGATTTGAGTTTGCTGAAAAACAAAAGCTTTTGTGCCTAGTGCAGAAAATTCAATAATTTGCTGGAATGTGAAAACCTTCTGAATGTTTTTCACAAAATTGATATACACATTTTCCACGTCATCCTAATATTTCAGAATTTTTATAGTTCCAGAAGTTTGCGAAGTTTTCAGATTGCTACACACTGTTCTGTTCTTGAAAGATTCTATTTTTTATGTGTTGTTTGTTTATTTTGATGAATCTATGGCTAGTATCGGGGGGTATGAACCATGGAAAATTTATAATACAATAGATATGACACAAATATAAAATAAGAATGAGATCACAACAGTACCCTAAGTGGTTATTTGCTTTGTTTTACTAACGGAGCTCACGAGTTTTCTGTTGAGTTTCGTGTTGTGAAGTTTTCAAGTTTTGGGTAAGGATTTGATGGACTATGGAATAAGGACAACCAAGAGCCTAATCTTGGGGATGCCCTAGGAAGGCATGCCCTCTTTCTTCTTCGTCTATCGGTAACTTTACTTGAGACTATATTTTTATTCACCACATGATTAGTGTTTTGCTTGGAGCGTCTTGTATGATACGAGTCTTTGCTTTTTAGTTTGCCACAATCATCCTTGCTATATACACCTTTTGAGAGGGACATGCTTGAATTGTGATTTATTAGAATACTCTATGTGCTTTACTTATATCTTTTGAGCTAGGCAATTTTACTCTAGTGCTTCACTTATATCTTTTTAGAGCACGGCGATGGTTCTATTTTATAGAAATTGTTGAACTCTCTTGCTTCACTTATATTACTTTGAGAGTCTTTAAAACAGTATGGTAATTTGCTTGGGTTATGAATTTAGTCCTAATATGATAGGCATCCAAAGGAGATATAATAAAAACTTTCATATATAGAGCATTGAATACTATGAAAAGTTTGACTTCTTATAATTGTTTTGAGACGTTAAGATGGTAATATTAGAGTCATGCTAGTGGTAGATTGTGAGGTTAAAGAAATAATTGTGTTAAGGCTTGTGATTCCCGTAGCATGCACGTATGGTCTCCTAACCATGTAACCAAATTGGAGCACATTGTATCTTGATTGTTTATCTTTGCGTGAAGGTCGGGGGCGCGTGATGGTTAACTCCTACCAACCTCCCCCCTAGGAGCATTCGTGTAGTACTTTGCATTGAGGGCTAATAGATTTTTCGCAATAAGTATGTGAGTTCTTTATGAATAATGTTGAGTCCATGGATTATACACACTCTCACCCTTCCACCTTGCTATCCACTCGAGTGCCGTGCAACTTTCGCTGGTGCATGAAACTACCTTATACCCTTCCTCAAAACAGCCACCATACCTACCTATTATGGAATTTCCATAGCCATTCTGAGATATATTGCCATGTAACTCCACCGTTCTGTTTATTATGACACGCATCTTCATTGTCATATTGCTTTGCATGATCATGTAGTTGACATAGTATTTGGGGCAAAGCCACCGTTCATATTTTCTATACATGTCACTCTTGATCATTGCACATCCCGGTACACCGCCGTAGGCATCCATATAGAGTTACACCTTTGTTCTAGTATCGAGTTGTAATATGGAGTTGTAAGTAAATAAAAGCGTGATGATCATTAGTATTAGAACATTGTCCCATGTGAGGTTATGAATAAAGAGGCTGAAAGAGTCTCCAAAAAAAGAGAAAAGGGTCTCCAAAGAAAGAGGAGCCTAAAAAATTAGAGAAAAAGAGAGAAGGGACAATGTTACTATCCTTGTCCACACTTGTGCTTCAAAGCAGCACCATGTTCTTCATGATAGAGAGTCTTCTATGTTGTCACTTTAATATACTAGTGGGAAATTTTCATTATATAACTTGGCTTGTATATTCCAACGATGGGCTGCCTCAAATGCCCTAGGTCTTCATTTGAAAACAAGTTGATACACACCCACTTAGTTTTCTTTTGAGCTTTCATACACTTATGGTTCTAGTGCATGGAAATCTCTACTCACTCACATTGATATCGATTGATGGACACCGCCATATATAGTCCATTGATTTTCCTAGTCGATGTGAGACTTTCTCCCTCCTTTTGTCTATCACCACCTTCTATTCCACCCATAGTGCTATCTCCATGGCTCACTCTCATGTATTGCATGAAGAGTTGAAAAAGTTTAAGAATATAAAGTATGAAAACAATTGCTTGGCTGACACCGGGATAGGCATGATTTATACTTTGTGTTCAGAAGAGGGAGCATAAAAGACTATATGATTTTGTAGGGATAACTTTCTTTACCCATGTTATATTTGAAGCTTTGTAGATTTCTTTTAGTATGCTTGAGGTATTATTCTTTTGATATTGATAAACTTTTATTTTTAGTCTTATGGATTTGAACATTCATGCCACAATAAAGAAGAATTACATTGATAAATATGTTAGGTAGCATTCCACATCAAAAATTCTATTTTTATCATTTACCTACTCGAGGATGAGCAGGAATTAAGCTTGGGGATGCTTGATACGTCTCCAACGTATTTATAATTTTTGATTGTTCCATGCTATTATATTATCTGTTTTGGATGTTTTATATGCATTATTATGCTATTTTATATTATTTTTGGTACTAACCTATTAACCCAGAGCCCAGTGCCAGTTTCTATTGTTTTCCTTGTTTTTGAGTTTCGCAGAAAAGGAATATCAAACGGAGTCCAAATGGAATAAAACTTTCGCGATGATTTTTCTTGGACCAGAAGACATCCAGAGGACTCGGAGTGCAAGCCAGGGAAGCCATGAGGAGGCCACAAGGATGGAGGGTGCACCTATTGGTAGGGTGCCCCCACACTTGTGGACCCCTCATGACTCCACCAACCTATTTTTTCCGCCTATATATTCACATATAATCCAGAAACATCAGAGAGGGGGACGAAACCACTTTTCCACTGCCGTAACCTTCTATATCCGCGGGATACCATAAGGAGGCCTTTTCCGGTACTCTACCAGAGGGGGATTCGACCGCAGAGGGCACCTACATTAACCCTATTGCCCTGCCGATGAAGCGTGAGTAGTTTACCATAGACCTACGGGCCCATAACTAGTAGCTAGATGGCTTCTTCTCTCTCTTTGATTCTCAATACCATGTTCTCCTCGATGTTCTTGGAAATTTATCCGATGTAATTTTTTTTGTGGTGTGTTTGCCGAGATCTGATGAATTATGGATTTATGATCAGCTTATCTAGGAATATTATTTGAATCTCCTCTGAATTCTTATATGCATGATTTGATATCTTAATAATTCTCTTCGAACTATCAGTTTGGTTTGGCCAACTAGATTGGTTTATCTTGCAATGGGAGAACTACTTTGCTTTGGGTTCAATCTTGCGGTGTCCTCACCCAGTGACAGAAGGGTAGCGAGGCACGTATAGTATTGTTGCCGTCGAGGATAAAAACATGGGGTTTTCATCATATAGCTTGAGTAAATTCCTCTACATCATGTCATCTTACTTAAGGCGTTACTCTATTCTTCATGAACTTAATACTCTAGATGTAGGCAGGAGTCGGTTGATGTGTGGAGTAATAGTAGTAGATGCAGACAGGAGTCGGTCTACTTAACACAGACGTGATGCCTATATTCATGATCATTGCCGTAGGTATCATCATAATTATGCGCTCTTCTATCAATTTCTCGGCAATAATTTGTTCACCCACCGTAATATTTTCTATCTTGAGAGAAGCCTCTAGTGAAACCTATGGCCTCGGGTCTATTTTCCATTATATAAGTTTCTGATCTACAATATTATTTTCCTATTTACTCTTTTTGCAATCTTTTACTTGTCGATCTATAAACCAAAAATACCAAAAATATGTACTTTACCGTTTATCTATCTCTATCAGATCTCACCTTTGCAAGTAACCGTGAAGGGATTGTGTCGGTGTACTAAGGTAGGGGTACCCTAGTACCCCAACTTGTGCATGGGCAGTAGTAGCTTCCCGTGGAAGGGCTTACCACGCGCTCGCCAAGGTCCGCTCTGGTCCCTATGAACCCATTCAAGAACAAAGTATTCAAATTAAGAGACAAGACCCCGGCAAGAGGAGCTTGCCGGGAAGGCCGCACCGGGCTCAAAGTTATCATTCTAGCACAAGACCCTGGCAAGAGGAGCTTGCCAGGAAGGCCAAAAGAACGACATCTTAAGAAGGAATATCGCGGCGCATCGTGCGCCCCGGCAGGATCCGGAGAGCGACAAGCTTCCGGGCCCGGCAAGGTTGCAGCCCCGGCAAGGTGCTTGCCGGGGAAGCCTATACTGTGTGCCTGCGCTCCAGCTCATCTGGCCACGCGTCGCCCTGGGGCCCTTCCAGGGGCACGTGGCAGATGGCTGTGCAGCCTGGGGTACACGGTGGCAAGCCGCGGTGACGAGGATATCGCCGTGGCGAACGGAGACGCATGGACGGACACTTTTTGGGGCGGCGGCGACGGGCATTCAATGCCTTTGTCCCCAACCGTCAAGGTTAGGTGAAGACCACTGTTCATGCACTGTTCATACACTATTCGTGCACTGTTGCAACTACCACCTATTTTACAGTTTTACCCTCCTCTACGTTGACACCTGTCGGTGACCCCTTTGAGCTATAAAAGGAGGCCCATGCACAACGTAGAGGGGGTTCGATCTCAGAAACTTGCTCACTCCCTTGCTCGGTGTAGCTGGTACTGTAGATCTTCAAGCTCCCGAGCCCAAGAACTAAATACAATCAAAGCAGGAGTAGGGTTTTACGCGTCATCGCGGCCCGAACCTGGGTAAACTACCCGCGTGTGCTCCTCGATCTGCTCTCCGTGCTCCCTCCGCTCCCTTACCGCAACGTAGAAGGGGCTCCGGTCCCATAGGTGTTCGTGGGCGTCCAGTTTCCCCGACATCTTTGGCGCGCCAGGTAGGGGGCGTCGAGGTTGTGCGAACCTGATCCGGCGTTCACGCGGGCGCAACCTTCAGCAACTTCTCCAGCTTCATCAACCTCATCGATTACATCAACATGCCTCCGAAGAAGAAGGCTTCGGAGGTCGGAGGCCCGTCCGCGTCGATCCCACCACCACCAGAGCCGACGGTTGGTGGGGGAGGCGCCGGCGGAAGGGTGGACGCCGGTGGGGACACTCACGGCGCCACCAAGTCCAAGGACAAGACGGACGACCGGGCGAACTCCAAGGCCTCGGTGTCCGTACACGCACCACGTCCCTCTCAGGAGGTGCCAGACCAGCAGCGACGTGGTACCTAAGGTACCATACGCTTGCTGGGATGTGGCCAGGCCGGCGATTCACGAGACGCTCAAGGCCAACGTCCTGGCACGAGCAAGGCGCGGTCGCCGGGACGGGAACATGCTCCTTCTAACGCGGTTAGAAGTCCGAGCGTGTCCCGCTCCTCGCACTGTTCGCCACCGTTTCCCTCCTGTCCAGCAGAAACCCTGGCCAGGGCTCAGCTGCTCCTCGACTTCCCTCGAGCGGCGGACAAGGCCGAAGACTGGAGGGCGACAATCCAGAGCCTCATCGCCTTCACCAACAACGACGCGCCGCAACAGCCGGCAACTTCACGGCCGCGGCAAGTCGACCAAGCGAAGGCCGATGGAGACAAGACCGCCGGGGGTGCAACTACCGTGCACTCCCCGCCGCGGAAGCAGAAAACGCCGCCCCGCCGGATCAACGTCGACGATGACTCCACGGCGTCGTCGGATCCGCGGGCTCGCCGCGATCAGCGCCAAGTCCTCGACGACAGGCGACAGGAGGACGCTCGAAACCGCATCGAGCGTCGAAGAGAAGCTCGAAGACAGTCCGATCAGCGCGCTGAGACCGCTGTCGACATGCACGCGCCCGGTGAACCAGGCTACTTGCCGTACGCGGCAGGTTGCCCTGCATTCACCCGAGAGCTGCAGCAAGTCCAGTGGCCCAGCATGAAGAATTTTAAGCCCGATGTACCCGAGAAGTACGACGGCAAAACCCACCCCTCGGAGTTCCTCAGCATCTACACCATTGCGGTGCAGGCTGCCGGGGGACGCGACGAGAAGATCCTAGCCAACTACTTCCCGCTTGTGCTTAAGCCAAACGTCAGGTCTTGGCTTATGCACTTGCCGGAGAACTCCATTTCTTCATGGGCGGATCTGTGCCACCAGTTTGTTGGCGCCTTCACGGGAGGCCACAAACCCCACGGCCAAGAGAGTGATCTCCACATCCTTGCCCAGAAGGAGGGAGAGTCCCTGCGCAAATACATCCAAAGGTTCAGCCGCGTTCAGCACAATATCCCCGATGTCCACCCTACCGCGGTTATCAGCGCGTTCCACCAGAACGTGCGTAACAATCGGATGAGGGAGGAGATGGCCATGACCAAGATCCGGGACGTCAGCGAGTTTTACGCTCTGGCTGACAAGTGTGCCTGTGCTGAAGAGGGGAGAAGACTCCCCGGAGAGGATACCGGCGCAGGAGGAAGTGACAGTGAGGATGCCGCCCCGGCAAGGAAGGGCCGGCGGCGGAACAACAGGAAAAAGAAGAACAAGGAGGTACTGGTTGTCGAGCAGTCCGGCAAGGAGGCTCCCGCCAAGAAGACACAGGCTGGTGGCTCCGGCAAGGAGCCCGCCCCTGTAGCGACAGGCGACAAGCAGGACGGCTCCGACAAGCAATACTGCAAGATCCACTGCACCAAGGGTCACGATCTTCAGAACTGTAAGAGGGTAGAGTACCTCGTAGAACAGCAGAAGGCTGAATACGAGCGTCGTGACAAGGAGAAGGCCCAAGGAGGCGGAGGAGAACCTAGCAAGAAGCGGCCGTTCAATGGCCGGGGAGGACGCCGCGGCAAGGCCAAGCAGCGGCAAGGAGACAGACCTCCCCGGGGCCGCGACAAGGATGAGGACGAGGACGATGACGAGGATATGGATGAAGGAGACAACAGCGAGCAGGAGTTCCAGAAGGCCACAGAAGTTCTGTGCGTCGATGGAGGTGCCTTTCTGCACACTTCCCACCGCCAACTCAAGCAATGGGTGCGGGAAGTGAATGCAGCTGAGCCACCCGTCGAGTCGCGCAGGCTCCTGAAATGGTCCGGCACGCCCATCATCTTCGACCTTGAGGATCACCCTGACCGCATAACCGCGGTCGGGTGCTTGCCGATGTTGGTTTCACCAACTATCCGCAACCTCAAGGTCACCAAGATGTTGGTTGACGGCGGGGCCGGCCTCAACTTGATTTCCTCCGCTGTGATCAAGAAACTGCAGATCCCCGACAGCGAGCTCGAGGATACCGGGACGTTCCAAGGAATCAACCCGGGGAGGAGCAAGCCGAAGGGGAAGGTTACACTGCCAGTGACCTTTGGTGGGGAGCTCAACTTCAGGACGGAGAGGATCACGTTTGACGTTGCCGATATCCCGTTACCATACAATGGGATACTTGGCCGTCCTGCGCTCGCCAAGTTCATGGCAGCTTCCCACTACGCATATAACATGCTCAAGATGCGAGGGCCGATAAGCGTCATCTCTGTCCCCGACGACAAGAAGGATGCGCTTATTTGCGCCGACAAGATCTACCGGGATGCAACAGCCGCGGCAGACAACAAAACACTTGCCGCTGAAGCTCCCGGGGGGAAGACCAAGACCAAGTCCGGCAAGAGCTCTGGAGCCCACTCCGGCAAAACGCACCTCTTCGGAGTGCTGCGCTACCGTCGAGGACGCACCATCGAGCTCCACCGGCAAGTGCAAGAAAGGAATGGCAGCTCCACCGGCAACCAAGAGGGTGTCCGCCAAGGAGGACGGCACTGGTGGTACCTTCACCATCAGTGCTACACTCGACCCCAAATAAGAAAGCGCGCTCATTGCCTTCCTGCGAGCGAATGTGGACGTGTTTGCGTGGCAACCGTCTGACATCCCCGGCGTTCCCAGGAAGGTAATTGAGCACAAGCTTGCTGTTTGTCCTCATGTGCGGCCCGTCAAGCAGAAGGTCAGGAAGCAAGCCGTGGAGCGCCAAGAGTTCATCGCTGAAGAGATAAAGAAGTTGGAAGCAGTAGGCCTGGTTAGAGGCGTACTCCATCCTACGTGGTTGGCCAATCTAGTTGTCGTGCGCAAAGCTAATGGGAAGTGGAGACTTTGTATAGACTTCACTGATGTGAATAAAGCTTGTCCAAAGGATCCTTTTCCCTTGCCGCGCATCGACCAGATTGTTGACTCGACGGCTGGGTGTGAGTTGCTTTCATTTCTCGATGCATACTCAGGTTACCATCAGATATTCATGGCTGAGGAAGATGAAGAGAAGACCGCATTCATTACTCCATGTGGCACATATTGCTTCGTACGCATGCCCTTTGGATTGAAGAATGCAGGCTCAACATTTGCAAGGGTGGTACACACTGCTTTTGAGCCACAGATCCACAGAAATGTAGAAGCCTACATGGATGATATAGTGGTCAAGAGCAAGGGCATGGACACCCTGATTCAAGACTTGGAAGAAACCTTTGAGAATCTGCGCAAGATACAGCTCAAGTTGAACCCCGAGAAGTGTGTCTTCGGAGTCCCCTCCGGCAAGCTTCTCGGGTTCTTCGTGTCCCAGAGGGGGATTGAAGCCAATCCCGACAAGATTAAAGCCATCGAGGAGATTGAAGCCCCGAAGCGCGTCAAAGACGTAAGGAGACTTGCTGGTTGTGTGGCTGCCCTCAGCAGGTTCATTTCAAAGTCTGCAGAACGCGCCCTGCCTTTCTTCAAAATCTTGAAAAAGGCAGGTCCTATGAAATGGACTCCGGAAGCGGAGGCTGCGCTGCAAGACTTGAAAGGATACCTATCCTCCACTCCAATACTTGTCGCACCTAAACCGCAAGAGAAGTTGATGCTGTACTTAGCGGCGACCAATCAAGTGGTTAGTGCTGCGTTAGTAGCGGAGAGGGAGGCGGATGAGGAACCCACTTCCCCGGCAAGCGCATCCAGCGGCAAGCAGGGGGCTACCCCGACAAGCTCTGGCCCCGACAAGGACAAGTCTGCGCAGGAACAAGGAGAAGTGCGAAGGAAGATGGTGTAGCGCCCAGTTTATTTTGTAAGCTCCCTCTTGCAGGGGGCTAGGTCAAGATACTCTGGAGTGCAGAAGTTACTTTTCGGCCTCCTCATGGCCTCAAGAAAGTTGTGCCATTACTTCCAAACACATGAGATAACAGTGGTCACTCGCTTTCCGTTGAAGAGGATATTGCAAAATCCAGAAGCAACAGGCAGGATCGTCGAGTGGGCACTGGAGTTGTCATGCTTTGGTTTCAAGTTTGAAAGTACTTCAACCATACAGAGCAGAGCTTTGGCAGAGTTCATAGCGGAATGGACCCCAACACCAGATGAAGAAGTCCCAGAGACAAGCATCCCCGTCCAAGAAGCAAGCAAGGAGTGGATAATGTACTTCGATGGTGCCTTCTCGCTGCAAGGCGCCGGCGCTGGCGTGTTACTTATAGCACCCACCGGAGAGCACCTCAAGTATGTTGTTCAAATGCACTTTCCCAAGGAGCAAGCGACAAACAATACTGCCGAGTATGAAGGTCTGCTTGCCGGTCTCAGAATTGCGGCCGAACTTGGGATCAAGAGGTTGATTGTGCGGGGAGACTCACAGTTGGTGGTCCGACAAGTAAACAAGAGTTACCAGAGCCCTCTGATGGAAGCTTATGTCGATGAAGTGAGGAAGCTTGAAGAACACTTTGAAGGCCTACAGATGGAGCACGTTCTAAGAGCTCAGAATGACATCGCAGATGGCCTCTCCAAGTGTGCTGCAATGAAGTTACCTGTGGAACCAGGGATCTTCGTGCTCAAGCTAACTCAGCCATCCGTTACACCATCAGTTGGGCAAAGCAAGAAGAGGAAGTTGGTCTCCGGTGACTACTTGCCGGCGGATCTTCCAGAAGCCGCCGCCAAGGTCCCCAAGATCAGCAACCAAAGTGCTGAGGAACAGTCTGCTCCTGCGGACCCACGGGTCTGTACAGTTGAAGCAGGCGTTCCCGACAAGCCTTGCCCCGGCAGGCTTGCCGGGGAACCCTCAGCTCCGGCAGAGCCGCAGGTTTTTGACGTAGAAGCTGAGGTTCCCGCAGCAGCCCTGATGCCTTTAGTCCTTGTTGTTGAGCCTCAAGCTCCAGCATGGGCACAGCAAATCGTCCGTTTTCTTCAGACTGGAGAACTTCCCGAAGAACCAGAAGAGATAGAGAGGATAACCAGGCAGTCAAGTATGTACCAGTTCGTTGGCAACGAACTATACAGAAGAAGACTCAATGGTGTCAGATTGAAGTGCATTTCCCGGGAAGATGGACAGAAGCTGTTGGCAGAGATACACGGAGGCATATGTGGTCACCACATTGGCACAAGAGCACTAGCCGGGAAGGCGTTCCGGCAAGGTTTCTTTTGGCCAGAAGCCCTCCAAGATGCAACTTCACAAGTAACCAAGTGTGAAGCGTGCCAGTTCCATGCCAAACAAATTCACCAGCCAGCTCAAGCCCTCCAGACGATCCCTTTGTCCTGGCCCTTCTCGGTCTGGGGGCTCGACATCCTCGGCCCCTTTCCCCGCGCTGTCGGGGGCTTTGAGTACTTGTACGTCGCAATCGACAAGTTCACAAAGTGGCCAGAAGTGGAACCAGTGAGAAAGGTGACAGCACAGTCAGCAGTCAGGTTCTTCAGATCAATAATTTGCCGTTTTGGGATCCCTAACAGGATCATCACCGACAACGGCACACAGTTCACAAGCCGCACCTTCATGCAATACGTCCAAGACCTTGGCGCCAAGGTCTGCTTCGCTTCTGTTGCTCACCCAAGGAGCAATGGTCAAGCGGAGAGGGCAAACGCTGAAGTGCTGCGCGGACTGAAGACAAGAACCTTTGACAGGCTGCACAAGTGTGGAAGAAACTTGATAGAGGAGTTGCCGGCGGCTCTTTGGTCAATCAGGACAACACCAAATCGAGCCACCGGACAGACACCCTTTGCTCTTGTCTATGGAGCAGAGGCAGTTCTCCCCACGGAACTCGTATACGGATCTCCTCGAGTGCTCGCTTACGACGAGCTCGAGCAAGAGCAACTGCGACAAGATGATGCATTGCTCCTCGAGGAGGAACGTCTCCAGGCTGCGGTACGAGCTGCTCGATACCAGCAAGCCTTGCGTCGCTATCATAGCCGCAAGGTCAAGGCCAGGAGTCTCGAGGAAGGCGACCTTGTTCTTCGGCGTGTTCAGTCCGCCAAGAACTCCAACAAGTTGACGCCGAAGTGGGAAGGCCCTTATCGGGTGAGACAAGTCACGAGGCCCGGCGCTGTCCGCCTTGAGACCGAAGAAGGCTTACCGGTGAGCAACTCCTGGAACATAGAGCATCTTCGCAAGTTTCACCCGTAAGGCGCGGTTGCCGTGATCCGCTCCGGCAACCACCTTTTGTACAAGTCTTGCCGCTGTCGCATGTAAACCTTTGTACAAAGCCGGGCGCAGACCCCATGCATCAGTAAAACTTTTGTGCTTCGCACAATTTGTCATTTCGTGCTTTTCCTTTTACTTGCATGTATCATCTGACATTTTGTGCAGCACACGCTCCCGGTAAGCAATAACAAGCCGCAAGGCTCCGTACTTGTATTTCCCTCTCTTTTGTCTTTCTCTCTGAAACAGAAGGACTGTTCCTCGTGCACAAGTTTGCCGGGGGGGAGGAGATAGAAGTATGAACCAAGTGCTGTTCAAGAAAGAAAAGTCTTGCCGGGAAGTAAACAACACAATGAAAGCTAAGTTACCAAAGTTTGAGCATTCAAATTTTTAAATTTTAGTTATCTTCCTTGAACAACCACACTTTGTATGGAAAACCTGTGCGCGGAGGAACCTACCCGTGGCTAGCCGCACCCTTACTTTGTTTCGAGCACGCTCAACGTCTTAAGTGAGCTGCGACAAGTGTCGCGCCCTTACTTCGTTTTCGAGTTCGCTCAGCAATTTAAGTGTGCTGCGACTAGCTGCGGCAAGGTTACTTGCCGACAAGGTCTTTGCTAGCAGGCTGCTAAGAGTCCCGCACTCAGCGCTCGCGGCAAGGGCCCCTTGCCGGCAAGTTCCCCTAAAAGCGTAAGGTGAAAAGCATACAAAGTGAAGGACCAAAAGCAAGGGAGATAACACTGCATCGATTACCCAAAATAAAAGTATATATTACAAAGATAGCTTGCCGCTGTTCTAATCAACTACTGCCTATGACTCAATCAACAGCGGTGAGGGAAGCAAGAAGCCTAATCCCTACGGTCCCCGTCGACCCTCTGGATCTTGCCCACCTTGGCTACAATGTGGGCAACTTGGGCCTTCAACGCCTCCTGATCAGCCTCGGGCGGCAAGGTGCGGAGGACGTTGACGAGGTTGATCCCGGGGTTGCGGTAGACAATCTTCGACAGCACCCGCTCCATGGTGCCCATGCAGAGCCGGCGCGCCTCGTCGGCCAGCTGCACGGGGATCTTCTCCCGCAGCCGCGCAAGCGCCGGCGCCACTCCCCTGAAGAACAGACTCAGTTTGGCGCTGTGAGGGAGGTTCTCGTCGGGGGAGTACACGAGATGCTCCGCCCTCAACGCCGTCATCTCCATGTCGATGTTGGCGGCGGAGGTGACGAGGTCCTCAGTCCATCACTCCACCGTCTTCTAGAAGTGGTTTTGCGAGACGGTGGTGCTTTCCAGCAGGGCCCTCTCAGTGCGGAGATCGTCCTTCAGCTTCGTCTCGCGGTCCCGGGCAGCGTCAAGCGAGTCAGTAAGGGTGGAGACCTTCAGCTCTAAATCGGCGATGGAGTCCCTGGCGTCGGTGAGCTCTTTACCCTTCTCGGAGAGGCGGATTTGCAGCTCCGAGTTGGTGTGGGCGTCCTTCTCCCGCTCCACGTTGAGCGCGGTGACCCTGTCTTCACTCGCCTTCAAGAACAGCTCCATCTGCGCCACCCTGGCCTCCAGATCCCTCTTGGCGGTCTCTGCGGCAGCGGCAGCATCCCTCGCCTCCTACAGAGCCCCGCCAATAGCTTGCTCCCGGGTGGTGAGGTCGTCCTCGTGGTTGTCGAGGTCGACCTTCCGCTGGTTGAGTTCTCCTTCCCGCCGAGACAGCTCCTCGGCGGCCAGTCGCTGCTTCTCCTCGACCTCGGCCTTTTCGAGGACGAATGCTTGCTGCGCTGTAATGCCCAGGATGGAGTTACACCTCCTACGTGTCGAGGCACGACTTATAGGCATAAGTCCATCCTAGAATGATCTCAAGTTTGGTAATCTTTGCACAACTCATGTAAAAGAGGGGATTGTAAACATAAATAGTTGGCTTACACTCGCCACGTCACACAATTACATAACATGTCTCAATCATCATACATTAAGAATATCACAACCCTCTAAGGGCAAAATCCAAATGCAAGATACCAAACTGAAATAAATAAACCACAGGCGGATCGAATCCTAGTAGGAGTCTCCACTACTGATCATCCGGGTATCGCACATAGTACCGACTACGCTCCTCGTCGTACTCCCAATCCAGCTCGGTGCCATCACGTGGATAGCTCACAGCTGGACCTGCATCTGGTGTGGTGAAGTAACTGTGAGCCACAGAGGACTCAGCAATCCCGTTCCCGGGTAACAAGACTATTTAAGCCTTTGGGAGAGGACAAGGCTGAAGAAAAGAATAAGTCTGCAGCAGCAACTAGCAACTAGCTTACGTGAGTGAGAGCGAGAAGAGAAAGCCTCGGTCAAAAAGTGATCACAAAGTGATCCTAGCTACAAGCTCCACAAACATAACCCCTCCGTGTTCAACTCCCGAATCCCTATTCGGAAATTGACAGTCACGGAACACACGCTGGTAGTGTATTAGAAACATTGTGTCAAGTTATCTACAACCGGATATTAACAAGCTCCCATCTGCCACATAACCGCGAGCACGGCTTTCGAAAGTTCAAAACCCTGCAGGGGTGTTCCAACTTGACCCATTACAAGCCCACGATCCGCGGAGTCGCAACTCCAAAGTGGGAAGACCCGAGTATCCTCGGAATCCCGTGCTCAAGATATACCGAACTAAGGTAAGGCTAATCCAGCAAATCCTCCCGGCGTGCCGACACCCTGATAGTAGCCGCGCGTATCTCGTCTCAGGCCACGTCCGGATGGGCGATCCCACAGGTTTTTACCAGACCTTGAGTTTCCTCGAGGTGGCCCCGCGTAACCCCCAGTTTGGACCAACACTCATGTGGAGCACTGGCCCGGGTTGTTGAATTAAGAAAAAGGGTTTATAACTCCCTATGCAAGTTTAATTAGTTATTAGGCAAATAGTACCAATGTTGGGACTTGCTGGAAAAGACTTAGCTCTTAGCGGTTTATCGAGGGGGTCCCATACACCCCAACCGTGTTAGGAACGCATAATCAAGGAACATAACACCGGTTTATATGGTTCCTAACGGCATGAGTGGAACAAAACACCAAGCAAAAGGCTTAGCCTTCCACCCTTGCCAATATATAGATGATTTCATTTTAAGCATTTATATAGTGTGATATAACCCAACCAAACTTCAACATGAAGCAAGCATCTTCGATCTTCACCTGCAACTAGCAATGCTATAAGAAGGGCTGAGCGAAGCGTACTTAGCCAAGCAACGGTTTGCATAGGTAGGTTGGTTAAACATGCAATGGTTACAAGTAGGAGGCTGACAAGAAGATCATGGGCATCGAGGCAAAACTATAGATCGAGACTACTAGCAATAGGCAAAGATAGTAATGTTATCGGGGTTCGGTCATCTTGCCTGAAGAGAAGTCGTTCGGATCGTAAGAAGGGTCCTCGTGCTCAACCTCGTTGGAAACCTCATGCTCGTACTCGAACTCAGACTCTGCTTCCGGCTCTAAACAAAACAATCACACCAAGCACCAATCAACAAGATGCAATGCGCACTTGAAAAAGATGAATGCATGATGGATGCACTAAGGATGCACACGGAGCACGTAAAATATCACTCAAGAAAAACACCTCAAAACATGATAACAATCTGATATTATTAATCTACACAGAAAATCAATCAAGTTTCATGTAAGATTCGCTGAAATCGGAGTTACGGGCTAAAAGTTATGCCCGAAACAAGAAATGAGCGAAAGCTGAAAATTACAGCAACATAGCAACTTCGGAGCACAAAATAATTGAGCTACAGACTTCAAATAACCTGGCAAAGACCTAGAACACAAACTAGACATATACTACAGCAACTAAGTCCAAAGGTGCACCCCCAACGGAGCCACGGATCAATAGCAATGATCTTGGACATATTGAACTTGACGATAAAATTCTGGCAGCAGAATTTTATTGAAACTTTGGAGCAAAAGATAAACATGCCACAGCCACTCAAATAGGCATGTGAAAACATGGATGGAAAGACAACAATATATACTACAAGGAACAATCAAGATCCACTCCAAAACTAACATGGTTTGTCCTAGAGCAGCACACGAACATGGCATCGGAACGTTACAGATTTCAGACTTGGTGAAAATCCACTAAGTCCTAAAACAGCAATTTCATCATGGCATATAAAAGAGCATGTTTAAGTCACCTCGAAACTAAACATGGCAAGAGGTAAGCACCTCATCAAAGTACACATGAAGGTGATTCTGAAACACACAAGCATGCTTCATGGAGATAAACACAACGATAGCAACGAGCTCAACAAGATGGCATTTCATAACAAGTGAAACAACATCACAGCCACATGGCACTTTGCAACGATGATAAACATGGCAAGAATAAATCTATCATGCAACCTAACACATACAACATGTAGAGCATGGCAAGACGAACACGTGGACATGTCATTTGCATCATTCGGACAAACGAGCTAGAAGATATCACATGGCAAAGATGGCATAAAAACATCACATACCAGCAGTTTATATCACGATGCACTCTTGCAACAGCAAAACAAGCACCTAGTTGATCTCTAACATACATGACAACAAGAGATGAAACGTAGTGCTATTCACCACGAACGTCTGGACATATTATATGCGCGAATCGGAGCACCACACTAAAAGATACAGCAGTTTGAATAATGCATCACAGATTAACACATCAGGGACTTAGCAGAAATTGCAACAACCTCAAAACTGAGAAACCGGGCCGGAGGAGCTGGATCTGGAGACGGCCCGGTGAAGAAGAGGCCCGGAGAGGCGGCGGCTGGGCCCTGGCGGTGCGGTGGCCCACTGGCGCGCGGGAAGGAGGCGGCCTGGCTGGGAGGCCTCACGCGGCGGCTCGGCGGCGTGGGCCGGCCGAAGGGAGCGGCGGCCCGCTGCGGCTCGGAGGGAGGAAGGCGAGGCCGGGCGCACGATCTGGCAGAGCTGGGCCGCGGCGATCGGCCCAGGCGGGACCGGAGGGAGGCGATCGCCTGGCGCTAGGGCGAACGAGCCTGGCGCCCGGTGCGGTGGCTGGGCCTGGTGGGGAGCGTACGGGCCTGGAGGCTCCAGATTGGGGCGAGGGCCAGCCTCCCGGTGATGTGGTCCTGCGGCATGCGGACAAAACGGCGGATGGGCCCGCGGCGCTGGTCGATGGAGCGAGGCCAGGCACGCAGTGGCCGCTCGATCGAGGAGATCGGTGCGGAGGGAAGGCGATCTGGCGTTGACTTGGCGCAGTTCGAAGGATCCGATCGAGATTTGATCCCCCGATCGGTCCAGTGAGTCTTTTGCGGCGGCTGGCTCGAGGGAAGAAGCCAAGTGGCCTAGGGTGGCTGGTGGATCTGATCTGATCTGAAAAAAAAATAGGGGAGGAAGGGGAAGAAGATAGGGAAGCCAAAAATAGACTAGGAGGGTCTATAAATAGCAGATTTTTAGGGTTAGGGGGGATTTGGGGGTGTTAGGAGCCCTCCGGTCGCGATCCGACGGATCCGATCGCGGGGGTAGTTTAGAAGGGCCTAGGAGAGAGTAGAGGACTGCAGTAGGGGTGTTTCTGGGACACGAAGTGAAGGCACTTTGGACCCACACGAATAACGGATGGGATAGCTAACGGAGTCCAAATGCGACGAGATTTGAGAGGCGGGTTGCACACAACAAAGCAACAACACACACAACAACCTCGCGGCACACCGGGACGCCACGGACACGTGAGGGAGCTCCGGAACGCGAAACGGACAACGGGAAGGAACGCTTGGAACCGGATGCAACCGACAACACAAATGCAATGCGATGCACATGTCTACATGATATGAATGAATGCCACACACTCACACAACAAAACGACGAAAACTAGAAAGACAAAGAACCCGGAATGGAAATAGATGAAGCCGGAGATATATTATATACCCAAAAGGGAAAGTAGTACATCCGGGGCATTACAAACTCTCCTCTACTACAAAAAGATCTCGTCCCGAGATCTAGGACTGGAAAAAGGAAGGGTACTCGGAACGAAGATGATCTTCTCGTTCCCAGGTAGCCTCTCGGTCGGTGTGATGTGACCACTTGACTTTCAGAAATTTGATGGACTTGTTGCGGGTCTTGCGTTCGGTTTCTTCGAGAATAGCAACAGGATGCTCTCGGTAGGACAGGTCTTGTTGAAGATCAATCTCTTCAAACGGAATCATGCGCTCAGGTGCCTTGAAGCATTTGCGAAGTTGAGACACATGGAAGACATCATGAACATTTGCGAAGTTGGGAGGGAGCTCAAGTTGATAGGCTAGATCGCCTCTTTTGCCAAGAATCTTGAAAGGCCCAACGTATCTAGGAGCAAGCTTTCCTTTGATACCGAATCTTTGGGTGCCTTTCATCGGAGAAACTCGGAGATAGACATGATCACCGATGTTGAAGGCCAAATCACGATGCTTGCCGTCATAGTAGCTCTTCTGGCGCGACTGAGCGGCCTTGAGATTCTCACGTATGACTTTGCACATTTCTTCGGCTTCTGAGATCAAGTCATTGCCAAGAAGTTGGCGTTCGCCTGTTTCAGACCAGTTGAGAGGGGTACGGCACTTTCTGCCATAGAGGATTTCAAATGGTGCTTTGCCTGCACTTGCTTGAAAGCTGTTGTTGTAAGAGAACTCGGCAAATGGAAGGCAGTCTTCCCATTTCATGCCAAAGGAGATGACACAGGCTCTGAGCATGTCTTCTAGAATCTGATTCACGCGCTCGACTTGACCACTAGTCTGAGGGTGAAAGGCAGTGCTGAACCTGATCTTCGTGCCCATAGCGGACTGAAAGGAGTCCCAGAACCTTGATGTGAACAAGCTTCCGCGGTCTGAGGATATAACTTGAGGAATGCCATGTAGGGACACAATTCTGGAAGTGTACAGCTCTGCAAGTTGAGCTGCATTGATTGATTCTTTGACTGGAAGAAAGTGAGCGACTTTGGTAAGCTTGTCAATCACCACAAAGATAGCATCATTTCATCGCTTGGATTTAGGAAAGCCAGTGACGAAGTCCATTTCAATGTGGTCGAACTTCCACTTGGGAATAGGAAGAGGTTGGAGAAGACCGGCTGGACGTTGATGTTCTGCTTTCACTCTTCTGCAAACATCACATTCATTCACGAATTGGGCAATCTCCCTTTTCATGCGTGTCCACCAGTACGACTGCTTGAGATCTTGATACATCTTGGAACTGCCAGGATGAATGGAAAGGAGAGAATCATGAGCTTCTTCCATTATGAGCTTCCTGAGATCACCTTTGGGAACAACGAGTCTGTCCTCGAAGAACAAGGTATCTCTCTCATCAACACGGAAGCACTTGTATTTTGGAGTGCCCTTTGCAATCCCATGTTTCACTTTCTTCACCATGGTATCACTTAGCTAGGCCTCACGGACTTGATCTTCCAAGGTAGGAGCAATTTGAAGATTTGCAAGAAAACCCTGCGGAACAACTTGAAGGTTGAGTTTCCTGAATGCTTCACAAAGCTCAGGCTGGTATGGCTTGATAAGAAGGCTGTTGCAATATGCCTTTCTGCTCAAAGCATCTGCAATCACATTCGCCTTGCCAGGAGTGTATTCAATGATGGGATTATACTCTTGGATCATTTCAACCCAACGAGTCTGGCGGAGGTTCAGATGCGGTTGTGTGAAGATGTACTTCAAGCTCTTGTGATCAGTGAAGATGTCGACCTTTCTGCCCAATAACAGATGTCTCCACGTAATCAGAGCATGTACCACAGCTGCTAGCTCGAGATCATGTGTGGGATAGTTCTTCTCACTTGGCTTTAGCTGACGAGAAGTGTATGCCACAATTCTCTTATCTTGCATAAGCACACGACCAAGACCTTGAAGAGAAGCATCACAGAATACTTCATAGGGCTTGGATTCATCTGGAGGAGTCAGAACTGGAGCAGAGACAAGCTTATCTTTGAGGGTTTTGAATGCCACTTCACACTCTGGAGACCAAAAGTATTTGATATTCTTCTGAAGCAAGTTGGAAAGAGGCTTGGCAATCTTGGAGAAGTTCTCAACGAACCTTCTGCAATAGCTGGCAAGACCCAGAAAACTGCGGAGCTGCTTGACGTTCTGAGGAGCTTCCCAGTTGACAATTGCTTCAACTTTCTCGGGATTAACCGCAATACCGTCAGCTGAGATAATGTGGCCCAGGTACAAAACCTTATCGAGCCAAAACTCGCACTTGGAGAACTTGGCATAGAATTTATGCTCTCGGAGTCGATCAAGAACCAGACGTAAGTGCTTTTCGTGATCTTCTTCATTCTTGGAAAACACCAGAATATCATCCAGATACACAAGCACAAACTCGCCAGTATAGGGGTTGAAGATGTAATGCATCATCCTCGAAAAGGTAGGAGGAGCATTGGCGAGACCGAAGGACATGACGGTATACTCGTATGAACCGTAGCTCGTTCTGAAGGCCGTCTTGGGAATGTCTTCCTCGCGAATGCGAATTTGGTGATAGCCCATTCGGAGGTCAAGCTTAGAGAACACTTTAGCTCCTTTGAGCTGCTCAAAGAGTTCGTTGATGTTGGGGAGCGGATATTTGTTCTTTATTGTCTTCTTGTTCAATGGCCGGTAGTCAACACAGAGACGCTCCGTGCCATCTTTCTTCTTGACAAATAAGACACCACAGCCCCACGGAGACATACTAGGCCTGATGAGACCCATACTCTCCTGCTTATCAAGCTGCTTCTTCAATTCCTTCAATTCATCCGGAGAGAGCTTGTACGGACGCCGGCATGCTGGCTCAGTACCCGGCTCGAGTTCAATGACAAACTCTACCTGACGGTGTGGAGGCATGCCTGGAAGTTCTTCAGGGAAGACGTCTTGATATTCGTTCACCACCGGAATTTGAGATATGGCATTAATTTCGCCCTTATCATTGAGAGAGAAAAGTCTGATAGTGTTATCCCTTGAGGCAAAGATAATCACATCTTCATCAGAATGAGTCATCTTGACTTCCTTTTGAGCACAATCAATGTGAGCATCGTGCTGAGAAAGCCAATCCATTCCGAGGATGAGGTCGATGTCAGAATTACCAAGAATCACCGGAGAAGCCAAAAATCGATAATCACCCATGCGAATAGAAACATCTGGAGCAAATATCTTTGAATGCAATAGTTTGCCTGGAGAAACAACTGACAATTCCCTTGGCAAACTTCTGGTGACAATGTTGTGCTTGGATGCAAATGGATATGACATGAAAGAGCATGTAGCACCCGAATCAAATAACACTTTAGCAGGAAAAGAGTTAACTGGAAGGTTACCCAAAATGACATCAGAAGAATTCTCCGCTTGTGCTGCATTCATCAGATTGACCCTTGCAGACTTTGGATCATGCCTGACAATAGCTGAACTCACAGGTGGAGGAGGTGGAAGACGCTTCGGATTCGGAAATCTGTTGGCATAGTGACCTTTTTGAGTGCATTTGTTGCAAGTCACTTCTGAGAGAGGACGGAAATGAGAACCACTTGACTTGGAACCTTGAGACTGAAACTGCTTCTTCGACTGGTTGCTCGGGTTGGGTGGGTGGGAGAAACCACGTCCACTAGAGTTCTTGTAGTTGGAGTTGTTGGAGTTGTTGGAGTTGTTGTATGGAGCTCGAATCACTGGAGGAGGAGGAAGCCAGAATTTCTGATGCTTCGAGACCAACTGAGACGATGAGGAAGAGTGAACAGCATCTCGAATTCTCTTCTTAGAAGCCTCCATCTTAAGCTGAGCTACTTCTTGTTTCAAAGCCATGTTATAGAACTTGTCGAATTCATCCGGCTCGAACAAGGTCAGAGCAAGCTGAAGTTCATCTTTGAGACCTCCACGGAACTGGTAGATTTTACTCTTGGCATCAGGAATGTCTTGCTTAGCATAGCGAGCGAGGTTTTGGAACTTGACATTATACTGATAGACTGTCATGGAGCCCTGCTTCAGGTTGCGGAATTGCTCACGCATACCCTCGATGACACTTGTTGGAATGTGGTGCGAGCGAAAATCCTTGCAGAAATTCTCCCAAGAGATCACTTGACCCGGCCTGGAGTCTTTGTACTGCTGCCACCAGTCAGCTGCTTGATCTTTCAGTTGGAAGGCTGCAAACTTCACATAATCATCTTCCTTCACGTTACTGCACTCAAAATGCTTCTTAATGTCGGTTAACCAATCTTCAGCATCAAGAGGGTCGACACAGTAACTGAAAGCTTTAGGATTGTTGGCCAAGAACTGGTTAAGAGTAACATGGTGCTGCTGGTTGAAGAAGTTGCCTTGGTTCCCTGGAATACCCTGATTAGCTTGATTAGCTTGCATCTGCTGCATCATCTGCATCATCAACTGGGTGTTCTGAGCTGTAGTCTGCATAATTGCTCTCCAAGCCTCAGGCGGAGGAGGAGGGGAAGGAGGACGATCTGGGACCTCTTCCACCTCTGGGTTAGCGTTGGGAACCTTTTTCGGAGCCGTCCTGTAAGAGATGACCACGAATCAGCAATTGATTGACAAAAGGTATAAGCTGAATCAATGGAATGAATTGCAACAAGTCTTCACAATAATCATTCGAACAATAAGAACGAATGAAATCATTCGAACAAGAGGAACGAATGAAATTCTTAGTTAAATGATAACATCAATCTTCACGAGAAGCCACATAGGGGACAAAATGATAAAATAAGAAAACAACAAGGTACGGACGGGAACAAACACAAGAGAGGAGTTTCGTTCTAACATCTTTGTGCTGAAAGCATATGAACGCGTTACGAAAAGGTTTTGCAATCCCCGGATCAGCATAGCCAAGGATCCTTTAAGATGCAACTCCTGATAGTAACATCGGTCATATAACCCCTTCACTCAATGTAGAACCCCGAACTCACTAACCTGCATTCGTTGGAAGAATGCCTACGATCTACTGGATAAACCCACCTATAGATTTCCGAAAGATTCCAGTTATGCAATCAGGTGTTGGGGATACACGGGAAGCACCGCGCAATCAACTCTAAACCTACATCCAGGTGTATCCATCCTTCAACACATAACCAGTCTTTCTCGGAAACTGTGTACCTCGGACCTTCGAAAAGCATCCACTATAACAAGCTATGGCAATACTCCCGAACTACCTCCCCAGTACTGGGTGATGTCGGGGTTATCTTGCCACTGGCCGTATAGGAGAGATTTTCGATGTCGGCCGTCTTAAGTATTTAGTACTGCCGCGATATGCTTGTGACAACTATACCCCGAAGCTCAACTCCCCGGGAACAGGAGGCATCGAGAACAATATCCTTGTCACAAGAACATCGAAACAATCCCAGAATACTCGCGGGATTCCTAAAAAAAAATTTGTGCAATTTTTGAAGATAGGAGAAACAAGAGTAGTCGTCAGGAGTCCTCACCAGAGAGAAAGGGGATGAGAAGCAAAGAAATCCTACTCTCCGATATAATATAGGACTCAAAAAGTTTTTCAGTGTGTGCCTAGACTCGACCGTCAATGATTCGATCAAACAGTGGGGGCTCCTAGGTCGGAGAAGGCTCTGAATACCAACTTGTAATGCCCAGGATGGAGTTATACCTCCTACGTGTCGAGGCACGACTTAAAGGCATAAGTCCATCCTAGAATGATCTCAAGTTTGGTAATCTTTGCACAACTCATGTAAAAGAGGGGATTGTAAACATAAATAGTTGGCTTACACTCGCCACGTCACACAATTACATAACATGTCTCAATCATCATACATTAAGAATATCACAACCCTCTAAGGGCAAAATCCAAATGCAAGATACCAAACTGAAATAAATAAACCACAGGCGGATCGAATCCTAGTAGGAGTCTCCACTATTGATCATCCGGGTATCGCACATAGTACCGACTACGCTCCTCGTCGTACTCCCAATCCAGCTCGGTGCCATCACCTGGATAGCTCACAGCTGGACCTGCATCTGGTGTGGTGAAGTAACTGTGAGCCACAGAGGACTCAGCAATCCCGTTCTCGGGTAACAAGACTATTTAAGCCTTTGGGAGAGGACAAGGCTGAAGAAAAGAATAAGTCTGCAGCAGCAACTAGCAACTAGCTTACGTGAGTGAGAGCGAGAAGAGAAAGCCTCGGTCGAAAAGTGATCACGAAGTGATCCTAGCTACAAGCTCCACAAACATAACCCCTCCGTGTTCAACTCCCGAATCCCTATTCGGAAATTGACAGTAACAGAACACACGCTGGTAGTGTATTAGAAACATTGTGTCAAGTTATCTACAACCGGATATTAACAAGCTCCCATCTGCCACATAACCGCGGGCACGGCTTTCGAAAGTTCAAAACCCTGCAGGGGTGTTCCAACTTGACCCATTACAAGCCCACGATCCGCGGAGTCGCAACTCCAAAGTGGGAAGACCCGAGTATCATCGGAATCCCGTGCTCAAGATATACCGAACTAAGGTAAGGCTAATCTAGCAAATCCTCCCGGCGTGCCGACACCCTGATAGTAGCCACGCGTATCTCGTCTCAGGCCACGTCCGGATGGGCGATCCCACAGGTTTTTACCAAACCTTGAGTTTCCTCGAGGTGGCCCCGCGTAACCCCCAGTTTGGACCAACTCTCATGTGGAGCACTGGCCCGGGTTGTTGAATTAAGAAAAAGGGTTTATAACTCCCTATGCAAGTTTAATTAGTTATTAGGCAAATAGTACCAATGTTGGGACTTGCTGGAAAAGACTTAGCTCTTAGCGGTTTATCGAGGGGGTCCCATACACCCCAACCGTGTTAGGAACGCATAATCAAGGAACATAACACCGGTTTATACGGTTCCTAACGGCATGAGTGGAACAAAACACCAAGCAAAAGGCTTAGCCTTCCACCCTTGCCAATATATAGATGATTTCATTTTAAGCATTTATATAGTGTGATATAACCCAACCAAACTTCAACATGAAGCAAGCATCTTCGATCTTCACCTGCAACTAGCAATGCTATAAGAAGGGCTGAGCGAAGCGTACTTAGCCAAGCAACGGTTTGCATAGGTAGGTTGGTTAAACATGCAATGGTTACAAGTAGGAGGCTGACAAGAAGATCATGGGCATCGAGGCAAAACTATAGATCGAGACTACTAGCAATAGGCAAAGATAGTAATGTTATCGGGGTTCGGTCATCTTGCCTGAAGAGAAGTCGTTCGGATCGTAAGAAGGGTCCTCGTGCTCAACCTCGTTGGAAACCTCGTGCTCGTACTCGAACTCAGACTCTGCTTCCGGCTCTAAACAAAACAATCACACCAAGCACCAATCAACAAGATGCAATGCACACTCGAAAAAGATGAATGCATGATGGATGCACTAAGGATGCACACGGAGCACGTAAAATATCACTCAAGCAAAACACCTCAAAACATGATAACAATCTGATATTATTAATCTACACAGAAAATCAATCAAGTTTCATGTAAGATTCGCTGAAATCGGAGTTACGGGCTAAAAGTTATGCCCGAAACAAGAAATGAGCGAAAGCTCAAAATTACAGCAACATAGCAACTTCGGAGCACAAAATAATTGAGCTACAGCATTCAAATAACATGGCAAAGACCTATAACACAAACTAGACATATACTACAGCAACTAAGTCCAAAGGTGCACCCCCAACGGAGCCACGGATCAATAGCAATGATCTTGGACATAGTGAACTTGACGATAAAATTCTGGCAGCAGAATTTTATTGAAACTTTGGAGCAAAAGATAAAAATTCCACAGCCACTCAAATAGGCATGTGAAAACATGGATGGAAAGACAACAATATATACTACAAGGAACAATCAAGATCCACTCCAAAACTAACATGGTTTGTCCTAGAGCAGCACACGAACATGGCATCGGAACGTTACAGATTTCAGACTTAGTGAAAACCACTAAGTCCTAAAACAGCAATTTCATCATGGCATATAAAAGAGCATGTTTAAGTCACCTAGAAACTAAACATGGCAAGAGGTAAGCACCTCATCAAAGTACACATGAAGGTGATTCCGAAACACACAAGGATGCTTCATGGAGATAAACACAACGATAGCAACGAGCTCAACAAGATGGCATTTCATAACAAGTCAAACAACATCACAGCCACATGGCACTTTGCAACGATGATAAACATGGCAAGAATAAATCTATCATGCAACCTAACACATACAACATGTAGAGCATGGCAAGACGAACACGTGGACATGTCATTTGCATCATTCGGACAAACGAGCTAGAAGATATCACATGGCAAAGATGGCATAAAAACATCACATAGCAGCAGTTTATATCACGATGCACTCTTGCAACAGCAAAACAAGCACCTAGTTGATCTTAACATGCATGACAACAAGAGATGAAACGTAGTGCTATTCACCACGAACGTCTGGACATATTATATGCGCGAATCGGAGCACCACACTAAAAGATACATCAGTTTGAATAATGCATCACAGATTAACACATCAGGGACTTAGCAGAAATTGCAACAACCTCAAAACTGAGAAACCGGGCCGGAGGAGCTGGATCTGGAGACGGCCCGGTGAAGAAGAGGCCCGGAGAGGCGGCGGCTGGGCCCTGGCGGTGCGGCGGCCCACTGGCGCGCGGGAAGGAGGCGGCCTGGCTGGGAGGCCTGACGCGGTGGCTCGGCGGCGTGGGCCGGCCGAAGGGAGCGGCGGCCCACTGCGGCTCGGAGGGAGGAAGGCGAGGCCGGGCGCGCGATCTGGCAGAGCTGGGCCGCGGCGATTGGCCCAGGCGGGACCGGAGGGAGGCGATCGCGTGGCGCTGGGGCGAACGAGCCTGGCGCCCGGTGCGGTGGCTGGGCCTGGTGGGGAGCGTACGGGCCGGGAGGCTCTAGATCGGGGCGAGGGCCAGCCTCCCGGTGATGTGGTCCTGCGGCTTGCAGACAAAACGGCGGATGGGCCCGCGGCGCTGGTCGATGGAGCGAGGCCAGGCGCGCAGTGGCCGCTCGATCGAGGAGATCGGTGCGGAGGGAAGGCGATCTGGCGTTGACTTGGCGCAGTTCGAAGGATCCGATCGGGATTTGATCCCCCGATCGGTCCAGTGAGTCTTTTGCGGCGGCTGGCTCGAGGGAAGAAGCCAAGTGGCCTAGGGTGGCTGGTGGATCTGTTCTGATCTGGAAAAAAAATAGGGGAGGAAGGGGAAGAAGATAGGGAAGCCAAAACTAGACTAGGAGGGTCTATAAATAGCAGATTTTTAGGGTTAGGGGGGATTTGGGGGTGTTAGGAGCCCTCCGATCGCGATCCGACGGATCCGATCGCGGGGGTAGTTTAGAAGGGCCTAGGAGAGAGTAGAGGACTGCAGTAGGGGTGTTTCTGGGACACGAAGTGAAGGCACTTTGGACCCACACGAATAACGGATGGGATAGCCAACGGAGTCCAAACGCGACGAGATTTGAGAGGCGGGTTGCACACAACAAGACAACAACACACACAACAACCTCGCGGCACACCGGTAACGTTACACGCCCAAACAACAAAGTAGGCCTACGGGACGCCACGGACACGTGAGGGAGCTCCGGAACGCGAAACGGACAACGGGAAGGAACGCGTGGAACCGGATGCAACCGACAACACAAATGCAATGCGATGCACATGTCTACATGATATGAATGAATGCCACACACTCACACAACAAAACGACGAAAACCCGAAAGACAAAGAACCCGGAATGGAAATAGATGAAGCCGGAGATATATTATATACCCAAAAGGGAAAGTATTACATTTGGGGCATTACATGCGCCCCGGCAAGCTCTTCGCGCTCCTCCGCCAAGTTCCGGAGGGCCGCCTGGTTGGCGGCACGGAGCTCCGCGGCGCGCTTCTCCAGGTCAGCACCAGCCTTGGCAGCCAGAGCCTCCCGAGACTCCAACTTCGCCTGCCTGGCCCGGTACAAGGCCAGGAGCCGGCGAAGGAGCCGCTCCTCTTCAGGCTCGTCGCTGCTGCCGGGCGCATCAACAACCTTCAATCCGGCGGAGGCGAGGACTTCTCCGTCAAACGTCTCTCCCTCCGCGGGTGCCCTCGATGAGGACACCCACGGGACTTGAATGAACACCCCGTTGGCGGCCTCCAGATAAACGCCCGACCCAGCCGCTGAAGCGGAAGGATCGGCGGTCGGTGCAGCGTCCGGCGCTCCTGTGGCCTCCGGGCCAGCAGTGCGGTCGCCGGTCCCTTCCCCAGCCGCGGCGTCGGCGGTCGGGGCGGTCTCCTCGGCGGCTGGCTCATCAACGCCAGCCGTTCCCTCTGCGGCGGTGGCGTCGCCAGCGTCGCCACGCACCTCCTCCTCGGCGATGGTCTCAGTCTCCATCGACTCCGGGGCGGGCGGATCTAGCAGAAGAAAAAGAAAAGAAAGATTTGTCAAGCAAATATCCAAAAAGAAGAATCCAAGAAGAACAAAGTACAAGGGTTTACCTGCGCGGGCCTCTTCGATGACGGGGTCCCTCGCCGGGGAGCTCTCCCTTGGCGGCGTAGAAGTGGCCCCTGCTGGCGGAGGGCCACTTGCGCCCTCCCTTGGCGGGGTGCTCACCCTTATCGGGCTACTTGCCCTTGGCGGGGTGCTCGCCCTTGGCGGAGTACCCGTCCTTGGCGGAGTGCCATCCCTTGCCGAGGAGCTTGTCCTTGGCGGGGAGGGTGGAGCAAGTGGCTCATCGGGGGCAACCTCCTGATGCTCCTGCGGCTGCGGCTCCACTTCTGCACAAGATAACAAGACATCAGTATGGACAATAACCTCAAGCGCGCCCGTCAAGCAGAAAAATGGATACCAGACTTACGCTGGGGGCTGCGCTGGGGGCTGCTCCTCGGTGCAGCTGGCTGATCCGGCAAGTCTGCCGCTGGCGCGTCTCCTGCCGCTGCGGCAGGCTCATCGTCCTCGATATCGACCACAGGGATCTTGGCCCTCTTTGCCATCCGCTGGGTCAAGGTCTTGGAAGCCAAAACAAGATCAGAACCAAGCAAGAGAAATCAAGACCAAATCAAAGGAAATGAAAATTGCAAGTACTTACTCTTCCTCCTCTTCGTCGGAGCTAAGAGCGGAGAAGTCAAATCCCGCCTCGGGTGCTCCAGCGTGAGGAGCTGGAGGAGAGGGCTCCCTCGGGCGCTTGGCGGGCGCCGGAGCTGCGGGCTGTGAAGACCCAGCACCAGTCGTCTCTAAGGACCGAGGAATAGAAGGAACCCCGGAGTCACTCCGGGAAGACCCCCCTCCGCTTGTCGCTCGGGCACGGGGCGCCTCCTTGACGACCTTGCTCGTCATGGTGGCGCATGTCGCCCGGCGCGTCGGTCGTTGTTGGGGCGCTTGCGGCCTCACCGTCTCGGCGGCCTTGCGGAGGCGCTTCTTCGTTTGCGGCGGAGGGCTTGGGCTTGGTGGTGGCGGAGAGTTCTCCGAGGATGATGAGGCGTCGTCGTCAAGATTCAGAGACCCGCCGGAGTCTTCGTCAGAATCTCCGGACTCGGCCTCCTCCTCCTCCTCGGCGGGCCCGCTGGACTCGGTACCCTGCCCGGCGGCCTCGCTCCCCCCGGCAACCTCGCTCGCCCCGGCAAGCTTCTCGGAAGGCTCCCCGGCGAACTCCTCGGGCGCAATCTTCATCAGCTTGAGGATTTCCGCCTCCTCGGCTTGGCTCACCGCATCCGCTGCCTCTGCTTCGTCCACAGTGTATCCAAATTTGCCTGCCGCTGCAGCCGCAGCGGCCTCCTCCATCCTGGAGGCAATGTACGCCACGTCCCGCTCGGTGGTCTCCCGGGTGAGGCCCTTCTTCTCTTCGGTGTTGCGGGGCTTTTCGACCAAGTTGTCGAAGAAAGCTTGCACGGTTTCCGCTGAAGGCACCAGCCAAGTGGGGACGACGCCATGGGAGTCGCACTCGGGCATCAACGCGCGTATGGCACTGAGGGCGGTGTTATTGCACAATGGCACCACTCCTCGGGATGGTCTGAACCACTCCGGGTGGTTGGGGTCATGCTTAAACAGCTCCCGGACCATCCCCTTCAGCTCCAAGACAGTGAAATTGTAATTCAGCCCGGGGCGCAGCCTCATACGATCTGCCGCATTGCCGAACTCCCAGGCAGGCCTCTGCCTTTCCTGCAGGGGCGCAATGCGGCGGCGGAGAAAATCGGCCCCAACTTCACCTACAGTCAGGTTGGCGGCCCGGAGGCGAAGAATCCTAGTCAAGGCAATCTCAAGCTTGTCGTCCTCCGGGGCCAACTCACTCCAATCCTTGCCGCGCACTATGGCAGTCTGGCGCGGCGAAGTAAACTGCTGGGGCTCCTCTTCCAAGACCCAGCACCAGTCAGCTCTCCACTCCTCCCACTTGCCGCGAAGTTCCCCTTTCAAGTACGCCTCCTTCTTGTTCAGCCTGAAGATCCAGGAGATGCCGCCGGAGAGTGGGGATCCAGACTCTACTCTAGGCGTGAAGAAGTGGCGGAAAAGAGCTACATTTGGGTGGACCCCGACAAAGTTTTCGCACAGATGTGCGAAAACAGCCATCGCAAGGACGGCGTTGGGGGTGAAATCTAGGAGGTGGAGGCCGTAAGTGTTCATCACGTCACAGAAGAACTCCGAGTACGGAGGGCAGAGACCGCAGTGAAAAAATGCAGCAAAGTAGTAGTAACCTCCCGGGAACATGTCGACGGCGACGGCGGGGAAGACTCTGGTGCGGGGATGAGCTTTCGTCTCCCTCGCCCAGAACAAGTAGTACTTGTCCCACAGCTCCCTCGCGCCAAGCCTCGGCGGGAAGACCACCTTCCTTCTTTGCATGGCTGCCAGCTTCGCCGCCTGCTCGGACTTCTCCTTCTTCGCCTTGTCGCTCTTCGCCTTGTCGCTTTTCAGAGCCATGGCGAGGGCGGCGAGGGAGGAGGCGAGGAGGTCGACGACGCCGCGGATGCTGGGGACGGCGGAGGAAGGAGGAGCTCGGCTCTCTGTCGACCTGAGGGGAGGCAGAGAGCGGCGGGGGTTTCTGGAGATTCAAGACAGAATGAAAGCGATGGGGGGAAACTGCCCCTGCTTCCTCTGCTTTTAAGGGGGAAGTGGGGGACGTTCCGCATTTCCCATTAAAGAACAGGCCACGATCTCTCCCACGACTCCGCAATCGACGCGTGCCGTTAGGGAGGGATGCGGCAGATACGGAGAGGGATACGGCTTGCCGTGGGCCGCGTATGCCCGTGCACTGTCTTGGGCCTGGCCCAACAGCGCTCGGCACCGTGTGTGGCCCAGGCCCGGGGGCTCCTGTCGGTGTACTAAGGTAGGGGTACCCTAGTACCCCAACTTGTGCACGGGCAGTAGCAGCTTCCCGTGGAAGGGCTTACCACGCGCTCGCCAAGGTCCGCTCTGGTCCCTATGAAGCCATTTAAGAACAAAGTATTCAAATTAAGAGACAAGACCCCGGCAAGAGGAGCTTGCCGGGAAGGCCGCACCAGGCTCAAAGTTATCATTCCAGCACAAGACCCTGGCAAGAGGAGCTTGCCAGGAAGGCCAAAAGAACGGCATCTTAAGAAGGAATATCGCGGCGCATCGTGCGCCCCGGCAGGATCCGGAGAGCGACAAGCTTCCGGGCCCGGCAAGGTTGCAGCCCCGGCAAGGTGCTTGCCGGGGAAGACTATGCTGTGTGCCTGCGCTCCAGCTCATCTGGCCACGCATCACCCTAGGGCCCTTCCAGGGGCACATGGCAGATGGTTGTGCAGCCTGGGGTACACGGTGGCAAGCCGCGGTGATGAGGATATCACCGTGGCGAACGGAGACGCATGGACGGACACTTTTTGGGGCGACGGCGACGGGCATTCAATGCCTTTGTCCCCCACCGTCAAGGTTAGGTTAAGACCACTGTTCATGCACTGTTCATACACTGTTCGTGCACTGTTGCAACTACCACCTATTTTACAGTTTTACCCTCCTCTACGTTGACACCTGTCGGTGACCCCTTTGAGCTATAAAAGGAGGCCCATGCACAACGTAGAGGGGGTTCGATCTCAGAAACTTGCTCACTCCCTTGCTCGGTGTAGCTGGTACTGTAGATCTTCAAGCTCCCGAGCCCAAGAACTAAATACAATCAAAGCAGGAGTAGGGTTTTACGCGTCATCGCGGCCCGAACCTGGGTAAACTGCCCGCGTGTGCTCCTCGATCTGCTCTCCGTGCTCCCTCCGCTCCCTTACCGCAACGTAGAAGAGGCTCCGGTCCCATAGGTGTTCGTGGGCGTCCAGTTTCCCCGACAGATTGACAACCCCTTTATCGCGTTGGGTGCAAGTTGTTGATTGTTTGTGCAGGTGTTCGATGACTTGTGCATTGTCTCCTACTGGATTGGTACCTTGGTTCTCAAACCGAGGGAAATACTTACTCTACTTTGCTGCATCACCCTTTCGCCGCTCAAGTGATGAAACCCAAGGTTAAAGCCAAACCCGAGACTAAGTGCTTCTATTGTAAGGGGAACAATCACTGGTAGTAGAACTACCCCAAATACTTGGTAGATAAGAAGGCTGGCAACTTCAACAAAAGTATATTTGATATACGTGTTATTGATGTGTACCTTACTAGTACTCCTAGTAGCACATGGGTATGAGATATCAGTTCGGTTGCTAATATTGGTAACTCAAAATAAAAGTTGCGAAACAAACGGAGACTAGATATAAGGGCGAGGTGACGATGTGTGTTGGAAGTGTTTCCAAGGTTGATGTGATCACCATCGCACGCTCCCTCTACCTTTGAGATTAGTATTGAAACCTAGATAAATGTTATTTGGTGTCTGCATTGAGCATGAACATGATTAGATCGTGTTTATTACAATACGATTATTCATTTAAGTTAGAGAATAATGGTTATTCTGTTTACATGAATAATACCTTCTATACTCATGCACCCAATGTGAATGGTTTATTGAATCTCGATTGTAGTGATACACATGTTCATAATATTGATACCAAAAGATGTAGAGTTGATAATGATAGTACCACTTTCTTCTGGCACTACCGCTTAGGTCATATTGGTGTAAAGCGCGTGAAGAAACTCCATGCTGATGGACTTTTGGAGTCACTTGATTTTGAATCACTTGACACATGTGAACCATGCCTCATGGGCAAGATGACTAAAACCCCATTTTCCGGTACAATGGAGCGGGCAAGTAACTTGTTGGAAATCATACATACTGATGTGTGCCGTCTGATGAGCGTTGACGCGCGTGGTGGATATCATTACTTTCTCACCTTCACAGATGACTTGAGTGGATATGGGTATATTTACTTAATGAAGCATAAGTCTGAAACATTTGAAAAGTTCAAGCAATTTTAGAGTGAAGTTGAGAATCATCATAACAAGAATATTAAAATCCCTAAATCCGATCGAGGGCGAGAATATCTGAGTTATGAGTTTGGCAATCACTTAAGACAATGTGGAATTTTTTCACAGTGGACGCCACCTGGAACAACACATCGTAATGGTGTGTCTGAACATCGTAATCATACCTTATTGGATATGGTGCGTTCTATGATGTCTCTTGCCGATCTTCCACTATCATTTTGGGGTTATGCTTTAGAGATAGCTGCATTCACTTTAAATAGGGCACCATCTAAGTCCATAGATACGACACCGTATGAACTATGGTTTGGCAAGAAACCTAAGTTGTCGTTTCTTAAGGTTCGGGGTTGCGATGCTTATGCCAAAAGGCTTCAGCCGGAAAAGCTCGAACCAAAAGCGGACAAATGCGTCTTCATAGGATACCCAAAGGAGACAGTTGGGTATACCTTCTATCTCATATCCGAGGGAAAAGTGTTTGTCACTAAGAATGGGTCCTTTCTCGAGAAAGAGTTTCTCTCAAAAGAATTGAGTGGGAGGAAGATAAAACTTGATGAGGTTGTTGAACCTTTACTTCAACCAGAGAGTAGCACAACACAGAAAAATGCTTCTGTGGCACCTACGACAATTGAAGAGGAAGCTGATGATAGTGATCATGAAGTTTCAGATTAAGTTACTATCGATCCTCGTAGGTTGACAAGGATACGTACTACTCCTGAGTGGTACGACAACCCTGTCTTGGAGGTCATGTTGTTGGATAATGATGAACCTGCGAGCTATGGAGAAGCGATGGTGGGCCCGGATTCTGACAAATGGTTAGAGGCCATGATATCCTAGATATGATCAATGTATGAAACCAAAGTATGGACTTTGGAAGTATTACCTGAAGGGCGAAAATCCATTGAGAATAAATGGATCTTTAAGAAGAAGACAAACACTAATGGTAATTAATGTCACCATTTATGAAGCTTGACTTGTCGCAAGGGTTTCCGACAAGTTCAAGGAGTTGACTATGATGAGACTTTCTCACTTGTAGCGATGCCAAAGTGTTTTGGGACTATGTTAGAAGTTGCTGCATTTTCATATTACAAAATCTGGTAGATGGATGTCAAAACAAAGTTTCCTTGGCAGTTTCCGTGAGGTATGGTTGTATGTGATACAACCAGAAGGTTTTGTCGATCCTAAGGATACTAAAAGGTATGCAAGCTCCAGCGATCCTTCTATGGACTGGAGCAAGCATCTTAGAGTTGGAATATACACTTTGACGAGGTGATCAAAGCTTGTGGGTTTATACAAAGTTTGCAAGAAACTTGTATTTACAAGAAAGTGAGTGGGAGCACTACACCATTTCTCATAAGTATATGTGGATGACATATTGTTGATCAGAAATGATGTAGAATTTCTGGAAAGCATGAATGGTTGTTTGAAAGGAGTTTTTCAAAGGAAGACATGGGTAAAGCTGCTTACATATTGGGCATCAAGATCTATAGAGATAGATCAAGACGCCTGATAAGACTTTCACAGAGCACATATATACCTTGACATGATTTTGAAGGAGTTATAAATGGATCAGAAGGAGTTCTTGCCTCAGGTGTGAAGTTGAGTAAGACTCAAAGCTCGGCCACGACAGAAGAAAGAGAAAGCACGAAGTTCGCCCCCTATGCCTTAGCCATAGGCTCTATACGGTATGCCATGCTGTGAACCGCACCTACGGTGTGCCTTGCCACATGTCTGGCAAGTGGGTACAAAAGTGACCTCGGAGTGGATCACTGGACAACGGTCAAGATTGTCCTTTGAGGAATAAGGAAATGTTTCTCGGTTATGGAGGTGATAAAGAGTTCGAGGTAAAGGGTTACGTCGATGCTTGCTTTAACACCTATCCGGATGACTCTGAGTAGCAAAATGGATATGTATAGTGGCGCAACCATTTGGAATAGCTCCAAGTGGAGCGTGGTAGCAATATCTACAATATGACATAGAGATTTGCGAAGTACATACGGATTTGAACGTTGGAGACCCATTGACTAAAACCTCTCTCACAAGCATAACATGATCAAACCCCAGAACCCATTGAGTGTTAAACACATGGTGTTGTGAACTAGATTATCGACTCTAGTAAACTCTTTGCATGTTAGTCTCATGGCGATGTGAACTATGAGTGTTAATCACGTGGCGATGTGAACTAGATTATTGACTCTAGTGCAAGTGGGAGATTGTTGGAAATATGCCATAGAGGCAATAATAAATTGGTTATTATCCTATTTCCTTGCTCATGATAATCATTTATTACTCACGCTAGAATTTTATTGATCGGAAACTCAAATACATGTGTGTATGCATAGATAACAAGATGTCCCTAGTGAGCCTCTACCAGACTAGCTCGTTAATCAAAGATGGTGATGGTTTCCTAGCCATGGAGATGAATTGTCATTTGATAACGAGGTGACATCATTAGGAGAATGATGTGATGGACAAGACCCAAACTATAAATGTAGCAAATGATTGTGTCAAGTTCATTGCTATCACTTTCTTCATGTCAAGTATATGTTCCTATGACCACGAGATCATGCAACTCACTGACACCGTAGGAGTACCTTGTGTTTACTAGACGTCGCAACGTAACTAGGTGACTATAAAGGTACTCTACAGGTATCTCTGAGGGTGTATGTTGAGTTGGCATGGATCAAGACTGGGATTTGTCACTCCATATGACAGAGAGGTATCTCAGGGCCCACTCGGTAATACAACATCACAAGAAGCTTGCAAGCAATGTGACTAATGGTTTAGCAAGGGGATCTTGTATTGCGGAACGAGTAAAGATACTTGCCGGTAACGATATTGAACTAGGTATGGAGATACCAACGATGAATCTCGGGCAAGTAACATATCGATAGACAAAGGGAACTACATATGGGATTAGCTGAATCCTTGACATCGAGATTCCACCAATAAAGATCTTCGTAGAATATGTAGGAACCAATATGGGCATCCAGGTCCCGATATTGGTTACTGACCATAGATGTGTCTCGATCATGTCTGCATAGTTCTTGAACCCGCGGGGTCTACACACTTAACGTTTGGTGACGATATAAGTATAGTTGAGTCATTATGATGGTTATCGAAGGTTGTTCGGAGTCCGGATGAGATCCTGGACATGACGCGAAACTCTAGAATGGTGCAGAGGTGAAGATTGATATATTGGACGAAGGGTATTGGAGTCCGGAAGTGTTCCAGAGGAACCGGGTGATGACCAGCATGACTGAAAAGGGTTTCGGGGGGCCCGACAATTGTTGGGGGGGGGCTCATGTGCCAAGGGGAGGGAGCACACCAGCCCACTAAGGGGTTGTGCGCCCCCAAGCCCCCTTCCAACATTGCCAAAAGTGGTGGGGTGCCTCCCTAGGGTAGCCCACCCCTTTGCCTTGGGGGCCGAGTCTCCTAAGGGGTGGGGGGCAAAACCCATCTAGGGTTTCCCCTTGTTGGCCGCCCCCTAGATCGGATCTAGGGGCGAATCTTCTCCTCTCTTCCCCCTATATATAGAGAGGTGGAGAGAGGGCAGCCGCACCCATACGCATCTATACATGCCACGACACTGCTCCTCCTCTCCCTCATAGCCATCTTCTTCTCCGTAGTGCTTAGCTAAGCTCTGCTGAGATTTCTCCACCACCACCACCACCACACCATCGTGATGCCGAAGGACTCGAGCTACTACTTCACCATCACTCGCTGGATCGAGCAGGTGAAGGCTTCATCAAATCGTACGTGTGTTGAACGCGGAGGTGCTGTCCGTTCGGCACTAGATCGGAGTTCGCGTGACGGATCGTGATTGGATCACGAAGATGTTCGATTACATCAACCATGTTTCTCAACGCTTCCACTTAGCGATCTATAAGGATATGTAGATCCAATCTCTCCTCTCGTAGATGGTTATGTCCTAGATTGGATCTTGGCTGTCCATAGGATTTTTTTTGTTTCCCATGCAACGTTCCCCAATCAATAAACTCTAACACCCTCTCTCAAACTCATGGTGGATCCACAACACTAAGTTTGGAGAGGTAAAATCCATGTTGCGCTCTAGTCTGGGCCTTCGTGAAGAAGTCCACCAGCTGTAACTCGGGAGGCACATACCGAAGAGCAATAATATGGTCCTGCACACCAGCGCACATAAAGAAAGCATCAACACCAATATGCTTGGTGAGCTCATGCTTCACGGAGTCCCGTGCAATACTGATAGCACACCCCGATCCGCATGGAGCAAGGGGCCTTCGCATGTCAGCCCAGGATAACACCTGACACACTGCAGGTCCATGATACATCATTTCAGGTACAATAATATTCATCAAATGCATGTGTATATGATTACATCATTGATGAATACAATTATCTGGCATAGCCCTAAGGCTATGTAAATGGCAACGTAAGTCTATTTAAATGGCGGTGGAAGTCTTGGTTTGGCAGCATAACAACTCTGGCTGGGCTCCACAACTCACAGGACTGGCAAGGTTACGGCCTAGCACGACGGATCAAGCAAACCATACGGGTACGACCTACAAAACTGGCATGACATGCCAGGTCAGTACATTGAATGTACTTGCAAGACAACCAAATACATAGCATCCAAACAAGCAGAAGACAAAGTAGAAACCAAGTGCATGCAACAACCTATCTCATATCAATTACTAACATGGCATGGTATAGATCAACTAGCATAAACAGTATCATAGCATCTACTAATAGGGCAATGACATGGCATAACAAAACATGTTCCTAACAAGGCAATAGGAAGCATATCATATCCATCATGGCATCACTTAGCATATCAAACAAAGCATGGCATGGCATCATGAAGAAGTGGGAAACGATCGCGGCAAGATTTGCACGAAACAGTTCTCTCTCGGAGGGGGCTGTTTACGGGCAAGGAAAAAATGGTCATTTTCACTGTGTGAAAACATAATGAAAATGGGACCAACGGAAAGATCTCGATGAACAGGGAAAGTGAGCGCTGGAATCACCTCAATCGGAGTTACGAGCGCAAAGTTGTGGTTGTTCACTTTTTAGGCAGAAAAGCAACTAAAGCAGTGAACGTGCACAAAATAAGCACTTCGGCCTGCTGAGCTGAAAAAGAGGAAGCGCCTTTGAGAAAATACGTTTCCAGATAATAGAATGCGTATTTTAGGAAATACGTCTTCGGCTAAGGAAAACGTAAAGGGCTGGGGGCGTCTCCACTTGTCTGACCTGGCATCACTCTCTCGCTGACAGGTGGGGTCACGCGGGGTGGGGCCAGCCTGGCCCTGGCTTCTTCTTCCTCCCACGCGGGCTCGAGCGAGGCCGAGGAAGGGGACTTGCCTCGACGGCGACCTTCGGTGACTCCGGCCATCTCTCGGGTCGTGCGACCTACCGAAATGCGCAGGACGGAGAGGCATAGCTCGGGATGCTGGTTACTACCACCGGCGAGCTTCGCAGCGGCCGCAGCAGGGCTTGCGGCGGAGCAGGGCTTCAGACGCTGTTTGATCGGGTGCTTTGGTGCTGGGAATGTGGGGCTGAGGCTACAGGGAGACTCGCCGAAGCATGGGGAATGCAGTGGTGGTGGAGGAATGGCGAGGGAAGCCCGGGATCACCGGAATCGGGCGAGACCCGAGGCGGCGGCTATGGCGACGGTGGTGGTTCAGAGGGGCTCCGGGCTCGGGGAGAGGCTCAAGGAGGGATTGTGGACTGCGAGAGAGCTCGGGGTTTCTATTTATAGCCGCGGGGAGAGCTCGGAAAGGAGGGAAGGAGGTGGCACGCGGCGGGCGGCGTGTCCGCACGTCGGCGACGACGCAGTGTCGGCAGGCGCGACCAAGGCTCACGGGAAGGGGCGGGAAGGCGACGAGGAGGAAGCAGACGCGGCGCAGAAGCTCACGGAGACGAGCAACGCTCGTGGACGAGAGGGAGAAGAAGAAAAAAGCGAGGAAGAAGACGATGGCCACAGTAGCGCACTGTTCGGTCATTGGCACGGCTCCCCGAAGAAGAAAACAAAGGGGGCGAGAGATCCAGGGGGAAGACGACGTCGAGGGGGAACTGTTGAGCATCAAGGAGGAGGCCAGAGCCGGTCGGAGTTGTGCTGCCGACAAGAACAATGGCAAGACCACTGTTTTGGCTAGCTTCCCTCGTGGTCACCAGGGACAAGGCGCGCTCTGGAGTTTTTACCGATGCCATCTCATGTCTACCGCGTAGTCCGTCGAAGGTAGAGTGTTACTACAGTAAAGAAATGGGCAGAGGCAAATGGAGCTAACTAAACTAAGCTTCACAAGTTTGCTGTTGCAAACTTGGCCACACTCTAGAGATAAAACCAGAGAGGTTAAAAGGTAAAATTGATGTCTGGTAGACTTAGGGTAGCAAGGACTACGATCCTGGAGATTTGGAAGGGATTTGGGCAAATATTTAACATAGCTGCAGTGGAACTGTCAAATATGACCCATAAAACAAATGATGAAGGAGCACTCACTAAGAGTGTTGGATTGGGCTAAAACTTGGTAAGCCTCCTAATTTGGTCATATGTAGAGGCTGCAAAAATAGCATACCAATTGGACTAGCCAAATTGGTACTTGTTTCACAAGCATTACTTCTGACCAAAAACTTAGGAAAATTCTAGGAAAAATATTGGCTACATGAAATGATCCAAAATCTTGGGTAGGTGGGTTATATGGATAAAAGAAAGCTTAGGAATATTGTCAGCCATAATGGAGCAAGATAAAATATACTTGCTCCATGAACTGAAAATTTGGGCAGAAAACAAGGATGGCTAATGTGCTCACATAGCCCAATGAAATGAGCTGAAGTTAGGTGGAGACTAATGATTTGAGATTCTTGAGAAGATGGAAAGGTTTCTTCCCATTTGGAAACTCTATGAAGGTACTCCCTTCACAAAGTTGCATTCTGGTCAAAAACTTTGAAAATATTGCACAGGGAGCTTGGGGGAAGCGATTGAGCTCATCTTTGGTATCCATGGGTGACTTATCAATGTTAATTACTCTGCCAAATTGCAGCTCAATTGGAATTACGAATAAGGCACTTCCTTTGCAAAATTTCAGAGAAGACAGAAACTTGCATTGGATCATGTGCCAAAATTTTGAACTGTGGAACATGAGCTAATGGTGGAACTAATGATTATATAGCAAGGACAAGATCCACAATTTAAAAATAGTTGTTCCATTGGAAAATGGCAGAATTGCAATATTGGTTTAAAATAGGAAAAGGCAAATTTTCCTTATTTTAATGTGGCCAATATTTTTGACAGAGCTTGGATTAAACATAAACATCAACTCCACCAATTCCCATTAATTTAGCAGATGGCTAGCTATGCCTTTGGATTTTATTCCTCAGAAAGGCAAGAAAGGGAATAAATCATAATTCAAAAATATTGCATGGGAATTAACAATATTTTTGCATATCCAAGGATTAGGAGGTTAGATGGTTCTCTTGGAACAGCTGGAATGATCAACAGATCAAGGAAAATGATGGCTCCTTTGTAATCACAAAGGCCATATTCACATTCCAATAATTTGGAATTAGGGTTTGAGAGGATTTGAGATGATGCAAACGAGGTCTTGCATGCTGACAAAGTCATGAGCAAGGTTTTGAAGGGTTGGAAATGGCAAGAATTCTCAGAGTCATCCAGCAAACTCATGAGAAAATTTGAAAAACGATTGCTAGGAAGAAATAACAGCTCAAAAATTGATAACCCAATTTTGGGGCTGTTACAAACCTTCCCCCCTTCAAAAGAATCTCATCCTCGAGATTCTTAGGGTTACCGCAACAATGGAAAGATAGCCACTCCGGGGAAAAACCTCTGGGTTAATTTTAACCCTTTGATCAGATACATATGAGTTGGGGTACCCGATAATTGGTACATCCATAGAGAGATATGGGCAAAACATGGTTACCTCCACGGCTAGGGCACTCGAGATCAGACTCCCGAAAAATGCTGGATGCACGCGAATGAATAGTGGTTTCACCCGCTGACACGTGGATCCAGGGCCCACTGGCAGCCTCCTTATTCTACCTTCGGCTTGCTGCTTCATCTTCGTCGATGCTCCATGTGCGGCTTGGCGCAGCGCGCATCTAGCACCTAGGGCGATAAAGACCCTAGTGCCATAGTGCGTGGCGTACACGGCGGCGGTGCAACGAGCTCTCATGTCGCGGGCCAACACCTTGTTGGCACTGCTCGCAGATTCGCCTCCTGGACGCCGGTGATCGGGCGACGAGCGATTTTCCTGGACCTCGCTCACTGTACACCCGGGTTAGGCTATAAAAGCCGGCAGCGCGGCTCTCCTCCTACACACCAACGCAATGCCGCTCTACGACCTGTTCGGTTTGGACGGGATCGAGCCGAGCTCCTTCGGTGAGGCTGTGTTCCTGGTGGCGCTGCGATGGTAGCGGCTTTGCTATGCACACTGATCGGCTCGTCGTTCCTCTTGGTGATACTCATCAGGAACGAGCGGGCTCACGACAATGCGTGGCTTGGTGCGATGGATCGAGGTGCGGGAGAAGATGGTGCACTGGGTGGTCCTCCGCCATGCTTGATCCTCCGCCGCTTTGTGCCAGCGGAGTAATTGCATGCTGCGGTGGAGCGGGTGGCGACTGGCCTGCGTTACGCAAGGCAGAGGTGAGGGTGGTGGTGGGGTCCAGATGCAGGTGAGGTGGCTGCACCAGCTCAGGATGCCCACTGTGGTACGGTAAATTTTCGTGGATAGCTCCACGAAAAAGTAGGTGTCGAGGTAGAATCGGAGTTGAAATTTGTATTGTGGTCGATGTACTGGATCAAATGCAATAAAGTTGGCAGTGTTCCTCCGGAAATGAAATCGGGAACAACAATTAGAGATGAGGATTTGCCAGATGGAAATGCCTCTGCGAGGCTCTGGTTTTGAAAAATCGGGCACACAAGGTGTGCACCGATAGAGAAGGATATGTGACTTTGCATTCCCACGAGTACTGCCCGAATGTACTCTTGGGTGAACCGGGTGTGCGTGAAGTATGCAGTACAATCTAAACTAACGAACATATGCAATAAACATGCAATGAAAAACACACCAGACAAATCATTCTAAAGTGTTTTAATGCTAATGGGTATATGTACTCCTGGTACACATATACACATACACCAGCGCGCATTTTATTAAAGACTCGGGACGAGCCAATGTTGTTTTAGTGTATGTGTTGTACTGATTGAAATATTTTTAACACACATTGTCAACCATGTCAAACATTTCTGCTTGACAGAGAGACAAGCAAAAACAAGCACGAAAACATACATAGAACACAACATACCGATTATAGCATACAACAAAGCACGAACGCTCTACGCGCTAAACGAAACTACTTACTCCGGGATACATAGTTCTATCTTCACATCGAGGAAGAACAGGCTGACTGACCTACTCGCAGAATCATCTCACTGCACGACTAAGGTAATGCAGAGGACTGGCCTTGGTGGGGCTCTCCTGGAGGACGAAGACTGAGTCAATCTCCATCTTCATCGTCCGACAACACTATGGGTTGGGATTCGACTACTGGGGGTGTGGCTGAAATTGATCCAAGCAAATACTGCTGGTGGATTCGGTAAAGAGCCTAGTCGAGGGTGATGGGGTTGGTCTAGGCCACAACACAGGTCGAGAGGGTAACACTAGTTCGGATGGCATGGGGTGAACAGCTTGTGATGCAAATTTACGAGCCTCACGATAAGCTTCCTTGACAACTCGTACCGCATCATTGTCTAGGGTTCTAAATTCGGCAAGCATCTTAGAAATCATCATCCCCTGGGCAGTGATATATTGCACCAGGCGAGTGATTGCGGGGTCATCTCCTTGGATAGCGGGAGGAGGTTGCATTCTTGCTTCTACCACAATGGGGAAAAAGCAGAACTCCCGCCTCTCTGCCACTTGCGGGAACTTGGTTCAGAGGTGTAGGATAGCTTCCCCAGCAGTGGCCTAGATAGCCAAATCGGTACTGGGCATGGCTCTACCCTGAAAAACCAACGGCTGACCATCTGTTGCGGGACCTGGGCAGATGTGTACTCTAGCATCATAGCGGTGAAGGTGAGGGACGGGTGCCGATTGAAACACCAGGTAATCAGGGCTAGCGTTACAGCCAAAGGCTTTGGTGAGCATCTCAGTAAGTAGAGGTGGAAAGCCAGGGTGGTTGATGACAAAGGTGCGGGTGTAAAACTTGGGAGCTTTTAGGGCGCTAGCCATGGCTGGAGTGTTACTAGCTAGGCTTCTTTGCAGGGACATGGCTGACCGAGGAGTGCGCGATCCGGCTAGGGAAAAGGGCATTTTATAGGCAGCTATGCGGGGTGTGCCCGCATGGCGTGGCCCCTTACCCTTAATGGCACGGGGTAAGCGGTGCGGCCGACCAGAAAGGATAGGGTCGCTAGTCGTCTCACGGATAACTAGGCGGGGACAGTGGGGTGAGGACGTGTTGGACCCGACTACGCCACCTATTGATTAACAGTGGCCATGCCGGATGCCAGGGATGGATCAAATCCCTTAGGGTCATTACGGGTTGATGGTATCGGTGATCTAATGCTAGGATAATCTATGCTAGCTTGGCTGCTCTGATACCATCTCCTGTGGCACCCCGATCCGCATGGAGCAGAGGGCCTTCGCACGTCAGCCCAGGATAACACCTGACGCACGACAGGTCCATGATACAGCATTCCAGGTACAATAATATTCATCAAATGTATGTGTATATGATTACATCATTGATGAATAAAATTATCTAGCATAACCCTAAGGCTATGTAAATGGCAGCGAAAGTCTTGGTTTGGTAGCATAACAACTCTGGCTGGGCTCCACAACTCACAAGATTGGCAAGGTTACGACCTAGCACAACGGATCAAGCGAACCATTCGGGTACGACCTACAAAATTGGCATGACACCCTAGGTCAGTACATTGAATGTACTTGCAAGACAACCAAATACATAGCATCTATCTCATATCAATTACTAACATGGCATGGTATAGATCAACTAGCATAAACAATATCATAGCATCTACTAACAGGGCAATGACATGGCATAACAAAACATGTTCCTAACACGGCAATAGCAAAACATAGCATATCATATCCATCATAGCATCACTTAGCATATCAAACAAAGCATGGCATGGCATTATGAAACAGTGCTGAAAATAAACTACCGATCATATCCAATGCAGACATAACATGTTAACTTTATGCAACCATCTCTTGTTCTACCATGGTTCTTTAAATGCAACATATTACTCATGCAATGCAACCAAACTTGTGCACTGAGTCACTCAGACTCTCTTACCAACGGGTTGCCTCGCTACTGAATGATGATCACTCACGGATCACAAACGGAACCGCACTTGGTTCAACACTCACCGAGACCTCGTCTCGTGATCATATCACAACATCGCCGTGACTTCTCACGACTATCTCATAGTCCAAGTCACCACATTCTTGTTTCCACATTAATTAACTTTAATTATTTTAGGTTTATCCTCCATTTCGACCAAGACCCGATAGTGTGACCTACTACGAACTGTGTTGCTATCGATAGACTTTATAAACACTCTGCAGAGGTTGCACACTGTACCCACACCATGGAACCCATGGCCTCGTCATCCCATTCGGGTGGACCAATGGCATTCCGGCAAAACCGACCTACTGTCGTGACACTCTCCCGGCCACTCCGACTCACTCCCCAATGGGCTAATCCTGGGTGGCCCCGTGTCTACCAAAGACACCAAGGACCAGCATCGTGGCCAAACATAAACGGTCCCAAACGGGGACCAGGTACCATAACAACAACAACGGGCACGCAAGGCTTATATCTGCCTAACTGATTAGGGTAGCGCGCGCCCATAACCTTCCCTCGTTGGAGGCACCGGCGAGAGGCACGGCAATAGATCGCATTAAGGCCTTCCCATAAAGGCAAATGTGGCTGCACTGAAAAAGTTCGATTTGGTGGCACTATGACTAGATTCTATCGATGACAAAGGAGGTTTGTTATTATTAAGTCATTTTATTTCCTACTCCATCATCATGAACATGAATGCAACAATGAGCATACATCATACAAATGCTAAAATAAAATATTGAGCTCCTCAAGTGAACAACTACAGCATAAAGAGCATGACAATACCAAGTACTAGCATATCCATGGTGCATTACAATCATCATCGCATTTTATAATGATTTCATGAAAATAAAGTAGAGTAGTGACATGGCATTATCAATAACAACATTCTAGCATGGCAAAAGATATCATGAAAACACAAGCATGCATGATAGGCATAAAGAAATGACTGCAAACGAAAACGATAAGAAACAAATGCAACTACACACACACAAAGTGTAAGCAAAGTCAACATGCAAGTTCGGGGCTCATGATAAGAGGTTGGCTTGCCTGGGGGTCGAGAAATACTCCGGGAAGAAGTGGGAAACGATCGCAGAAAGATTTGCTGGAAAGAGTTCTCTCTCGGAGGGGGCTGTTTACGGGCAAGGGCAGAATGGTCATTTTCACTATGTGAAAACATAATGAAAATGGGACCAACGGAAAGATCTCGACGAACAAGGAAAGTGAGCGCTGGAATCACCTCAATCGGAGTTACGAGCGCAAAGTTATGGCCGTTCACTTTTTAGGCCGAAAAGCAACTAAAGCAGTGAACGTTCACAAAATAAGCACCTCGGCCGGCTGAGCTAAAAAAGAGAAAGCGCCTTTGAGACCATACGTTTCCAGAGAATAGAAAGCGTATTTTAGGAAATACATCTTCGGCTAAGGAAAACATAAAGGGTTGGGAGCGTCTCCACTTATCTGACCTGGCATCACCCTCTCGCTGACAGGTGGGGTCGCGCGGGGTGGGGCCCGCCTGGCCCTGGCTTCTTCTTCCTCCCGCGCGGGCTCGAGCGAGGCCGAAGAAGGGGGCTTTCCCCGACGGCGACCGCCGGCGACTCCGGCCATCTCTCGGGTCGTGCGACCTATCAAAATGCGCAGGACGGAGAGGCGCAGCTCGGGGTGGTGGTTACTGCCACCGGCGTGCTTCGCAGCGGCCGCAATAGGGCTTGTGGCGGAGCAGGGCTTCGGTTGTTGTTGGATTAGGTGCTTCGGTGATGGGAATGAGGGGCTGAGGGTACAGGGAGACTCGCCGGAGCATGGGGGATGCAGTGGTGGTGGAGGAACGGTGAGGGGAGCCCGGGATCATCGGAATCGGGCTAGACCCGAGGCGGCGGCTATGGCGACGGTGGTGGTCGCAGAGGGGCTCCGGTCTCGGGGAGGGATTGTGGACTGAGAGAGAGCTCGGGGGCGCTATTTATAGACACGGGGAGAGCTCGGGAAGGAGGGGAGGAGGTGACGGCACAGTGTTGGCAGGCGCGGCCAAGGCTCATGGGAAGCAACGGGAAGGCGACGAGGAGGAAGCAGACGTGGCGCTGAGGCTCACGGAGACGAGCAACGCTCGCGGACGAGAGGGAGAAGAAGACAGAAGCGAGGAAGAAGACGAGGGCCACAGTACCGCACTGTTCGTTCGTTGGCACGGCTCACCGGAGAAGAAAACAAAGGGGGCCAGAGATTCAGGGGGAAGATGACGTCAAGGGGGAGCTATTTTGCATCAAGGAGGAGCCCAGAGCCGGTCGGAGCAGTGTTGCCGACGAGAACAGTGGCAAGACCACCGTTTTGGCTGGCTTCCCTCGTGGTCACCACGGACAAGGCACGCTCTGGAGTTTTTACCGATGCCAGCTCATGTCTACCGCGTAGTCCGTCGAAGATAGAGTGTTACTACGGTAAAGAAATAGGCAGAGGCAAATGGAGCTGAGTAAACTAAGCTTCACAAGTTTGATGTTGCAAACTTGGCCACACTCTAGAGATAAAACCAGAGAGGTTAAAAGGTAAAATTGATGTCTAGTAGACTTAGGGTAGTAAGGACCACGGTCCTGGAGATTTGGAAGGGATTTGGGCAAATATTTAACATAGCTGCAGTGCAACTGTCAAATATGACCCAGAAAACAAATGATGAAGGAGCACTCACTAAGAGTGTTGGATTGGGCTAAAACTTGGCAAAGCTTCCTGATTTGGTCATATGTAGAGGTTGCAAAAATATCATACCAATTGGACTTGCCAAATTGGTACTTGTTTCATAAGCATTACTTCTGACCAAAAACTTAGGAGAAGGCTTAGGAATATGAGACAAAATCTTGGGTAGGTGGGTTGTATGGATAAGAGAAGGCTTAGGAATATTTTCAGCCATAATGGAGCAAGATATAATATACTTGCTTCACAAACTGAAAAGTTGGGCAGAAAACAAGGATGGCTACTATGCTCACATAGCCCAATGAAATGAGCTGAATTTAGGCGGAGGCTAATGATTTGATATACTTGAGAATATGGAAAAGTTTCATCCCATTTGGAAACTCTATGAAGGTACTCCCTTCAGAAAGTTGCATTCTGGCCAGAAACTTGGAAATTTTTTGCACAGGGAGCTTGGGGGAAGGGATTGAGCTCATCTTTGGTATCCGTGGGTGACTTATCAATGTTAATTACCCTGCCAAATTGCAGCTCAATTGGAATTAGCAATAAGGCACTTCCTTTGCAAAATTTCAGGGAAGACAAAAACTTGCATTTGTTCATGTTCCAAAATTTTGAACTGTGGAAGATGAGCTAATGATGGAACTAATGATTATATAGCAAGGACATGCTCCACAATTTATGTGGGCATTTTCTCTGCTATAAAAATAGTAGTTCCTTTGGAAAATGGCAGAAATGCAATATTGGTTTAAAGTAGGAAAAGGCAATTTTTCCTTATTTTAATGTGGCCAATATTTTTGCCAGAGCTTGGATTAGACATAAACATCAACTCCACCAATTCTCATGAATTTAGGAGATGGCTAGCTATGACTTTGGATTTTATTCCTCAGAAAGGCAAGAAAAGGAATAAATCATAGTTCAAAAATATTGCATGGGAATTAGCAATATTATTGCATATCCAAGGATTAGGAGGATAGGAGGCTCTCTTGGAACAGATGGAATGATCAACAGATCAAGGAAAATGATGGCTCCTTTGTAATCACAAAGGCCATATTCACATTCCAAAAATTTGGAATTAGGGTTTGAGAGGATTTGAGATGATGCAACTGAGGTCTTGCCTGCTGACAAAGTCATGAGCAAGGTTTTGAAGGGTTGGAAATGGCAAGAATTCTCAGAGTCATCCAGCAAACTCATGAGAAAATCTGAAAAATGATTGCCAGGAAGAAATAACAGCTCAAAAATTGATAACCCAATTTTGGGGCTGTTACAAACCTTCCCCCCTTAAAAATAATCTCGTCCTCAAGATTCCTAGGGTTACCGCAACAATGAAAAGACAACCACTCCGGAGAAAAACCGGTGGGTTAATTTTAACCCTTTGATCAGATACATATGAGTTGGGGTACCGATAAATGGCACACCCACAAAGAGATATGGGCAAAACAGGGTTACCTCAACGGCTAGGGCACTCGAGATCAGACTCCCGAAAAATACTGGATGCACCCAAATGAATAGTGGTTTCACCCGCTGACCCGTGGGTCCAGGGCCCACTGGTAGCCTCCTTCTTCTACCTTCGGCTTGCTGCTTCATCTTCGTCGCTGCTCCGTGTGTGGCTTGGCGCAGCGCGCATCTAGCCCCTAGGGCGATAAAGACCCTTGTGCCATTGTGCGCGGTGCGCACTGCGGTGGTGCAGCAAGCACTCACATCGCGGGCCATCACCTTGTTGGCACTGCTCGCGGATTCGCCTCCTGGACGCTGGTGATCGGGCGACAAGCGATTTTCCTGGACCTCGCTCACCGTACACCGGGGTTGGGCTATAGAAGACGGCAGTGCGACTCTCCTCCTACACACCAACGCAATGCCGCTCTACTACCTGTTCGGTTTGGACGGGATTGAGCCGAGCTCCTTCGGTGAGGCTGTGTTCCTGGTGGCGCTGCGGTGGTTCCTAGCGGCTCTGCCGGGCACACTAATCAGCTCGTCGTTCATCCTGGTGATTCTCATCAGGAACGAGTGGGATATTGATAGAAAAGCAAATAATTATGACGATATCCAAGACAATGATCATGTATATATGTACCACGTCCAAGATTAGTAGACCGACTCCTGCCTGCTTCTACTACTATTACTCCACACACCGACCGCTGTCCATCATGCATCTAGTGTATTAGGTTCATGGAAAACGGATTAATGCAATAAGAACGATGACATAATGTAGACAAGATCTATTCATGTAGGAATAGACCCCATCTTTTTATCCTTAATAGCAATGATACATGCATGTCTTGCCGCCCCTTCTGTCACACCGCAAGATCGAACCCATTACAAAGCACCTCTTCACATTGCAAGATAAATAAATCAAGTTGGCCAAACAAAACCCAAATATTAGAGAAGAAATACGAGGCTATAATAATCAATATTTGATATAAAATCAAGGTAAATCTGATCATAAACCCATAATTCATTGGATCCCAACAAACACACCGCAAAAAGTCATTACATCAAATAGATTTTTGAGAGACCGTTGTATTGAGATACAACGAGAGAAGAAGCCATATAGCTAGTGCCTACGGACCCGTAGGTCTATGGTAAACTACTCACACATCATCAGAGAGGCACCAATCAGGATGATGAACCCCTCCGTGACCGTGTTCCCCTCCGGCGGAGTGCCTGAAAAGGGATATAGATTGGATCTCGTGGTTATGGAACTTGCGACAGCTGGAACAAAATTTTGTCGACTCCCCTAGGGTTTCTGGAGGTAGGAGGTATTATAGAGCGAAGGGGCGGTGCCGGAGGCCACTGAGGATTTATATGGTTCATAGCTATAGTCTAGTTTTGAAATTAGGACTTTAATACTCAAGCATATCAACAACCAACTATGTCTTTTCAAAATATCAATACTAAAGCAAGTTATCCCTAGCCCATCATGCTCAATCATTGATCCATTCATGCAACACATACGAGTATTAGCTACATTCAATGCTCAATTGTGATAATAGTGTTCCGTAGTTGGTTCTATATAAGAGAATATGGAGACTGAAATGAAAACAAAAATTGCATAAAGTAAAAGATAGGCCCTTCGTAGAGGGAAGTAGGGATTTGTAGAGGTACTAGAGCTCAAAGTTTAAATTGAGAGACAAAATTATTTTGGGTGGCATGCTTTTCCTGTCAACGAGAATGACTTAAAGTTCCCAACACTTTCCATGCTAGATATATCATAGGCGGTTCCCAAACATGAAATAAAATTTATTCCTTTTTCCACCAAACTTTCACAAGTCATGGCTAGCCGTATCCACGGTTGCCCTCCATCCAACACTTCCAAGGAATTTATTATTTGACAACATAAAGTATTTTTTTCATTTCGGGACTGGGAATCCCTATTACCGCCATACTCTCATGCAATAACAAGTGAATAAACACTCATCTTGAGAATAACACATCTAGCATGAGAAATATTAGCCATCCCTTGCTACTTCATGAGCGGTACGGGCACACAAAAGAGAAATTTATTTTGAAATTAGAGTTGGACACATACAAATTTGCTTAGAATGGCATGGAAATACCGCATATAGGTAGGTATGGTGGACTCATTTGGCAGAACTTGGGTTTTAGGATTTGGATGCACAAGAAGTATTTCTACTTAGTCCAAGGTGGAGGCTAGCAAGAGGTTGAAAAGCGACCAACAAAGGAACGAAAACCATCATAGCAGAACATTAAACATAACTAACACCGAATAATGCAACACAAGTTGGATGTAATTTGATTGCATGACTATTGACTTTCATTCTTGCATAGGGAATCACAAACCTTAACATCAATATTCTTACTAAAACATAATTACTCATTAACATTGCTCACATATCACTATCATCATATCTCAAAACTATTACGAAGAATCAAGTTTATTTTGTCCAGTGATCTTCATGAAAGTTTTTAATATATCCTCCTTGGATATCTATCACTTTGGGACTAGTTTTATTTCTTGCTTTTGATAAGCTCAAACAAGTATAAGTGAAGAACATGATAATACTATTTCTTTCTCTCAAATTAACCTAAGTGAAGCAAGTGAGAATTTCTTCAAAAATAACAAAGCACCTCATGCTCAAAGATATTAGCAGCAACATCTTTAGACCGTGCTAGTATCTGGAACACACCAATGCAGAGAGAAAAGTAAGTTAACTTTACCTGAGCGTCAAGTACTATCACTCGTTCATGAGATATCCTAAAGTCAACACCTGCAAAAACGAAAAAGTGAAAATATGGATTCAAATTTTAGTAGGTAGGCCTGCAGCTTCGTAAAAAAGTTCCTTGGTTGTTCTATATAAGTTTCCAAATAAATGGATGGACACATAAAAACATCAAAAGGTGATCTAACATAATCTCGTATCACGTGATTTAGATGGGGGGAACTGTTGACAAAGTATACAATAATAACTTTTACAAGAGAACTCCATACCTAATGAGCAGTACATCATGGGGTGAAATTAGAAGCACATCATCCATATTTCACCAATTAACTCAACCCGCAAAGGATCTGTAGAAGAAGAGGAGCAAAGTGAAGCCAAATGGAATCCCAGCCAAAGCAAAGTGAGAAGCACTCACTCCCCATCCCACAACAGTATATGGCTATTATCAAAAAGAAAATGCCAACCTAATTAACCTAATACACCAAATCAATTAGGTTTACTCCTAAGAATCAGAGCAAAAGTGGAGGCAAGGAGAAACAAGTAGATGCATGGCAGGAGGCAGTACGTGGCAGAGAGGCAGTGGATGAAGATGCGGGCGCTCTCGGCAAAGGAGGCCATGCCGTCCTTGTCCATGACACCTCTGCCCTCCCCCTTCGCCGGTGCCGGCCAAGAGACACAAGGGAACGCTCTAGGACATGGAGGGGTCAGGAGGCCTAATCGAACATAAAACTGGATTAGCAATGTAGAATCACAGAGCACTATGAGTCTACCATCTCATCTTGCAATTCGCTTGGGGCAATCAGCCCTGGGATGGCAAGCATCTGTTGCCTTTCCTTTTCTCTTTGTACCGCAGTCTCTTCCGCATACAAATACTTGTTATCCTAAATAAGCCACGGTAACCAACCCATCAGAAGAGAGCAGAGCTTGCGCAAACTAACTTGTTACCAAAGTATTATAGGGTACCAAAGCATTATATTTAACTTGTTACCAAAGGATTGTAGGTTTCAAGAGAGGTCCATTTTATGTACCAAGTTTTTTCTTAGTACGTATTGAAACATTTTCCATGAGATTATAGTTTTGATCAATCTTATGATGGCATAAGCAAATTTACCTGGGCTGAGAACTCCTTTGATTGCACCTGGAAGTCCCTAATATGGTTTTTGAAGCTTGGGAGGTCATGTCTCGAACCAAGGAGCCCATCAACAAACGTGGTCACCCGCGCAAGAAAATTGTCAGGTTCATGATGGCACCAAGTCAATCACAGGATGACTGTATTAGGATAGAATGATCATACCTCAACTGCCGTCATGTTAGGAAATGATGCTCCGAGAAGTTTGATTGTATAATCCCGTACAAACATAGCATTAGACGGATATGATACCGTGGATGCATCCCATAGAGGCTCAGTTAGACCATCAACCTACATATCATGAAATATAATTAAACCGACGCACATGTACAAACACTAATACAGGGAAATGTGACAATAGCAATAATGCTCCGAGAAGTTTGATTGTATAATCCCGTACAAACATAGCATTAGACGGATATGATACCGTGGATGCATCCCATAGAGGATCAGTTAGACCATCAACCTACATATCATGAAATATAATTAAACAGACGCACATGTACAAACACTAATACAGGGAAATGTGATAATAGCAATAATGCACAATAAGCATAGCACGCAAAACAGGTGTTGTAGCACCAAAACATGAAGTTTGAAGCCAGGCTTATGAAATGAACCTGTGAGAACTACAAAAATCTCCTGCTCTATATTCAAAAAATCTGTTTTGTAGAACTGATTCGTGAATTCTGAAGCCTGCATGGCAACCATATCAAAGAGTTAGCTTCCAAAGAATTACATAAAGCAAAAAAAGGATGGACCACATGTTCTTGCCTGAAAATTCTTCAGAATTTCCAACAATAGACTAAGGCCAGTCTCGGCAGTGTTTCTCTTTGTATGTCTAAATGTCCTGTTAATCGAATCAATCACAAGCTTCAATTGCTGAAACAAATAGTATAATGATCAAATTAAAGAGAAGGAATTTGGGTTGTTGTATTAATAGATAACATCAAAGGAGCTAATATAGCAAATAAAAAAGTCATCATAAACCTGGCTGGAAAGCTGAATTAAAGCTTTGAAGCAATGGGTGCCAATAGCATGAAGTAAAGAAAAAATGCTTGAGGCGGGCTCAAGATAATCTTCGAAAATTTTAGTAATCATTTGGCCAGACCGAACAATCAAACAAGGTTGTAATTCCAACCTCAAGGGTACACCGAAAAACAACCTCGAATATACGAGGCACATCATCAAGCCTTTCAGCTTTGTACCTTCAGTATAACAATAAATAACTGGATATGGAACCTAGATGACTGACACAAGAATCTTCATACATGCTACCAGTCACTAATTAGAGAACATCTTAGTTCCCAGCTAGAGAAAAAAATGGATATTAAATTCAAGGCAATACGTTTGTGCTTTAAGAAAGAGAAACTGACCAATGTTCTCATATTGTGCCAGAAGTAATAGGACCAATGTACTGATGTGTGCTAAGGTGACTGGTGAGGAGCAAGTGTGTGCTGCTCTGAACCTTTTTGCTTTACAAAAGAGAAACTAGCATGTACTTTCCCACTGCATGGATATACAATATTTAGTGTTGGTTCAAGGGTTTGTTCCTGCTGACTGATAGAAATTCAGGCACAAGCGTTGGTGATCTTAGTGGGAACAATCAAAAGAGAAGCAGCAAATGAATCCCAGCAGACACATGTCAGAATAATATATTTGCAATAGAATTTAGCATGTTAATTCTGTACATAAATGCAGCAGAGACACATGTATATTCGACGGCAATGGGTCTTGCACGCATTGCATGAAGAGAAGGGAACGAGCCAGCTTAACCAACAGAACAAATGTGTCTAGCATGTCTCGTACCTTGCGATAGAGCTCGTATCCGACCTTGATCCTGACGTCCTGGCCCTTTCTGAAGTCGAGTATGGTCCAGGCGAACTCTACGGTGTCGCTCTTGCTCCTCTGCAGGCGGGCAGGAGCAGAGGAATGACACGGTTCAGGTTTAGTTACGGGTAATACAAAATCAAGATGGTTATGGCCATGAAGGCAAATGCTGATGGTTGGGGGAATAGGCGGTGATTATACTGTACCGACTTGAAGTTCTTCTCTGCGAGGAGGCGGCCCTTGATGTTGAGGCCTACGAGGCCGTCATCGGTGAATGAGACGGCCGGGGCCCGAAGTAGCTGCTCTCGCCTCCGTGGTCTCGCGCCCGAGCGGCGCCTCTTCGCAGCTCGACGCCGCAACCTCCGCTCCTCTCGCCTCTTCGCAGGTCGACACCCGCATCCGCCGCTCCCATGCCTCGATCCAACCCCGCATCGGCCGCTCCCCCGCCTCAAGCCAGTGCCACCATCGCCGGGAAGCTCGCCTCCGCACCTAGGGCGGACGAGATGCGGGGAAGGGGGGCGCGGGGAGGCTGCTGAGGTGGGAGGAGGAGGAGGCGGTGGTGGCTAGGGTGGGAGGAGGGGGAGGGGGAGGAGGGGGAGGCGACTGAGTGGGACCTGGGCTCGTTCCCTTCGCTCGGACGCGGGCTTGTTCTCTTCGCTCGCTCGCGCTATTCATTGCCTACGTGGAGGCCTTGGTTGTGACTAGCACGTATCTCATCCTTTATATGTTCAATTGGTGTTAAACCTACTGTATTCCAACTTCTCTATGATTCATACTTCCCAATACTACTCATAGATCCATTGAAATAAGCAAACAACACACGGAAAACAGAATCTGCCAAAAATAGAACAGTCTATAGTAATCTGTAACTTTCGCATAATTCTATAACTCCAAAAAAATTGAAATAAATTGGTAAACGTGAGGAATTTGTCTATTAATCATCTGCAAAAAGAATAAACTAAATAGCACACTCCAGCAAAATCTGGTGACCATTCTAGCTAGCGCTAACGATTCTGTTTTTCACAGCAAGATCATATAAACTTCACACAAGTCTTCCCAAAGGTTCTACTTGGCACAAACACTAATTAAAACACAAAACCACATCTAAACAGAAGCTAGATGCAATATTTATTACTAAACAGAAGCAAAAATAAAAAATAAAAAATAAAAAATTGGGTTGCCTCCCAACAAGCGCTATCGTTTTACGCCCCTAGCTAGGCAAGATACATGAATAGATCTAGGTATTGCCATCTTTGGAAGGAAATTTTTAATTAAGCACTTGTGATTATTAGGATCTCCTTTATCCCTATTGATAATCAAACTTTTGGGCAAGAAGTCAAGAAATTCAATTGTGTCAAAAGGTTCTCTTGCAAAAGTAAGAAAATTAGGATGAACACTTATGGATTTAAGATCCGCGATTCCTTTACTAGATGTTTCACCCTTGTTCTTAGGAACATACATGAACTTAGATAATTTAGTGGTACAAGGATTTGAAGTAGTTTTCATGGCAGAAAGAGCATAACCCACATTAGTAATAATATCCTCAAGTTTATCGATTCTAGTTGAATCTTGATCTAATTTTTCTTTAACTATGGGTTCCTTTTCTTTAAAGTTTTTCAGAACAACTCCTACCTTGGATCCATATTGGGTAATTTCATTGTGGATCTTTCTATCCCAGTTCTCTACCAACTCTACCGTAGCAACTTTGTTTTCAATGATTTCTAGTCTTTGCATAACATGCTCCAAAGTTAAAACGGTCCCACTAACCATAAGAGGTGGTGAGCCAGATAATTCAGTCATTGCATTATAAGAATCAAAAGTATGGCTACCCAAGAAATTCCCTCCGATAATGGTATCTAAAATAAATCTATTCCACGGAGTTATGCCAACATAAAAATTGCGAAGAAGCACGGAAGTGGAAAGCTTCCTATTAGATCTATTTTGAGCATTCCAAATTCTATACCAGGCATCTTTTAAATTTTTCTTCCTCCCTTTGTTTAAAATTGAGAACCTCACTCTCGGGAGTATTGATAATGATAGGTGTGCTAGACATGATGACAAGCAAGCAATCCAACCCACAAGCAAACAAGAAGCAAGCAAACGATGAACACACGGCAGAAGAAGGGCAAATAAAACGGCAAGGGTGAAGTGGGGGAGAGGAAAACGAGAGGCAAATAAATGTAATGTGAAGGATAAGGGTTTGTGATAGGTACTTGGTATATGACTTTTGCGTAAGCCTCCCCGACAATGGCGCCAGAAACTCTTCTTGCTACTTCTCGAGCTTGCGTTGTATTCCCTCGAAGAGGAAAGGGTGATGCAGCACAGTAGCGTAAGTATTTACCTTAGTTTTTGAGAACCAAGGTATCAATCCAGTAGGAGACCACGCGCTTGTCCCTCACACCTGCACAAACAAATAAGAACTTCGCAGCCAACGCAATAAGGGGTTGTCAATCCCTTTACGGTCACTTACGAAAGTGAGATCTGATAGATATGATAGTTTGATATTTTTGGTATTTCTGGATATAAGAACAGAAAGTAAAAGCGCAAAAGTAAAGTAGATTGTAGATTGATATGTTGAGAATAGACCTGGGGGCCATAGTTTTCTCTAGTGGCTTCTCTCATGATAGCGATATTCTACCGCGGGTAAAAAAATTACTGTCGAGCCATTGATAGAAAAGTGAATACTTAGGAGACTATCTAGGCATGATCATCATATATAGGCATCACGTCCGAGACAAGTAGACCGAAACGATTCTGCATCTACTACTATTACTCCACACGTCGACCGCTATCCAGCATGCATCTAGAGTATTAAGTTCATAAGAACAGAGTAACGCCTTAAGCAAGATGACATGATGTAGAGGGATAAACTCAAACATAGTGATATAAACCCCATCTTTTTGTCCTCGATGGCAACAATACAATACGTGCCTTGCCGCCCCTACTGTCACTGGGAAAGGACACCGCAAGATTGAACCCAAAGCCAAGCACTTCTCCCATTGCAAGAACTATAGATCTAGTAGGCCAAACCAAACCAATAATTCGAAGAGACTTGCAAGGATATTATAATCATACATAAAGAGTTCAGAAAAGAACCAAATATTTCTCATCGATAATCTTGATCATAAACCCACAATTCATCGGATCTCGACAAACACACCGCAAAAAGAGATTACATCGAATAGATCTCCACGAAGACCGAGGAGAACTTGGTATTGAGATCCAAAAAGAGAGAAAAAGCCATCTAGATACTAGCTATGGACCCGAAGGTCCGTGGTAAACTACTCACAACTCATGGTGAGGCGATGATGATGATGTAGAAGCAATCCGTGGTAGATCCCCCTCCGGCGGAGCTCCGGAACAGGCCCCAAGATGGGATCTCACGGGAATAGAAGGTTGCGGCGGTGGAACTAGGGTTTTCTCTGTTGTTCTGATGGTTTCGAGGTACATAGGTATATATAGGAGGAAGGAGGGCACCGGGGGCCAAACGTGGGGCCCACGTGGCAGGGGGCGCGCCCTGTAGGGGGGGCGCCCCCACCCTCGTGGACGCCACGTGTGCCCTATTCCGTGGTTCTCAAGTCTCCCGTGCGTATTTTGCTCCCAAAATATCTCTCCCGAAGGTTTCATTCCTTTTGGACTCTGTTTGATATTCCTTTTCTATAAAAACCCTGAAATAGGCAAAAAAACAGCAATCTAGACTGGGCCTTTGGGTTAATAGGTTAGTCCCAAAAATAATATAAAAGTGTATAACAAAGCCTATTAACCATCCAAAACATCATAAATAATAGCATGGAACAATAAAAAATTATAGATACGTTGGAGACGTATCAGGGTGCGGGGCAGGGTCAGGGTGGGGCGGCGTCGTGGGGCGTGGCTGGGGTGGGTGAGGAAGGAAGGTAGGAAGGGGGTGCCAAGAGGGAGTGGCAAGGCACGGATGTGGTCGGGTTGATCGGAGGAGGGAGGGAGGTGGTGCGGTGGGGAAAGATAGGAGAGGAAGGTGTGGAGGAGGTGGACTGTTTTTTCATGTCGTTGGGGCCAGGTGGTCATGGGATATGTGTTAGCAGAATAAGAAACTGATGTGCAGAATAAGACTCTTAGGGGTGTAATCATAATAGACCCACCCTACAGCATTCAATTATTGATATTTCTACAAGTTGCTTTTCTGCTAAGTGAATGTGATCGGACCCGTCCCCCTCTATGCTATACTAAACCCAATCTATTCACAATTTCTTCATATGTGTTCTATTTGAAACTTGTTCAAAATCTTCACTGTGTCCTTGATAGCGGAAGAACTTGTGAACGCTTCGCTAAAACTTTCCTATCTAAATTTTCGGCTTTGCCGCTCAAACCGTTCCACATTCCACTGTACGACTTATCTATACACCCATGATCTCACACGATCTCCACCTCTCTGTACATGGGTGACACATGTTGCACGGATGAGAAGGGTCAGGGGCACGCTCGTCCATTTTGCTCGGGCGAACAGTTTTTCACCTCGGCTATAAATACTCCATCACCCTCCTCACTTTGTTTTTACTCCGCTCTACCTCTACTCCCTCGCTCGAGCTCTCAAAACCTAGCGCCGCCGCTACTTCCATCGTCGCCGATGAGGAAGAGCTTCACTGCCTCGACCTCGTCTCCGTCGTACTCACGCCGGACGCGGATTTCTTCACTCCGCCGCCGCCGTAGTTGTCTTCCTCTGCCAAGCTAGGGCATGGAAGATCTGAACCGACGAGCTTCAAATCTACTATTCACAGTTCGTCGTGTTCTTCATCAAGGGTAATTAAAAGCAACTTTTACTGCCCTTGTGATTTCCAGTAATTTCTACAAATCTTCAAAAGGGTCTTTATTCTTCAATCTTCACTTTCACTAGTGCAAAAAGGGCCATTTGTCCCGGTTCGTCAGGGCCATTTGTCCCGGTTGGGGAACCGGGACTAAACGGTCGATACAAATGCCCTAGACCATTAGTCCCGGTTCTTATACCAACCGGGACTAATGTCCCACCACGTGGCAGTTGTGGCTTGCGCTGGCAGGGGGGCCTTTTGTCCCGGTTTGTAACACCAACCGGGACAAAGAAGCTTCCACGCGTCAGCACTTCAGGGGTTAGGGTTTATGTTTTTTCTGAAGGAGGGGGTTTTGTGGGTTTTGTATGGTTAATTTAGGGGTTTCATATATTGTGTTAGCTAGCTAATAGAGAGAAGTGTCCTCTCTTGTCTCCGTGCATGCTCATATAACAATGCATCATCATAATTCATAATAAATCATCATCGTCATTGTCATAATAAAAAAGTTGTAGCCATCATCATCGTCATCTCACAACTTCTACTCATTGTCATAATAACAAGTCCTGCTCATCATCATCATCATAGTCATCTAACAACTTCTTAGCACATGATCATAAGTAGCCAGACTTAATTAAGTACACCCTCTCTAAGGTGAAATAGCATAAAATAAGATAGGCCCTGACTCTCCATTATGGAGAATGCAGATTATCATGTCTCCAATTCTTGGCTTTCGCACAATGTCACTTCCATATAGCTGCCTACGACTGACCATACATTTCTTCCAATCTTTGATTGTCAAGTCTTCATTGGATTAAGAAATCCTATATGGAAAGTTATGTGTAGGATGATGACCTGACGAGTACGGAAATAAGCTCATAACATTGAGGTGACCATTCTGAAACATCAGATGAGGCACACAATCCGAAGGGATTTTCTGTTGAAAAACATAGTAATAACTTTGTAGTTAGTAATGTAGTTTAGTTTTAGAAGAATTTATGCAAAAGATGATCGGCCACAAATCTTACCATGACATCTCCATGGATGTTACCGTAGGTCAACACGTGCACTAGTGGCACGTATTGACCATAATGTGCAGGAGTTTTAGCATAGGTATTGTAACGCTCAAAATCAGAAAGTAACGAGACAAGATGATTTATCTTCTGACAAGTTAATTCCGCACCATCAGTGTAGTGGGTTCTGTCTACCATCTTCCGTATATTTCTTGAAGAATGGAAAGAAGCTATTAATGGGAATAAGCTGTCAATTATTTTGAAAGACACAATGCAACATAAATTACTTAATAAATATGTTTGAGAAACTCACATGGAGGTAGAACTGGAAGCGTATCAACAAGGACCCACATGCCATCGTCATCATCACCAAGGTCAAAGGTGACATACGTACCCTCCTGAAAATCATATTCCTTGCATAGTGCTCTCCAGTTTGAGCAACCAAAATGGGTTACACTCTTCGAATTGTATAGTTTTACAAGAAAATCATAATCATGATGGGTCCTGAGATGAATTTGCTTTGTTTCCATACTTTCATGATCTTCGAAATCCAGATGCTCCAAGACATAGCGTCTTGCATGGCATGGGATAAGCTAGTCTAATTGTAAAAGACGAAAATTACACATTGAAAAGAAAGCATAACTCATGCTTAATTACCAAACAAGACTTGTCGTGTTGCATACCGTCTCAAAATTTAAGGCCTCATCTAGCTTAACACTAAAGCATCGATCGTCTACCAAGTGTGGCCTATCGCACTGACCCCGGTCGTCGCCACAACAGTCGCACGCTGGGATCCTATCGTCATCGTCAGACAACGACATTTCCTACATATTGTAGCACAAGTCATGCCAAAATTCAATGGCTGAAAATATAAACAAAAACATATCAAAATATCTTAATTACAGGACTCATATATATTGACATGGAGATTTGGTTGGACTCCAGTTTGAGCATTCAATAAGCAAAACTAAATCATCTCTTGCGTCCGTACATCGTCGAATATTATCACTAATACATCTCGAATCGTATCATACATATAGCATCACTAATTAATTAATAAAGCTAAAACCCTAGCGAACGACGGGTATCGGCGCGGGCGGTGGACACCCAAAGAGAAGGAACCATCACAGGATCATAGCTCCAGTGAGATCCCTGAAGAACCTGCCATGTATTGTCGAACCTACCCTGCAATGCAACCATGTAGCGACGGACGTGTTCATCCTCCTCGCTGACACAGTGATGTACAACCTCCGCGGGGTCCTCAAGCCCCCGCACCATCACTGGCCCGCGCGCCCGCCACCAAAGAAGGTTAGGGTCAACAACGGGTTGGCTCCTCATCAAGTTGCGCCCACCGGAAGGAAGCACCTCACAATACTAGCACGGCGGAGCCCAGTCCCGAACATGACCCCTCTGATCAAGCAGGCCTTCGTTGAGTCGACGACGAGGATGTGGGACGGGAATAATTGCTTGAACTAAAAGAATAAACTAGTTCTATTAATTTAACTAGTTCAACTAAGCACTTACTATAAATAAAAATGAACTAGTTCTACTAATTTTACTAAGAATTAGTTCTACAAACTAGTTGAACTAAAAGAATAAACTAGTTCTATAAAATTAAACTAGTTTTACTAAGAATAAAAACAAGTTCTATTAACTAGTTCAACTAATAAGCACTTACTATAAATAAACTGAACTATAGTTCTTACTAAAAATAAACTAGTTTTACTAAAATTAAACTAGTTTTACTAAAAATAAACTAGTTCTATTAATTCAACTAGTTCAACTAATAAGCACTTACTATAAATAAACTGAACTAGCTAGATCTTACTAAAAATAAACTAGTTTTACTAAAAATAAACTAGTTTTATTTAATTCAACTAGTTCAACTACATTCTATCACTAAAACTATAAAAAAACTATAAAAACAGAAAATTCATCTAACATTTGTGTATATAACTAAGTAACATTTTTAAAATTCATCTAAAATTTGTATAATTACTAAAACTAAAATTACATATATATCATATATGACGTCAGAGAGGAAGGGGATCGGGGGCTGGCGGCGCTCACAGGGCGACGGCGTCGGGGCACGGGTGGCGGGGAAGGCGACGGTCGGCGGGGACGGCGACGACGAGGGGGCAGACGGCCGGCGGCAAGACGGGGACGGCAAGGTCGGCAGGGACGGCGAGGTCGGCGGGGACGGCGACGAGGAGGCAGGGCGACGGTGGCGGGGACGGCGACGAAGAGGCAAGGCGACGGCGAGGTCCGATAGAGGCGCCAGGTCGGGGCAGAGGCGGCGACGGCGTCGACGGCGAGCTCGATCGACGGGTAGCCTGGTGGCGTCAGGCTGCTGGGAACTGACGATGGCAATCTGAAAATCTTCCAAGGGCTGTTTATATAACAGAAGTATTAGTCCCGGTTCGTGGCACCAACCGGGACCAATGCCCATCTTTAGTCCCGGTTGGTACCACCAACCGGGACAAATGGCCAGTTTTCAGCAGCCCAGAGGGCGGGAAAAAGAGGCCATTAGTCCCG
>LR738715.1:771334028-771348379 GCA_902687465.1 Secale cereale
GTCCCGGTTGGTGCCACGAACTGGTACCAATGCACCCATTTAGTCCCGGTTCATGCGACCAACCGGGACCAATGGCCCCGTGCTGCCCGTGGATGGCCAAAAAAATTAGTCCCACCTCGCTAGTTGAGAGGGGCGCGTAGTGGTTTATAAGCACCACTGTCGCACCTCTCTTGAACTCCTCTCCATTGCAGGCTTACGGGCCTAATTTGACACTGTTATGCCTGTGCGCCTACTGGGCCTTCTGCGGGCCTGAATCCAGGCCCACTGTTGGGTTTTTAGTCGTATTCAGGCCGTGGCGGCCCAGTAGGTGGCGTTTTTTTCCGTTTTTTTCTTTGCTGCTTTATTTTTTTAATTTTGTTTCTACTTTCTACAAAATACTTACTGTTGCTATTTTTGTTTATTTTATTAAAGTTTTTTTATTTTACTTTATTGTTGCTATTTTTGTTTATTTTACTAAATTTTGTTTATTTTACTTTATTAAAGTTTATTTTGGTTTTACTTATTTATTTTATTTTTATTTTTTGCTTATTTATTTATTTTTTTGAACTTATTTGAACTACTGTCTTTTTCTGTGTTCAAAAGGCACCATTCAAAGCAACATCATCAATTTTCAACCATTTGTGACCTCATTTGCTATTTTTCATGCATTTACTGATTTTTTTTTGAGCTAAATGACCCTGAAATTGAAAAGCATTTCAAATGAACTCTGAAAAGGTTGAAAGTTGGCATGGTATCATCATTTCATCCACATAACATGTGCAAAAAGTAGAGAGGGTTACAGCAAAAACTAGATGCACTTCGTGTACAAAACGGACAATCTCTTTCGAGGTACCAGGATTTCAGATGAGAACTCATTTGTTACAAAGGGATTTCATTTTTTGAACTTATTTAAACTACAGTCTTTTTCCGTGTTCAAAATGCACCATTCAAAGCAACATCATCAATTTTCAACCATTTCTGACTTCATTTGCTATTTTTTCATGCATTTACTGATTTTTTGAGCTAAATGACCTTGAAATTGAAAAGCATTTCAAATGACTCTGAAAAGGTTGAAAGTTGGCATGGTATCATCATTTCACCCACATAACATGTGCAAAAAAGTAGAGAGGGTTACAGCAAAAACTGGATGCACTTCGTGTACAAAACGGACAATCTCTTTTGAGGTACCAGGATTTCAGACGAGAACTCGTCTGTTACAAAGAGATTTCATTTTTTTTAACTTATTTGAACTACAATCTTTTTCTGTGTTCAAAATGCACAATTCAAAGCAACATCATCAATTTTCAACCATTTCTGACCTCATTTGCTTTTTTTCATGCATTTACTGATTTTTTTGAGCTAAATGACCCTGAAATTGAAATGCATTTCAAATGAACTCTGAAAAGGTTGAAAATTGGCATGGTATCATCATTTCACCCACATAACATGTGCAAAAAAGTAAAGAGGGTTACGGCAAAAACTGGATGCACTTCGTGTACAAAACCATTACAGAACATCATGGATAGATAAGTGATGAAATTAATATAAGTTCATCATCACATGCCATTCAAAGTACATGCATATCTCTAGAGCATCTAATTAAACCATACATTGCAACTATGTAGAACATTTCAACGCAACAACAAAGGCGATCATCATCGCAACCAAGGTAACAATTGATCCAACGGCATAATGATACCAAGCCTCGGTATGAATGGCATATTTTCTAATCTTTCTAATCTTCAAGCGCATGGCATCCACCTTGATCTTGTGATCATCAACTATATCCGCAACATGCAACTCCAATATCATCTTCTCGTCCTCAATTTTTTTTAGTTTTTCCTTCAAGTACTTATTTTCTTCTTCAACTAAATTTAACCTCTTGACAATAGGGTCCATCTTGATCTTGTGATCATCGACGACTTCCGCAACAAGCAACTCCAATTCCATCTTCTCCTCCTCTGTTTTTTCCAATTTTTTCTTCAAGGAAATGTTTTCCTCTTCGACTAAATTTAACCTCTCCACAAGAGGGTCGGTTGGAATTTACGGTTCAACTACCTCCTAGACATATAAAAACATCTATGTCAGGTTGGTCGGCATAATTGTCATAAACACTAAAACAAATAGTTATAAATTAAAGATAATATACCACATCCGAATCGTAGACAGGACGAGGGCCGACGTGGGCGGATATCAAAACCATCGCACTATATAATAACAAGCAATAATAAACGTTAGAAAATCATACAAATATCTATCCAAAGCAATAATAACAAGCAACAATAAAAGTAAGAAAAGCATGGACAGAACAAGAGGCTCACCACGGTGGTGCCGGTGACGAGATCGGCGGGGGCGATCGACGGCGGTGAAGACGGGGACGGGACGTGAAGTTCCGCTAAACCTAGACAAATCTCAGAGAAAATGGAGCTTGCAGTTCGAGCTTCGAGAGGAGAAAAGCTTAACTAGTGTGACTCGTGCATTTCATCAAACACCTCATGTACATAGGAGGTGAGCTAGCTAGAGCACCATACAGCTCCCCCCGGCCGGCCAGAAAAAACAGAGCAGAGGAAGTGGAGGGCGGGGGGCTATATATAGGAAACTCATTGGTCCCGGTTCGTCTCAGGAACCAGGTCTAAAGGTCACCCATTTGTCCCGGTTCTACACACGAACCGGGACCAATGGGTCTGGGCCAGGAGCCAGGCCCATTAGTACCGGTTCTTGCCTTGAACCGGGAAAAATGGTCCCAGACCAACCGGGACTGATGCCCAACGAGGACCAGCCGGCCCCCTGGCCGCACGAACCGGGACGTATGCACCCATGGGTCTCGGTTCGTGGATGAACCGGGACTAATGGGCTCGTAAGGCCCAAACCAAAGCCCTGTTTTCTACTAGTGACTCTATACACCTCACACAAACATCTATTCTTGATCTGTTTCTCTAAGCAACGTTTTTCTTCAAAGATTCCTCAATTGTGTGTATTTTCAATCTGCACAATTCTGGAACCTAAGTCAAAGAACGCTTAGTGAAATTCTTCAAGAGACAACTGGTCAAATTCCTCAAACTTGTTCCTTTTTTGCAAAAACTGCTGAGAACGCATATGACCTCTCCAAATTCTTCGCACCTATACTTTGTTCACAGGTACAAATGGTTGTTGCTGAATCTCTAGGTTCTCATCAACTTAACTCATTTGCAGCGTTCCTCGAAGAAAAATTACACACATCCTTAGAGAACTCAATTGTTCAAAATCCTCAGCTGAAGAAAATGGCTGACGGCAAGAAACCTTAGAAAGGAGGGAAGAAATTGGAAGTCAACACTGCTTTTGAAATTCCTGATGATATCTATGAAGAATAGTGCACCCCTGATGAGGCCAAGTATGGCAAGGATACCAAGAATCAGCGCAAGGTGCGCATACAAAGGATTGAGAGAAGATGGGTTAGAGAATGGAGGAAATATCGCTATATCACACCCAAGTACATGAAGAAATTCGATATATACCCTCCATGCCCAAGACCTCCATTGGCACCTGGCCAAATTACTGATCCCTCTAGCATCAGAAGAGGTGAGGAATTTCCCAAGGAATGGGCCAAGCGTCAAGCCAAGTTGGCTGGGATGGCCAAGGCAGTGAGAAAATTTAATAAAGATTATGTTGCTGCTATTGAGGCCTCTGCTAGCAAGCCTAAAAAGGCTATGCCCAAGAAACTAGCTCGCAAGCCCAGTTCTTCTGCCACACAGCCAAGCTCCTCAGCAATGCCCGCACGGCCCAGCTCTGCAAATCCCTCATGGCCAATTCCTCAAGCTTCTCCAGATCTACCAAAGTCCTCAGCACCTGTGCATCTCGCCTTGTGCCAAAGGACAACAGGCATCTCTATTGCCTCAGGAGCCTCTGCAAGTTCTTCGGCTCCTACGCATTCCTCAACAGGCCCCACTCTGCTGAAGTCTAAGGCCACTGCAGGACGTGGCGCTAGACCAAGTCCTCACAAGAAGCAAGTCGCCTTCTGTCGGGGATATACCCCGCGGTATGACCTGGCCGGAGATATGACCCGGCTGGGACTTGGTGTTTCATTGGAGACCCTGTAGATTGTAAGCCGGTGGGTGTTTAAGATGTTTAAGCCGACAGATGTTTAAGATGTTGAAGCCATATGTTGAAGCCAGATGTTAAGCCGGCAGATTGTTTAAGCCAGATGTTAAGCCGGCAGGTTGTAGGCCGGCAGATTGTTTAAACCAGATATTTAAGTCAGACTATGACGGAGTCGCCTAGGGTTAATAAACCCAAAACGTTAAGATGCCCATGGAGAGAAGCCCATGAAGAGAAGTCAGAATAGTTAAGTCTTAAGTTCGAGTTGGACTCTACATAACCCGCCCCTTCAACTTATATAAGAAGGGGCAGAGCACCCCAAGAGGGACAAGTTGAATAGTTTCTAGGCTAGACACAACTAGGAGAGCTGGGTTATGGCGACTCCCACATGATCATAATGAGACCTAGCCACAAACAGCATGTAGGGTTATTACTGGATGATGTTTCACGGGGCCCGAAGCTATCTAAATCCTTGTCTTGCGTTGCGTCTCTCGATTCCGCTCAACCCCTCTCAAGCTACTACATAGATGCGTTGGCCTCATGACTAAGTCCTCACCCTAGGACATATGTCATCACAATTCCACGATAGTTGGCACCCACCGTGGGGCCTGTGCACGGTGGTGTTGAGTTCTTGGAGGGATCTATCTCAGGGATCAAGAAGTTCACGATGTGTTGGATGAAAAAAGAGCCGGCGCAAAAGACGTCCGAAGAACAGTCAAAAAATAGGGTTGCATGTTCAGCGCCCGTTACACGTGCCGTGGTGATCCGCCGAGTCCGAGATCGAGACAGAGATATTTTTTGTGGTGTCAGCCTTGGGCGATTCCTCATGTCATAGATTAATGGACAAAGGATTTACGCTATGGCACTACAAGGTGTGAGGGCTTGTCAAAATTTAATTGACTCCGGGTTGCCTTGGCTAATCTCACGTGGGACCATCCAAAATTAATTGACCACGACCCGGAAACGGATAAGGCAGCAAACCGGGCTCCTTCAGCGCCTGTGACCTTGTTTTGAGCCGCCGCTCTGTTTCACTGGCACTTGACCCCGCGGCCGCCATTAATCTGCCTACCGGCTGTGACTCGGCTCCGTCGCCCAGCATATACCTGCACTGAGCCACCGCGAGGACTCCACCTTCAAGTCGCCTCTATTGAGGCTGGCCTTGAGCCATTGCTTGCAAAGCTCTCCTACGCCGAGTCGCTGCTACCCCGTCGACTCGCCAGCAAGCCCCATGCAATTGACCCGCCCGTTGTTGTCAGCTGCGGGCTCGGCCGATCCTCCGTCTGCTGATCCACTGCTCCGCCTGTGACCGGCGTCTGACTGTGAGCCGCCCCTTGCCAAGCCACCTCCACGTGGCCGCGCTAAGCCAACCACAACCACGCCTCTCCAATTCGCCGATGTGGCGGATGCACGCCGTCGATCCGTCGGAACACTCTTGTACGTAGAGCTACCACAACTTGAGTCGCTGGAGGCTCTCTTCAATTACAGGCCGCCTCATCGACCTCTGACTTTGACTCGTCACCGGGTTGCCACGTTGTTGAGCCGCCCCGTCAGCCGTTAAGCTTGCCCCTCGGTGTCGAGCCATAGCTGTCTGAAGGCCTGGTTTTCAAAGCCAAGGTAACCAGGGTGGTTATAACCAGCAATCTGGTTAGGGGAGCCAGCAGCAAAATAACCAGTCAGGATATCAAAGTAATCCAAAACTACTCAACGGTGGCCAATACCAAGTATTCACCACGAGTCTTTGCAAGCAAGATCTGAAGGTTCATAAGCATGTTGTTAGTACGGTTGAGCCGGCGATACCTCAATATCTACGGTGGTCAGAACATCCAATCACGTGGAGCATAGAGGATCGCCCGCCCCAGGTTGAGAATCCGGGTCAGCTTGCTTTGGTGGTAGCCCCTCAGGTTGGGGGTTATAAGTTCTATGAGACCTTTCGCTGGATGAATTTAACTGATAAGGACCTTAAGCTGTCATCTACATTTTTTCATGGTGTGGTACCTGGAAAGTCAGCATACCCGATGGGGAAAATTGCTTTGGAAGTGGCTTTTGGTAATGACTATGACTACAGGGTTGAGACGTTATGGTTTGAGTGGTTAAAATCAGGAGCCCTTATCACGCCTTATTTGGGCGGCCGACTTATGCTAAATTCATGGCACCACCATGTTATGTTTATTTGTAGCTTAAAATGCCAGGGTGTAAGGGCACAATAACAGTACATGGCGATCGGCGAATTGCATTGGAATGTGAAGAAGGAGATGATGCGTATGTTGAGTCGGCCTGCGCCACGGAAGATCTTAAATTTTATAATGATAATGTTGACCCAGCTGATATGTCCCCTTTAAAGAAGCGACCACTGAGCAAGACCCTTTGCTAAAGTTTAAGTCGGCTGATAACACGAAGCAGGTTGACTTCGTTCCAGGCGACTCATCTCAGCAGTTCACCATCAGTGCTAATATGGATCCAAAATAGGAAAGCGCGCTCATCGAGTTCATCCGTGAGAACCGAGACATCTTTGCATGGAAGCCTTCAGATATGCCAAGTGTACCGAGAGAACTCACTGAGCACACTCTTAATATTGATCCTAAGTATAAACTGGTGAAGCAGTTCCTGCGCCGGTTTAATGAAGAACGTTGTAAGGTTATTGGAGAAGAAGTGGCCCGGCTCTTGGCGGCCGGGTTCATCGTGAAGTTTTTCACCCTGAGTGGCTGGCTAACCCGATGCTGGTACTTAAGAAAAATGGCACATGTCGCATGTGTGTGGATTATACAGACCTTAATAAAGCTTGTCCAGTGGATCCTTTTGCTCTTTCCCGTATTGATCAGATCATAGATGCCACAGCGGGTAGTGAGTGTTTATGCTTCTTCGATGCATATTCTGGTTATCATCAGATTAAGATGGCAGTTAAAGACCAAGAGAACAAAGCTTTTATCACATCTTTTGGAGCTTTCTGCTATGTGTCCATGCCTTTTGGCCTCAAGAGTGCCCAGGCGACTAATCACTGGTGTGTGCAGAATTGTTTTCATTACCAGATTAGACGAAACGTGCATGCTTATGTGGATGATATTGTTATCAAGTCCAAGAAGAAGGAAACCTTGTTGGATGATATGAAAGCGACATTTGGCAATCTTCGGGTTTATAAAATGATGCTTAACCCGTCCAAGTGTGTTTTTGGTGTTCCTGCAGGCAAGCTTTTGGGTTTCCTGGTCTCAGAGAGGGGTATTGAAGCTAACCCGGAGAAAATCAAGGCTATCACTTCATTATCTAAGCCGGTGCGTATTAATGATGTCCAGCGCTTGGCGGGTCGTATTGCAGCTTTAAGCCGATTCATAATCTGCCTGGGAGAGAAGGCAATTCCTTTGTATCAAATGATGAAGAAAATAGATCACTTTATTTGGAGTGATGCTGCCAATGAGGCGTTTGAGACACTTAAAAAACAATTGGCTGAGACGCCCGTCCTTGCAATTCCTATTGAGAAAGAGCCTCTGCTTCTATATGTGCCTGCAAACCGCAGGGCTGCTAGTGTGGCAATTATGGTAGAACGCAGGGAAACGGGTAAGGAGTACCCAGTCCATAGGCCGGCTCATTATGTTAGTGAGGTGCTAATTAACTCCAAACAACGGTACCCATATTGGCAAAAACTGGTGTATGGGGTGTTCATGGCGAGTCGTAAGTTGAAACACTATTTTCTTGGCCATCCTATTACAGTGGTCGGTTTTGCTCTTTGGAGGTATTATTCAGAACAGAGAAGCGACAGGGCGGGTGGCTAAGTGGGCCATTGAACTTGGTCCCCATGGTCTGAAGTATGTGCCAAGAACAGCCATCAAATCACAGGCTCTTGTGGATTTCATCAATGATTGGACAGTCCTGCAGACGCCCGAAGAGAAGCCTGATAACACATATTGGACTATTCACTTTGATGAATCCAGGCAGTTAGAAGCCTCGGGGGCTGGAGTTATTTTAACTTCCCCACGAGGAGATAAATTTTGTTATGTCTTAAGGCTGATGTTTCCTTGTACTAACAATGCAGCTGAATATGAGGCTCTGCTCCATGGTCTTCGAATGGCTAAGGAAATGAACCTAAGCCGGGTCAGATGTTTTGGTGATTCAGATTTGGTGGCTCAGCAAGTTTTAGGTACTTGGGATTCCAAAGACCCGCTCATGGCGGCTTATTATCAGGCAGTTGATAATATTGATGGTCACTTCAAGGGATATCAGGTGAAGCATCTTGACCGAAGAAAGAATGAGGTGGCTGATGCTTTAAGCCGGCAATGAGGTAGCGACGTGGCCAACAGGCGTTCGCCGGCAAAGAGGCACTGGCGGGGGAGAGGCGAGATTTTTTTCTCCGAGCGGTAGCGGCGGAGTAAAATTAGAGGCGGAATAGGCGCCGAAGGATAAAATATCCTCCGCTATTCTGTTTAAGGGATTGTTAGGTGCCGGTTAAAGGAGGAAAACCAAAATTATCCTCCTCTAACGTCATATGCTTGATCGGTTAGAAATGCTCCAGATCGGTTAGAGTTGGCCTTATACACACTTTCTGATCCTCATTGCTCATTCAATATTACTCCATCCGTCCCATAATATAAGAGATTATGGGACGGATGGAGTACTATGTTACTTCAAAATTACCATTGCTCATTCAATATTACTATGTTACTTCAAAATTACCATTGACAGAGGAAAATAGTAATCTCGCTATATTACAAGGGTCGGATGAGATTACATGACTCGTAGTATCATTTAGTCGTCGTAATCATCGTTATCCCTGCGGTTGAGGAACCGCCGGACGGCGCCGACGACCGCCCCGCCCACAATGAACAAGACGAGCGTGTCGAAGCCGCCACCGACCCCGAGGGCGACGCTCGGGCCACCGTAGAAGCCGAACGGCGACAAGCCGTACCCGCCATAGCCACCGTAGCCGTAGCCGCCGACGAGCGGTGGCGCCACGCCGGGATTGACGTAGATGTTCGTCCTGCGAGCACGCGCGCGAGCATCACAAAACAAATCAGAATTGCATCAGGCTATTGCTACGTTAGATCTAGCCATCTGGCTGATGTTTAATTGATGGTTACCTTGAGTTGTTTATCCTTGGACCGGACGAGCGCGGCGCCGCGGAACGGAACGCCTTACCGCCGATCCTGCCGCCGGACTTGCCCGCCATGGCGTCGTCGACGGGCGCGAGGACGAGCACGCCGGCGGCCATGGCGACCATCGCCAGCTTCCCGAGATTTTTCAGCTCGAGGTTTCCGGCCCATGACGGAGGCGCGTCCTTCTGGTCGGAAGCCCTGCAAGAAAGCCTCGCCGATGCCGGCCTAATTGACGACCTCGTGAGCTGCGGGGCCGTGCACAGGGGCCTCCCTGTGAGGAAGCTCTGGAGAGATGTGGGGGCTAACGCCATGGCCGTGATCTCCTCCTGGGCTCCTAGCTTGCTTGCTTTGCTTGCTCTTGCTATGTCTTCTTCCTTCTCTGAGTTTCTTGATTGCTTGCAGCAGTTTGAGATGGGAAGTGGTGGAAGAAGGGTAATCTTGTAGCTTCAGGAATTGCCGCGTTTTGGCTGGAGGAGGAAGGGCAGTAGGAGGCTAGAAGGCTTATCTTGAGATGAGCAAGCGGCCACTTGGCCGAATGTGAGCGGCCGGGTGAAACCTCTAGAGGAGAGATATCTTTTGAGCGCTTGTTTGTTCCGTAGCACAACTTTTTCTGAACACACAAACATGCAGCTGCGCTTGGCACACGGTTGAATCTGGTGCTTTCACATTTCAGTTTCTCCAGCCATTCTTTTTACGGTGCAAGAGCTCTGCCGATTTTTTTATGACAGGAAAAGGAAAAAAGAATACAGAGTCGCCATTCATGAGGGAAACTATAGTCAAAAAAAAAAACAGAAAATATAAAAGATACTCCCTCCGTCCCATAATATAAGACGCATTTTGACACTACTCTAGTATCAAAAAACGTCTTACATTATGGGACGGAGGGAGTAAAAGACAACACAATAACGTTCGACAAGGATCCAAGCAAATAACCTAGCATGCATGACCTCTACCCGAATCAACTGAGAGCGATATTTTCAAAAGTGCCTTCAATAACGGAAGCAATGCCCAAGAACTAACATGATCAATCACCGTCAAGCACAAAGCTTTTGCTCAGACACTCACACAACCGGCCCAACGGACCTCGAATGCTACCCTGACAACATCCACCACCGCAGCTCTAACTCTGATCGAACACGGCCAATGATAGCGGTGTACTCTCCGCTCATGTATCCAAGGAGGGGTTGAATGCCGATGAGCACCCTCATCACCGATAATGAGCCCTACCAAATAGAAAGCTTTCGCCCCGGATCTAATGCTTCACCTCCTTTACATGCCTATGGTGGGAGCTCAACCCCGGCGAAATTGTGAGAGCGAGGCATAACTCCACGCATAACGTTTCTACGGTGGCCTACTATGAAGCCCCCACATCGGTTCCGGGGACCGCTGGCTAGGCAGATCGAGTGCAACCACTCCAGATCTGCACGCCACATCCCGAGGACATTTCCCTGGCCTCCCCGCTCTGCCACATTGGCCGCCCACATGGCCTAGAGCACAGTTGCACCATCTGACCGCCTCAACATACCAACGACTTGAGCCCATCGGATCTGAGCACGAGGCCCCTGAATCTTCCACCCCGCGACGCACATGCCCCCATGATTTTGTAGTTTTTGGAAACATTGTCTCAACAGTTTTGACACATGACTGGGTACAATCACCAAGGTGAATTTTTTTTTTTTTGAGGGACCAAGGTGGAATTGATCTTCAATCACACTTAGCTCTTCTTCTTGATTAAAGTGAAATGTGTCACTAGCCCATTACCTCAAACTGATTGCATGCTTTAGGCCCACAACTCGGGATTTGATCAATTTAGGTCGTAAATTCGTTTATTTGATCAAATAAGGCCAAAAACAGTTTGAGAGGAAAAAACCCACCACATGGCTGCCACGTCAGTGTTTCTTCTTTGCCACTCGAGAACTAACTTTTTTTTTACTGGAATCTACTTTTGAAATGGCTGACTTTTTTTCTCACAAGACTGCTAACAGCGTGTGGGTGCAAAAATTTAACAAGAAACTTACACTGCCCGTGCAATGTGAGTTCTTTTTCCTCCATACGCCGTCAGCATGGTTCATGAGGGAAAATTCAGCATGTTTGCAAATAGACCCTTGTAAAAAATATTTAGTTCGTGAGTGGTCAAAGGAAAGCTGATGTGGCAGCCCTGTGGCCGACTTCTTCCCTCTCGGATTGATTTTGGCCTTATTTGATAATATCAATGAGTTTATAACCTAAATCGACCAATTCCGAAATTATTGGCCTAAAGCGTACATCCGGTTTGTGTTAATGGATTACCGGTGCATTTCACTCCCTTGATTAGTATCACAATCCTCCTCGGAGTCTTCCTCAAATTTAGTTGACAATTGAACTGAGATATTGTCTTGAGGAGCCTCCTACACATCACTGAAGCTCTTGGCAGCAGGAGCTGGAGCATCTGATCTGAGCAAGACATTGTTTCAACCCCTGAACTGTAACATCACCACAGTTCAACCATTTGTTGGCCTTGTTCTCCGATCATGTTCAGATGCATTAGTACGATATGATGAGCAGCCAATAGATCCCGGCGATCACGCGTGGTATACGTATACAAGTTGACGGCTGCACACAACGCAATCGAATCTCGCTAAAATAAAGGATGGACGAATGACGGTGACAGCACAGCATGCCCGTAGCCGGATGAGTGAGCACACAAGGAGTACAAGATGGACGGTCGTACAGTATAGACGGATGCCGCGACGACCGCGACGGCAACAGTGTCAGTGAGGCCAGACACGGGTAGTCACAGTGAGGGGTTCTATAAATTACAAACAAAAAATTGACAGAATTACCCACCTAATCAACGGCTGAGATTATTTAATACTACTGGGTCTTAGAGGTAGTATGATGCACCGTAAAAGATCTCTTGCTTTTATAGTTCTCTTCAACTTGGGCGGTGAAAGGCCAATCTAATTTCAGCTGTTTGCACGGTGCAGTTGGTCGAAAGAAAAGCTGCACAAAGAGCTCACAAAGAGCAGGTTAAGTTTAGAGTAAACTCCATCCATGGTCATTGAACCTACATCGAAAGCTCACTTCACTGTATTTAAAAATTGGTCAATACGGTTATTATATACAACTTGAGATGATTATACGGTCACTGCCCTCCTCGTATAGGTCGTATTTTACTCTGTTGACTGGTCAAACATCACAACACCCTCTCCCTACCATATGTGAGAAGCTAGGTATTTCTCTTTATTTAATGTACTTCATATAAATTGTTCGGCTAACATTCCGGCTCATCTTTGTGCTAAACATGCATGCACATTGAATGTGACTGAATGCTAGATCGATGTGATACCTAGCTTCCTAGTGACCAGCTTGATGGCTGATTGTCCTAGGATTGCTGTGATTTAATAAAGCTCTCTTGATTGCCGCAAAAAAGAAACCTTATGTGGGTCCCACCTATTAGTAAAAAAACTCTGCCTCACAGGAGAATTTAACCAGCGATCTCTTCAGAAACCCAGGAACGCTAACCACCGTGCTCACGCAACTTGTGTTATGGAGCGCTATGTAATTAACACGCACAAAACACGCTTACACGTATGCTTACACGTATGCATGCAACACTTTTGCATGGAAAAAAATCCTATGAGACCAGGTCTCATAGGATGTATGCTGAGACCCATTTCGATGCACGCCACGTGACGCTTACAATGTCAAGGCACCTAATCCTACTTCTTGCCCAACAATTATCAATCCAGACTACTTTTTTTTGCAGGGGTAAAAGGGATTTATATTACTCAAGAGCCAAGAAGGACCTCCCTACACAAGCTAGGAATATTGTCCGGGCCGGAGTAGAGCCAGACCACAGTACGGTCTTCCGTTCTCCCAAAGTTAGTCAACATACGAAGGAAATATGCCCTAAAGGCAATAATAAAGTTGTTATTTGTATTTCCTTATATACCATGATAAATGTCTTTTATTCATGCTAGAATTGTATTAACCGGCAACTTGATACATGTGTGAAGACAAAACAGAGTGTCCCTAGTATGTCTTTACTAGACTAGCTCGTTAATCAAAGATGGTTAAGTTTCCTAACCATAGACATGTGTTGTCATTTGATGAAAGGGATCACATCATTAGGAGAATAATGTGATGCATGATGTCTACTACGCAACCTTCTTTTTGTAGACGTTGTTGGGCCTTCAAGTGCAGAGGTTTGTAGGACAGTAGCAAATTTCCCTCAAGTGGATGACCTAAGATTTATCAATCCGTGGGAGGCGTAGGATCAAGATGGTCTCTCTCAAACAACCCTGCAACCAAATAACAAAGTGTCTCTTGTGTCCCCAACACACCCAATACAACGGCAAATTGTATAGGTGCACTAGTTCGGCGAAGAGATGGTGATACAAGTGCAATATGGATGGTAGATATATGTTTTTGTAATATGAAAATATAAATACAGCAAGGTAACTAATGATAAAAGTGAGCACAAATGGTATTGCAATACTTGAAAACAAGGCCTAGGGTTCATATTTTCACTAGTGCAAGTTCTCTCAACAATAATAACATAACTGGATCATATAACTATCCTTCAACATGCAACAAAGAGTCACTCCAAAGTCACTAATAGCAGAGAACAAACGAAAAGATTATTGTAAGGTATGAAACCACCTCAAAGTTATTCTTTCTGATCGATCTATTCAAGAGTCCATAGTAAAATAACACAAAGTTATTCTTTCCGTTCTATCTATCCTAGAGTTTGTACTAGAATAACACCTTAAGACACACATCAACCAAAACTCTAATGTCACCTAGATACTCCATTGTCACCTCAAGTATCCGTGGGCATGATTATACGATATGCTCCACACAATCTCAAATTCATCTATTCAACCAACACAAAGAAATTCAAAGTGTGCCACAATGTTTCTATCAGAGAGTTAAGACGAAAACGTGTGCCAACCCCTATGCATAGATTCCCAAGGTCACGGAACCCGCAAGTTGATCACCAAAACATACATCAAGTGAATCAATTGAATTCCCCATTATCACCACAGGCATCCCACGCAAGACATACATCAAGTGTTCTCAAATCCTTAAAGACTCAATCCGATAAGATAACTTCAAAGGAAAAACTCAATTCATTACAAAAAGGTAGAGGGGGAGAAACATCATAAGATCCAACTATAGTAGCAAAGCTCGTGATACATCAAGATCGTGCTAAATCAAGAACACGAGAGAGAG
>LR738715.1:771348479-771418137 GCA_902687465.1 Secale cereale
AGAGAGAGAGAGAGAGAGAGAGAGAGAGAGAGAGAGAGAGATAGATCAAACACATAGGTACTGGTACATACCCTCAGCCCCGAGGGTGAACTACTCCCTCCTCGTCATGGAGAGCGCCGGGATGATGAAGATGGCGACCGGTGAGGGATCCCCCCTCCGGTAGGGTGTCGGAACAGGGTCCCGGTTTGTTTTTGGTGGCTACAGAGGCTTGCGACGGCGGAACTACCGGTCTAGGTTTCTTTCTAGGGGTTTCTGTACTTATAGGAATTTTTGGCGTCGGTCTCACGTCATGGGGGTCTCCGAGTCGTCCACGAGATAGGGGGACGCGCCCAGGGGGTAGGGCGCGCCCTTCACCCTCATGGACGGCCCGGGACTCTTCTGACCCAACTCTTTTACTCCGGGGGCTTCTTTTGGTCCATAAAAAATCATCAAAAATTGGCACGTCAATTGGACTCCGTTTGGTATTCCTTTTTTGTAAAACTCAAAAACAAGGAAAAAACAGAAACTGGCATTGGGCTCTAGGTTAATAGGTTAGTCTTAAAAATCATATAAATGCATATAAAACATCAAAACAGATAATATAATAGCATGGGACAATAAAAAATTATAGATACGTTGGAGACGTATCAAGCATCCCCAAGCTTAATTCCTGCTCGTCCTCGAGTAGGTAAATGATAAAAACAGAATTTTTGATGTGGAATGCTACCTAACATAATTATCAATGTAATTTTCTTTATTTTGGCATGAATGTTCAGATCCGAAATATTCAAGACAATAGTTTAATATTGACATAAAAATAATAATACTTCAAGCATACTAACAAAGTAATTATGTCTTCTCAAAATAACATGGCCAAAGAAAGTTCATCCCTACAAAATCATATGGTTTGGCTATGCTCCATCTTAGTCACACAAAATATTAAAATCATGCACAACCCCGGTTTCAGCCAAGCAATTGTTTCATACTTTAGTATTCTCAAACCTTTTCAACTTTCACGCAATACATGAGCGTGAGCCATGGATATAACACTATAGGTGGAATAGAGTGGTGGTTGTGGACAAGACAAAAAGGAGGAAAATGGTCTCACATCAACTAAGAGTATTAATGGACTATGGAGATGCCCATCAATAGATATCAATGTGAGTGAGTAGGGATTGGCATGCAACGGATGCACTAGAGCTATAAATGTATGAAAGCTCAACAAAAGAAACTAAGTTGGTTTGCACCCAACTTGCTTGCTCAAGAAGACCTAGGGCATTTTGAGGAAGCCCATTGTTGGAATATACAAGCCAAGTTCTATAACGAAGATTCCCACTAGTATATGAAAGTGACAAAATAATAGACTCTCTATCATAAAGATCATGGTGCTACTTTGAAGCACAAGTGTGGAAAAAAGATAGTAGCATTGTCCCCTTTTTCTTTTTCTTTTCTTTTTTTCTTTTTTTTGGGGCCTTCCTTTTTTTTATTTGGCCTTTCTCTATTTTTTGGCCTTTCCTTTTTTTTCTTCGGGACAATGCTCTAATAATGATGATCATCACACTTCTATTTAATTACAGCTCAAAGATAACGACTTGATACTAGAACAAAATATGATTCTATATGGATGCCTCCGATGGTGTGCCGGAATAGGCAATGAATCAAGAGTGACATGTATGAAAAATTATGCATGATGGCCTTGCCACAAATACGATGTCAACTATATGGTCATGCCAGGAAATATGACAATGATGAAACGTGTCATAATAAATGGAACGATGGAAAGTTCTATGGCAATATATCTCGGAATGGCTATGGAAATGACATAATAGGTAGGTATGATGGTTGTTTTGAGGAAGGTAAATGGTGGGTTTATAGTACCGGCGAAAGTTGCGCGGTACTAGAGAGGCTAGCAATGGTGGAAGGGTGAGAGTGCGTATAATCCATGGACTCAACATTAGTCATAAAGAACTCACATACTTATTGCAAAAATCTACAAGTCATCGAAACAAAGTACTACACGCATGCTCCTAGGGGAGGGGTTGGTAGGAGTTAACCATCGCGCGATCCTGACCTCCACACAAAGGATGACAATCAAAGAAATACCTCATGCTTCAAATTTGTCACACAACGGTTACCATACGTGCATGCTATGGGACTTGCAAACCTCAACACAAGTATTTCTCAAATTCATAATTACTCTACTAGCATGACTCTAATATCACCATCCTCATATCTCAAAACGATTATTAAGTATCAAACTTCTCATAGTATTCAATGCACTTTACACTACTAGGAAAAAGCATGCTAGTGGCGCACCACTTTTTCCTACTAATGGTGCACTAGTGATGTGCCACTAGCACCATGCCATTAGATTTTTTTTACTAATGGCGCACCCCTGGTGCGCCATTAGTATCTGGTGCACTAATGGCGCACCAGGCAGTGCGCCATTAGTATGTCCATTTGTGCGCCATTAGTATGCCTCCCAGGGGGCCATATGTACCCATGTGCATTGGCATACTAATGGCGCATTGATGGGTGATGAGCCATTAGTATCATCTGGACAGTGCGCCATTAGTATCTTGAGTGGTGCGCCACTAGTATGAATATTATGGATTATATTTTTTTCTTTTCTGATATTTTCGCATGATACAAAATATATTATTGGACAGAATTTAGACAACACCAGATTCATCGAATACAATAGAAGGTTAGTCTCCTAATACAATTCATCATATTAGTCTCCGAATACAATTCATCATATTAGTCTCCGAATTCAAAAGATCGAACAAAGATAGAACATTATATTACAAGTCTCGAGACCGCGAGTAGCGAGTTTGTCTTCACATTACAAGTCGATATCGATCATCTAAACTACCATCACATAGAAGAGAGCTGCGGTCATCACGATGAGCATCATCGCGATGAAACTCGTCTTCATCCGGTTCCTCCAACGCTCCCTCCCCTCTCCCGCTAGATAGCGCGCGTATCTAGATTCCGCCTTCGTCCTAGTGGTGTACCCTTTGTAATTGTTATCGCTGAAACGGTGAACCTGTCTCCGACACTCCTCCCAGTCGTCGTAGACTCCGGGAACCTTACCCTTCTACACGACATACGACGACATCGCTATGCACTAACCAAACGAAACGTTAGTACCAATTCACAGACAATACATAAGCAATATATAAGTATGCAACAAAAGGATCGAAAGAGAAAAGCAAGACATTAATAGCATCGATTACATCTAAGTTGAACGACTGTCAAAACCAAAAAGACATACAAGTTCATTAAAGTTTAATTCCAACATAAGCCAATCGATGTTTCAGAACTAGACATAGCATCACTACTTTCAACATTTGCATAACTAGAGATAACAACTTGAAGGCGTTCATTCTAGGTCCTGAAAACTTCAGCGTTCTAGCACTTCTAGATATTCAACAAGACAACCATGATTACTGTGTTCCTTAGTTTATTAGCTGGCTTGGAGATGGCTAAGTCATGGTGAGAGAGTCAATAATCGTTAGGTTGCCCTAGGTACTGAGCAGCGTAAGAGAAGATGAGCTGTTGATTCGGCCCTTCGAGAGGGATTTGACCTAAACCTAGCAAAAGAGAGAAGAAGAGGGCATGGCCGGGAGGGAGGAGCGGAGGAAGATAGGAGAAGAGAGGCAGAGGGAGGAGGGTTACCTGAGGCAGTGGTGGCCGGAGCGGAGACGACGGAGGTCGGAGACAGCGAGCTTGGGGGAGGCGGGTGGGCCTCCTCTCCTGGAGGCGGCGACGGCGAGCTTGGGGGAGACGCGGAGCTCCTGGTCCTCTCTCCTGGAGGCGACGACAGCGAGCGGAGAGAGTGGAGGGGGCGGCGCGTGGCGGGTGGTGGGGGCGCGGGGGCGCGGGGGGCGGCGGCGCGGGGGAGCTACGGTGGTAGGGGGCGCGGGGGCACGGGGGCGGCGGCGTCGGGGCAGCGCGCGAGGGAGAGGGGAAGGGGATCGATCTGGGGCGAGGGCGAGGGAGAGAGCGAATAGGTGGAGTGGGAGAGAAGTGTATGGATGAGGGCAGAATACTAATGGCGCACCTCCCCCTGGTGCGCCATAAGTACATCCATTCTAATGGCACACCTCCACCGTGGTGCGCCATTAGTATTTTTTTTTCTGTTCGAGCCCACGGGTTTTCTTCCATCAAACTCTACCTACATCAAACCCCATCTACTAGACTGACCGGTTAGCACACAGCGCACACACCAGGAGGTCCTGGGTTCGATTCCCAGCCTCCCCAATTTTTTTATGCATTTTTTCTTTGCACTTATCTTTTTATCCATGCATCCAAATATAACATGTCACGTATGCTAGATGCTGAGAATATCATGTAGAAAAATAATATGCAGTTTGTTGCCATGTTAACAACATTTTAAATGCTCTTTGATATTTATTTGTGTTTAAATACGTTCAAACTTGTTTAAATCATAACTAAATATCCATAGCTCCAAATTTGACAAACTTTATATGCTTTTGGGAGTAACATATAACCAAGCACAACTAGTCTTTTTTTTAGTTGCATTCATTTGTGAATTGGTAAAACATTTATGAATATGAAAAAATATCATCAAATTTGAAAAAATATTCATGAATTCAAAAAGTGCCCATGAAAAAACATTTATGAATATGTCGAAATACAATCGAGAAATGAAGGCTACAATTTAAATATAATCAATCTTAGCTAGCTATCTGTTCACAATCTTCTTGCCCTTCTTTTTCGCAAATGGAGTTCTTCTCTTGAACGGACGTCCTTTAGGTAGGGTGATTCTGCTTCTTCTTGTGGTGTATGGCACATCATCGTCGTCGTCATGTTCCATCTTCGGGTCACCGTACTTGTCGAAGTCTTGCTCATTGGCGACTCCATCCATTCCGATGATTTTCCTTTTGCCTCTCCTCGCGACAACACGACTGGGCTTTGACGGGTTGGTAATGAAGAAGCATTGGTCCACTTGGGAAGCCAGTACCCATGGCTCATTTTTCGCGGTGACGTTTGCCCCGCGGTCTTGGATTTGGCGTCGGGTATAACCATGGTGGTGAAATACCGGTCTTCTTTTAGGACGCTCTTAGCCCATCTGACACGGAACATCGGGACCTTCTCTCCAGCGTAGCTCAGCTCCCAAATCTCTTCGATCCTTCTGTAGTATATGTCATTGTCGTTACCGGTGTAGGATTCCATCGTTACCCCAGAGTTCTGATAACCATTGCTCTTCATGTCCTTGTCCTCGGTGTAGAACGTGTACCCGTTGATATCGTACACCTCATAGGTCATCAGGTTGTGCTCGGCGCCCTGTGACAAGGCGAATATGAGATTTTATTCTGCGGAAGAATCCTCATGTAACGGGTACGACAGAAGCTTCTCCTTGAACCAACGCGTGAAACATGAGTTGTGCTCTTTGATTATATCTCCGTCCGTCCTCTGTTGGCCTCGGTCATTGTACGTCTTCTCAATAAAGGTTTTGTGCTCTACCACCTAAGGATCGACCACGTCTATGTGTTGTAGCATGACTAGGTTTGCTCTTTCAAAGTCGGCGAGTCGACCCTCAAAGTCGACATGCATTTCGCAGCGACCATCGCGGTGACCCCATCTAGCGAGCCTGCCGAGGTGCCTATTGACGAGCAGACCAACTGGGTTCTCGATGCCTAGATAATTCGTGCAGTAGGAGATGCACTCTTCGGTCAGAAACCCCCTGGCTATGCTTCCCTCTGGACGTGACATGTTGCGAACGTATCCTTTGATGACACCATTCATCCTTTCGAACGGGATCATGCTGTGTAGGAACGTCGACCCGAGTTGGATGATATCCTCCACGATATGGACCAGCAGATGCACCATAACGTCGAAGAATGCGGGCGGGAAGTACATCTCAAGCTCGCATAGTATCACCACGATCTCTTCCTGTAGCCTTCTGAGTTGCCTCACGCCAACCAACTTCCGAGAGATGATGTCGAAAAAGTTGCTGGCGTTTTCCACAGTGTGTCTAGCTCCTCTTTCTCTGCGGCGTCCCACGTATTGGCTAGCGTTTTCCACAGCGTGTCTAGCTCCTCTTTCAGCAGCCCCAGATACAGATTGATGTCGTTCCCTGGTTGTTTCGGCCCTTCAATTAGCATACTCATGTCAATGTACTTCCTCTTCATGCACAACCAGGGGGAAGGTTGTACATCCACACAAACACAGGCCAGGTGCTATGTGTGCTTCTCTGGCTGCCAAACGGATTGACTCCCTCGCTGCTCGTGCCCAGCATGATGTTCCTTGGATCGTTCCCAAATTCTAGGTCTTCGAAGTTCAACGCTTGCCACTGGCTCGCATCCTTAGGGTGACTCAGCATCTTGTCTTTTTTATTTATCTCCGGGTCATTTCCGTCATCTTCTCACTTCTTCTCCTCCCTATCCGCGTGCCAACGCAGGAGCTTTGCTACCTTAGGGTCCGCGAAATACCGCTGCAGACGAGGAGTGATCGGAAAGTACCACACCACTTTTCGAGGAGCATTCTTCCGCTTCTTGTATCGAGTGACGCCGCACACCGGACATATGGTAGACTCCGCGTGCTCGTCCCGATAAATGATGAAATTGTTCATGCACACATGGTATTTCACGTGCGGTAAATCCAGAGGACACACGATTTTCTTCGCCTCCTCGAAACTGGTCGGGCACTTGTTCCCCTTGGGAAGACGTTCGTGCCAGAATGACATGTTCTCGTTGAAGCATGTGTCGGTCATTTTGTGTTTTACCTTCATCTCCAGAGCCATGAGCGTTACTTTTAGGCGGGTATCCTCGGGCCTGCATCCTTCATACAATGGAGTAACCGCGTCTATCTCCAGTTGATACAGCTTGGCTTTCTCTCGGGCGGTAGCTCTTGCGTTATCCGTCTACTTGAGAAGCAGCTCTTGAATATGAGGGTCATGCACCCAGCCTCCATCGCCGTCTGCTCCGGCATCTTCATCTAGATCATGATCATGCCCTTCATCTTGATCTTCCTCATCATCATGTCTGGCATCTTCTACATGATGACTGTGTACAGCATCACCGTCGTGATCATGTCCTGGAGATTCTTCGTCTTCTCGCCCGCCCTCGCCGCGGTGGTTGTCTTGCTGCCCTTCCTCATTTATTGCCTGGCCATGGACGACTTCATAGTCATCTTCATCACCTTGCCACCGATAGCCATCCATGAAACCACGCAAGAGCAGGTGGTCCCGCACCTGCCCGGAATCCGGGTCCGCAATAAGGCTCTTCAGCTTGCATCTTCTACACGGACATCTTATCTCCATATCGTTCTTTTGAAGCATCTCGGCCTTCGCGGAGCTCAAAAACCTATTCACGATGCCTACGGTCATCGTGTGGACCATGGTCGCCTGCGGAGTAGAGAAAACGATATTTTAGAACCAAGAAAAAATTTGGCATGACTTTCCCTAAAAATAGGACAAAAAAGAATGCATAGTGCCAAAATTCTCGCCGAAACAGAAATGAACATTTCGGCAAAATATTGGCAACTATCGCATTTCAAATACCGGTACCTGCAAACACAAACATATATGCAACACCACAAACATATGCAACACCAAAAACATACATAGATCTAGCTAGGCCATAAAAAGTGCATGTGCACGGTTGTTGGAGCTCGAGGGAGAAAAAAATGATCTACAACATAAAGATAGCTTTCCCCCCTTACTTACCTATCAAAAAAAGGTAATTTAACCACTTAATTTTGATGAATCTGTGGTGCAAATGAGGTGAGGAGGAGGAGGCAGCCGACACAAGCTTGGAGGAGGAGGTGGAGAGAATGAAGTGGGGAAAGTGAGCGTGTAGGTGTGGCTGTCCAAAATATCTAGCTGGTCCCACTTTACTAATGGCGCACCAGTCATCAATGCACCATTAGTAACCAGTGTTACTAATGGCACATTGATGGCTGGTGCGCCATTAGTAGTTTTGCAAAAAAAAATAGTACTGGCACACTGAGTTGGAGGTGCGCCATTACTAGTTAAACTATTAATGGCGCACTGTGCCACCGTGCGCCATTAGTATGTCTGTAAAAATAAAAAAAAGAAGTTGTTACTAATGGCGCACCAGATATTCGGTGCGCCATTAGTATTTGTACACTAATGGCGCACCGACACATGATGCGCCATTAGTATATACTAATGGCGCACCACATGTCTGGTGTGCCATTAGTGGCCATCTCATCTATAGCCCTTTTCCTAGTAGTGTTATATGAAAGTTTTTATTCTACCCATCTTGGATGCCTATCATATTAGGACTGATTTTATAGCCAAAGCAAATTACCATGCTGTTCTAAAGGACTCTCAAAATAATATAAGTGAAGCATGAGAGATCAATTATTTATATAAAATAAAACCACCACCGTGCTCCCAAAAGATATAAGTGAAGCACTAGAGCAAAATTATCTAGCTCAAAAGATATAAGTGAAGCACATAGAGTATTCTAATAAATTCCGATTCATGTGTGTCTCTCCCAAAATGTGTGTCCAGCAAGGATGATTGTGGTAAACTAAAAAGCAAAGACTCAAATAATACAAGTCACTCCAAGCAAAACACATATCATGTGGTGAATAAAAATATAGTCTCAAGTAAAGTTACCGATGGACAAAGACGAAAGAGGGGGTGCCTTCCGGGGCATCCCCAAGCTTAGGCTCTTGGTTGTCCTTGAATATTACCTTGGGGTGCCTTGGGCATCCCCAAGCTTAGGCTCTTGTCACTCCTTATTCTATAGTCCATCGAATCTTTACCCAAAACTTGAAAACTTCACAACACAAAACTCAATAGAAAACTCGTAAGCTCCGTTAGTATAAGAAAATAAAACCACCACTTATCTACTGTTGTGAACTCATTCTAAATTCGTATTGGTGTAATATCTACTGTATTCCAACTTCTCTATGGTTCATACCCTCCGATATTACTCATAGATTCATCAAAATAAGCAAACAACACAATGAAAACAGAATTTGTCAAAAAACAGAACAGTTTGTAGCAATCTGTAACTTTTGAATACTTCTGTAACTCAAAAAAATCTTAAATAAATTGTTGGACATGAGTAATTTTTCTATTAACCTTCTGCAAAAAGAATCAACTTAAAGGCACTCTTCTGTAAAAAAAATGGCAGCTAATCTCATGAGCGCAAAGTTTCTGTTTTTTACAGCAATATCACATTAACTTTCACCCAAGTCTTCCCAAAGGTTCTATTTGGAACTTTTTTGAAACAAAAGCTATAAAACATGATTACTACAGTAGCTTAATCATGTGGAGACACAAAAACAGTAGGGGTAAATATTGGGTTGTCTCCCAACAAGCCCTTTTCTTTAATGCCTTTTAGCTAGGCATGATGATCACAATGATGCTCACATAAAAGATAAGGATTGAAACATAAAGAGAGCATCATGAAGAATATGACTAACACATTTAAGCCTAACCCACTTCCTATGCATAGGGATTTTGAGAGCAAACAACTTATGGGAATGATAATTAACTAGCATAGGAAGGCAAAGCAAGCATAACTTCAAGATTTTAAACACATATAGAGGAAACTTGATATTATTGCAACTCCTACAAGCATATATTCCTCCCTCATAATAATTTTCAGTAGCATCATGAAAAAATTCAACAATATAACCATCACATAAAGCATTCTTTTCATGATCCCAAGGCATATAAATTTTATTACTCTCCATATAAGTAAATTTCTTCTCATGAATAGTAGTGGGAGCAAACTCAACAAAATAACTATCATGTGAGGCATAATCCAATTGGAAATTAAAATCATGATGACAAGTTTCATGGTTATCATTAATCTTTATAGCATACATGTCATCACAATAATCATCATAAGTAGCAACTTTATTCTCATAATCAATTGGAACCTCTTCCGAAATAGTGGATTCGTCACTAAATAAAGTCATGACCTCTCCGAATCCACTTTTATAAATATTGCAATCATCATAAATAGGAGGCATGCTATAATCATAATAAATTTGCACATCAAAACTTGGGGGAGTAAAAATATCATCTTCATCAAACATAGCTTCCCCAAGCTTGGGGCTTTGCATATCATTAGCATGATGGATGTTCAAATACTTCATACTAAAAACAGAAACTGGCACTCGGCTCTAGGTTAATAGGTTAGTCCCAAAAATCATATAAAATAGCATATAAATGCATATAGAACATCCAAAACAGATAATATAATAGCATCGAACAATCAAAAATTATAGATACGTTGGAGACGTATCAATGGACAAGACCCATCCGTTAGCTTAGCACAATGATCGCTTAGTTTTATTGATATTGCTTTCTTCATGACTTGTACATGTTTCTCTGACTATGAGATTATGTAACTCCCGAATACCGAAGGAACACCTTGTGTGCTATCAAATGTCACAACGCAATTGGGTGATTATAAAGATGATCTACATGTGTCTCCGAAGGTGTTTGTTGAGTTGGCATAGATCGAGAATAGGATTTGTCACTCCGAGTGTCGGAGAGGTATCTCTGGGCCCTCTCGGTAATACACATCATAATAAGCCTTGCAAGAAAATGACTAATGAGTTAGTCACGAAATGATGTATTATGGAATGAGTAAAGAGATTTACTGGTAACAATATTGAACTAGGTATGAAGATACCGAAGATCGAATCTCGGGCAAGTAACATATCGATGACAAAGGGAACAACATATGTTATTATGCGGTTTAACCGATAAAGATCTTCAAAGAATATGTAGGAGCCAATATGAGAATCCAGGTTCCGCTATTGGTTATTGACTGGAGAAGTGTCTCGTTCAAGTCTACATAGTACTCAAACCCGTAGGGTCTGCACGCTTAACGTTCGATAACGATTTGTATTATGAGTTATGAGTTTTTGGTGACCGAAGATTGTTCGGAGTCCCGGATGAGATCACGGACACGACGAGGAGTCTCGAAATGGTCGAGACAAAAAGAATGATATATTGGATGATGTTATTCGAACACCGGATGAGTTCCGAAGGGTACCGGATAACTATTGGAGTGCTGGAGGGTTATCGGAACCCCGGGGGAACTAATGTGCCTTCATGGGACTTAGTGGAGAGAGATCAAGGGCCACAAGGGGTGGCCGCCCCCCGCCCCATGGCAGTCCGAATAGGACTAGGGGAGGGGGCGGCGCCCCCCTTTCCTTCTCCCTCTCTCCCTCTCCTTCCTTCCCCCTCTCTTCCTTCGAGAGGAATCCTACTAGGACTAGGAAGTCCTAGTAGGACTCCCTTATTGGCGCGCCCCTAGGGTTTGGCCGGCCTCCTCCTCCTTTATATACGTGGGGAGGGGCACCCAAAGACACACAAGTTTCTCTTAGCAGTGTGTGGTGCCCCCCTCCATAGATTACACCTCAGATCATATAGTCGTAGTGCTTAGGCAAAGCCCTACGCGGATCACATCACCAACATTGTCGTCACGCCGTCGTGCTGACGGAACTCTCCTTCGAGCATCTGTTGAATCAAGAGCTCATGGGACGTCATTGTGTTGAACGTGTGCTGAACACGGAGGCGACGTACGTTCGGTACTTTGATCGGTTGTATCCTGAAGATGTTCGACTACATCAACCGCGTTAACATAACGCTTCCGCTTTCGGTCTACGAGGGTACGTGGACACACTCTCCCCGTCTCGTTGCTATGCATTTCGTAGATAGATCTTGCGTGAGCGTAGGAATTTTTTTGAAATTGCATGCTACGGTCCCCAACAGTGGCATCATGGGCCAGGTCTATGCGTAGATGATATGCACGAGTAGAACACAAAGAATTGTGGGCGATAATAGTCATACTGCTTACCACCAATGTCTTAATTTGATTCGGCGGTATTGTTGGATGAAGCGGCCCAGACCGACATGATCGCGTTCATGAGACTGGTTCTACCGACGTGCTTTGCACACAGGTGGCTAGCGGGTGTCAGTTTCTCCAACTTTAGTTGAATCAAGTGTGACTACGGCCGGTCCTTGTTGAAGGTTAAAACATCATACTTGACGAAAAATCGTTGTGGTTTTGATACCTAGGTAAGAACGATTCTTGCTAGAAGCTCGTAGAAGCCACGTAAAACTTGCAACAACAAAGTAGAGGACGTCTAACTTGTTTTTGTGGGGCATATTGTGATGTGATATGGTCAAGATGTGATGAGTTATATGATATTGTATGAGATGATCATGTTTTGTAAATTATCGGCAACCGGCAGGAGCTTTATGGTTGTCTCTTTATTGTATGAATTGTGAACACCATGTAATTGCTTTACTTTATCACTATAAGTTAGCGATAGTAGTAGAAACAATAGTTGACGAGACAACCACGACGCTACGATGAAGATCATGGTGTCCAGCCGGTGACGATGGAGATCATGACGATGCTTTGGAGATGGAGATCAAAAGCACAACATGATGATGGCCATATCATGTCACATATTTTGATTGCATGTGATGTTTATATTTTTATGCATCTTATTTTTCTTAGTACGGCGGTAGCAATATAAGATGATCCCTAAGTGTTCTCCCTGAGTATGCACCGTTGCGACAGTTCATGGTGCCGAGACACCACTCGATGATCGGGTGTGATAATCTCTACGTTCACATACAATGAGTGTAAGACAGTTTTGCACATGCAGAATACTCGGTTTAAACTTGACGAGCCTAGCATGTACAAACATGGCCTCGGAACACCAGAGACCGAAAGGTCGAGCGTGAATCATATAGTAGATATGATCAACATAAGATGTTCACCATTGAAAACTACTCCATCTCACGTGATGATCGGACATGATTTAGTTGATTTGGATCAGGTGATCATTTAGATGACTTGAGGGATGTCTATCTAAGTGGGAGTTATTTAGTAATATGATTAATTGAACTTTAATTTATCATGAACTTATTCCTAATAGTTTTTGCATATCTATGTTGTTGTAGATCAGTGGCCCGTGCTACCGTTCCCTTGAATTTTAATGCATTCCTAGAGAAAGCTAAGTTGAAAGATGATGGTAGCAACTACACGGACTGGGTCCGTAACTTGAGGATTATCCTCATTGCTGCACAAAAGAATTATGTCCTTAAAGCACCGGTAGGTGACATGCCTGCTACAGGAGCAACTCCTGACGTTATGAACGTCTGGCAATCTCGATCTGATGACTACTCGATATTTCAGTGTCTCATGCTTTACGGCTTAGAATCGAGACTTCAAAGACGTTTTAAACATCATGGAGCATATGAGATGTTCCAAGAGTTGAAGTTAATATTTCAGGCAAATACCCGAGTTGAGAGATATGAAATCTCCAACAAGTTCTATAGTTGTAAGATGGAGGAGAATAGTTCTGTCTGTGAACACATACTCGGAATGTCTGGGTACCAAAATCACATGACTCAACTTGGAGTCAAAGTTCATGATGATAGTGTTATTGACAGAGTTCTTCAATCACTGCCACCAAGATATAAAGGCTTCGTGATGAACTATAATATGCAAGGGATGCAAAAGACAATTCCCGAGCTCTTCGCTATGCTCAAAGCTGCGGAGGTAGAAATCAAGAAGGAGCATCATGTGTTGATGGAAAACAAGACCACTAGTTTTAAGAAAAATGGCAAGGGAAAGAAGGGGAACTTCAAGAAGAATAGCAAGCCAGTTGCTACTCCCGGGAAGAAACCCAAGTCTGGAGCCAAGCCTGAAACTGGATGCTTCTACTGCAAAGGGACTGGTCACTGGAAGCGGAACTGCCCCATGTATTTGGTGGATAAGAAGGATGGCAAAGTGAACAAAGGTGTATTTGATATACATGTTATTGATGTGTACCTTACTAATGCTCGTAGTAGCGCCTGGGTATTTGATACTAGTTCGGTTGCTCATATTTGTAACTCAAAACAGGGGCTACAGATTAAATGAAGATTGTCTGAGGACGAGATGATGATGCACGTGGGAAATGGTTCCAAAGTCGATGTGATCGTCGTCGGCACGCTACCTCTACATCTACCTTGGGGATTAGTTTTAGACCTAAATAATTGTTATTTGGTCCCAGTGTTGAGCATGAACATTATATCTTGATCTTGTTTGTTGCGAGATGGTTATTCATTTAAATTGGAGAATAATGGTTGTTCTATTTATATGAGTAATATCTTTTATGGTCATGCACCCTTGATGAGTGGTCTATTTTTGTTGAAGCTCGATCGTAGTGATACACATATTCCTAATATTGAAGCCAAAAGATGCAAAGTTGATAATGATAGTGCAACTTATTTGTGGCACTGCCATTTAGGTCATATTGGTGTAAAGCGCATGAAGAAACTCCATGTTGATGGGCTTTTGGAATCACTTGATTATGAATCACTTGGTTCTTGCGAACCATGCCTCATGGGCAAGATGACTAAGACTCCGTTCTCTGGAACAATGGAGCGAGCAACTCACTTATTGGAAATCGTACATACTAATGTATGCGGTCCGATGAGCGTTGAGGCTCGCGGCGGATATCGTTATTTTCTGACCTTCACAGGTGATTTGAGCAGATATGGGTATATCTACTTGATGAAACACAAGTCTGAAACATTTGAAATGTTCAAAGAATTTCAGAGTGAAGTAGAGAATCATCGTAACAAGAAAATAAAGTTTCTACGATCTGATCGCGGAGGCGAATATTTGAGTTACGAGTTTGGTCTTCATTTAAAACAATGTGGAATAGTTTTGCAACTCACGCCACCTGGAACGCCACAACGTAATGGTGTGTCTGAACATCGTAATCGTACTTTATTAGATATGGTGTGATCTATGATGTCTCTTACCGATTTACCACTATCGTTTTGGGGTTATCCTTTAGAGACAGTTGCATTCACGTTAAAGAGGGCACCATCTAAATCCGTTGAGACAACACCTTATGAACTGTGGTTTGGTAGGAAACCAAAGTTATCGTTTCTTAAAGTTTGGGGATGCGATGCTTATGTGAAAAAGCTTCAACCTGATAAGCTCGAACCCAAATCAGAGAAATGTGTCTTCATAGAATACCCAAAAGAAACTGTTGGGTACACCTTCTATCACAGATATGAAGGCAAAATATTCGTTGCTAAGAATGAATCCTTTCTAGAGAAGGAATTTCTCTCGAAAGAAGTGAGTGGGAGGAAAGTAGAACTTGATGAGGTAACTGTACCTTCTCCCGAATTGGAAAGTAGTTCATCACACAAATCAGTTCCATTGATTCCTACACCAATTAGTGAGGAAGGTAATGATGATGTCGGTGTACAAAAAGAGGGGTACACTTTTTGTATCCCTATGACAGTGCACGGGCAGTCTGAGCCACGGCGCCACCACACCAAGCATGGCAAGGGAGGCAAGCCGGGGCAAGACTGAAGCTCGATGGAGACTGGAACGACGCCAAGAACAAGACCACAAAGAGCAAAGGGACGAAGCGGCTTCCCCCGGCAAGATCCTTGCCGGGGCCGGCTCTGGCAACCCCGGCAAGGCCCTTGCCGCGGCAGCTCGCCCTGCGCCTACGGAGCGAATCACCCTTGAGTCCACCGCCCCCATGGGGCGAGGATTCAGGAGATATCCCCGTGGTGGCATGCAGATCTTTGTGAAGACCTTCAAGACCAGATGCAAGATAGGAAGACGACGACCCTTGGCGGGATCCCAGCCAAGGAGGACCACAAGGCCCCCGGCAAGCACCTTGCCGGGGATGACAGCAGGCGCCGCGGCAAGACCCTTGCCGGGGCCCCGGCAAGGCTCTTACCGAGGACACCACGGGGCCACCATCAGGCCCGCACCAACTGGGTTTCCACCGACCCACGCAGCTGCCGACCCGACCAGCTGGACAGGCTCCTGCGTGGCAACCCACAGATCTTCATGGAGACCCGCCGTTGCGCCACCTCAGCTGCCTGTCTACCTACATGGCACCTCAGGCACTGCTGGCCAGGGCGCGTGTCAACGCGAGGAGGGGCGGCGACGGACAAGACGGGTGTCTCCCCTCGTCCCCGATAAAGCAGGGACACCTAAGCTGGGCGCATTAAATGCACCTTGTCCTGTAATGCGAGGGATAACCTCGCATCACTGTACCCTTTCCACCTCCTGTGTGCCACTGTGGCAACCCCTTTTTCCTACAAAAGGAGGCCCGAGGCGACCAGGAGGAGGATTCGGCTTTTAGAACTCCTCACGACCCTCTTGGAGCTCCTCACTAGCTGAAGAACACCAACATATAATCCACCAAAGCAGGAGTAGGGTTTTACACATCTTTGCGGCCCGAACCTGGGTAAAGGAACTGTGTCCTGACCGTTAGATCTGCTCTTCTCTCAACCCCGTGCCCCGCAACCGTAGTAGGGATTCTTGTGATCCCATAGGTGTCGATCCAAATACACCGACAGATGATGATCATGAAACTTCAGATCAAGTTACTACTGAACCTCATAGGTCAACCAGAGTGCGTTCCGCATCAGAGTGGTACGGTGACCCTGTTCTGGAAGTCATGTTACTAGACCATGACGAACCTACGGACTATGAGGAAGCGATGATGAGCCCAGATTCCGCAAAATGGCTTGAGGCCATGAAATCTGAGATGGGATCCATGTATGAGAACAAAGTGTGGACTTTGATTGACTTGCCCGATGATTGGTAAGCCATTGAAAATAAATGGATCTTTAAGAAGAAGACTGACGCCGATGGTAATGTTACTGTCTACAAAGCTCGACTTATTGCGAAAGGTTTTCGACAAGTTCAGGGAGTTGACTACGATGAGACCTTCTCACTTGTACTGATGCTTAAGTTTGTCTGAATCATGTTAGTAATTGCCGCATTTTACGATTATGAAATCTGGCAAATGGATGTCAAAATTGCATTCCTTAATGGATATCTCAAAGAAGAGTTGTATATGATGCAACCAGAAGGTTTGTCGATCCTAAAGGTGATAACAAAGTGTGCAAGCTCCAGCGATCCATCTATGGACTCGTGCAATAATCTCGGAGTTGGAATATACGCTTCGATGAGGTGATCAAAGCATATGGTTTTATACAGAGTTTTGGAGAAGCCTGTATTTATAAGAAAGTGAGTAGGAGCTTTGTAGCATTTCTGATATTATATGTGGATGACATATTGTTGACTGGAAATGATGTAGAATTTCTGGATAGCATAAAAGGATACTTGAATAAGAAAAAAAAATTCAATGAAAGACCTTGGTGAAGCTTCTTATATATTGGGCATCAAGATCTATAGAGATATATCAATACGCTTAATTGGACTTTCACAAAGCACATACCTTGATTAAGTTTTGAAGAAGTTCAAAATGGATTAGTCAAAGAAAGGGTTCATTCATGTGTTACAAGGTGTGAAGTTGAGTCAGACTCAATGCCCGACCACTGCAGAAGATAGAGAGAAAATGAAAGTCATTCCCTATGCTTCAGCCATAAGTTCTATCATGTATGCAATGATGTGTACCAGACCTTATGTGTGCCTTGCTATAAGTCTAGTAGGGAGGTAACAAAGTAATACGGGAGTGGATCACTGGACAGCGGTCAAGAACATCCTGAAATACCTGAAAATTACGAAGGATATGTTTCTCGTATATGGAGGTGACAAAGAGCTCATCGTAAACGGTTACGTCGATGCAAGCTTTGACACTGATCCGGATGACTCTAAGTCACAAATCGGAAATGTATTTTTGTTGAACGATGGAGCTGTCAGTTGGTGCAGTTCCAAGCAGAGCGTCGTGGCGGGATCTACATGTGAAGCGGAGTACATAGCTGTTTCGGAAGCAGCAAATGAAGGAGTTTGGATGAAGGAGATCATATCCGATCTAGGTGTAATACCTAGTGCATCGGGTCCAATTAATTTTTCTGTGACAACACTGGAGCAATAGCCTTGACGAAGGAATCAGGTTTCACAAGAGAACCAAGCACATCAAGAGACACATCAACTCCATCCGAGATCAAGTCAAGGAGGAAGACATAGAAATTTGCAAAATACATACGGATCTGAATGTCGCAGACCCGTTGACTAAGCCTCTTCGACGAGCATGTCCCTTCGCTGTGGGTCCCACCTATCAGTAAAAAAACTCTCCCTCACAGGAGAATTGAACCAGTGATCTCTTCAGGAACCCAGGAACGCTAACCTCCATGCTCACGCAACTTGTGTTATGGAGCGCTACGTAATTAACACGCACAAATCACGCTTACACGTATGCTTACACGTATGCATGCAACACTTTTGCATGGAAAAATATCCTATGAGACCAGGTCTCATAGGATATATGTTGAGACCCATTTCGATGCACGCCACGTGACGCTTACAATATCAAGGCACCTAATCCTACTTCTTGCCCCACAATTATCAATCCAGACTACTTTTTTGTGCGGGGTAAAAGCGCTTTGTATTACTCAAGAGCCAAAAAGGTCCTTCCTACACAAGCTACGGATATTGTCTGGGCCGGAGCACAGCTAGACCACAGTACGGTCTTCTGTTCTCCCAAAGTTAGCTAACATATGAAGGAAATATGCCCTATAGGCAATAATAAAGTTGTTATTTATATTTCTTTATATATCATGATAAATGTATTTTATTCATGCTAGAATTGTATTAACCGAAAGCTTGATACATGTGTGAATACATAGACAAAACATAGTGTCTCTAGTATGCCTCTACTAGACTAGCTCGTTAATCAAAGATGGTTAAGTTTCCTAACCATAGACATGAGTTGTCATTTGATGAACGGGATCACATCATTAGGAGAATGATGTTATGGACAATACCCATCCATTAGCTTAGCACAATGATCGTTTAGTTTTATTGATATTGCTTTCTTCATGACATATACATGTTCCTTTGACTATGAGATTATGTAACTCCCGAATACCGGAGGAACACCTTGTGTGCTATCAAACATCACAACGTAACTGGGTGATTAAAAAGATGCTCTACAGGTGTCTCCGAAGGTGTTTGTTGAGTTGGCATAGATCGAGAATAGGATTTGTCACTCCGAGTGTCGGAGAGGTATCTCTGGGCCCTCTCGTTAATACACGTCATAATCAGCCTTGCAGGCAAATGATTAATGAGTTAGTCACGAGATGATGTATTACGAAACGAGTAAAGAGACTTGCCGGTAACGAGATTCAACTAGGTATGAAGATACCGACGATCGAATCTCGGGAAAGTAACATACCGATGACAAAAGGAACAATGTATGTTGTTATGAGGTTTGACCGATAAAATCTTCGTAGAATATGTAGGAGCCAATATGAGCATCCAGGTTCCGCTATTGGTTATTGACCGGAGATGTGTCTCGGTCATGTCTACATAGTTCTCGAACCCGTAGGGTCCGCACGCTTAACGTTCGATGACAATTTGTATTATGAGTTGTGAGTTTTTGGTGACCGGGGATTGTTCGGAGTCCCAGATGAGATCATGGACATGACGAGGAGTCTCAAAATGGTCGAGACATAAAGAATGATATATTGGACGATGTTATTCGGACACCGGATGAGTTCCGAGGGGTAGCGGATAACTATCGGAGTGCCGGAGGGTTATCGGAACCCAGAGGAGAACTAATGGGCCTTCACGGGCCTTAGTGGAGAGAGAGGAAGGGCCACAAGGGGTGGCCTTCCTCTCCCCCCCCCCATGGCAGTCCGAATAGGACTGGGGAAAGGGGGGTGCCCCCCTTTCTTCTCCTTCTCTCCCTCTACTTCCTTCTCCCTCTACTTCCTTCCCCCTCTCTTCCTTGGAGAGGAATCCTACTATGACTAGGAAGTCCTAGTAGGACTCCCTTATTGGCGCGCCCCTAGGGGTCGGCCGGCCTCCTCTTCCTCCTCCTTTATATACGTGGGAAGTGGGGCACCCAAAGACACACAAGTTGCTCTTAGCCGTGTGTGGTGCCCCCCTCCACGGATTACACCTCAGATCATACAGTCGTAGTGCTTAGGCGAAGCCCTGCGTGGATCACATCACCAACACCGTCGCCATGCCATCGTGCTGACAGAACTCTCCTTCGAGCATCTGCTGGATCAAGAGCTCGTGGGACGTCATTGTGTTGAATGTGTGCTGTACACGAAAGTGCCCTACGTTCGGTACTTGGATCGGTTCGATCGTGAAGGCGTTTGACTACATCAACCGCGTTAACATAACGCTTCCACTTTCGGTCTATGAGGGTACATGGACACACTCTCCCCGTCTCGTTGCTATGCATCTCCTAGATAGATCTTGCATGAGCATAGGATTTTTTTTGAAATTTCATGCTATGTTCCCCAACAACATATGGTTAACATTATTCTGCTCTCGAGAAACATGAACAAAATGACACTCCCTTTCACTCATAAGACGCTTCACCTCCGAAACCACCATGACGTACTGCGAGCGGTCTTGGCTTAAGGAATTGAACAGCTGCACTGCCTGCAGACTATCGCTCTCGACGATGAATGCCAGCTCCATCCATTGGAGGGCTAATGCTACACCCTCCATGCACCCAGCCAGCTCAGCATGCAAAGGGTCTGGGCATGACCATAGTGAGCGACACACATAGAAGATGATGGCCACGGTGAGGCAGTGACCATAAAATTACCTTAAGTCGTATATAATAACCGTATTGACTGTATTCTTAAGTACATTGATCAAAGTGAGATTTCGACACAAGTTCAATGACCGTGAATGCATTTTACTCTTAAATTTAGGATGCTCATAGGGGGTGGCTGCCACACAGTGGCGCCAGACGGCGCTTGGGGATCATGGTGACGGCATGTCTAGTCAAAAGTGTGTTGCACAAACGATTAAGGGAACGTTGGCCAAATAAAATTCCTATAGCAAACCAATATAGTTGGATGATTAGTTGAACAGTGTTATCCTCAGCCTATCAGGATTCAAGTCCTGGTGCTTGCATTATTCTTGAATTTATTTCAGGATTTCTGGCGATGCGTATTCAGTGGAAGGAGACGTTCCCCTTGACTATGACGCGCCAGTAGTGACTTCGTCAATCTCAGAATCATATGTCGGCTCAATCTTTTGGAGGTGCTCACAGTGATAGAGTCTGCACGTATGTTCATAGAGACGAGTATATGCGTGTATAAATGAATGCATGCGTCTGCACTATGTTAAGAAAATATCCCGTAAATTTAATGCAAGCGGAACTTGTACTGCCTAGCCAAGCGATCATGAAAGTACTCTGATTTAGAAAGGGCGCCAGCCATATATATCAGCCAACTTACGACAAAAGTGTGTCTCCCCTCCAAGAAAAGGCGGCTAGGATTTCTGCCTCCCAATGGCAACGTTGATCTCCTACTCATGTGGTCGTAGGGCCATGGGTGCGTGGTAGATCCCGGCTCTTGCCGGCGGGAGGGCTTCTTTTTTAGGTGCTTCTTTAAGTTTTGTTAAGCTTTGTGTCCTCCTCGATGCTCAAGAAGACGAGACGGCGGCGGCTTCTTGGAGATGGAATAAGGTTCTTCCTGTCTAGCCCCCATCCTGCTGGTGTGTGTAGTATCGTCGGCGGGCTTGTGAAGATGTGTCTTCGAAGGATCTTGCGGGATTCGGACGGTTGTTGTCTTTGCTGGATCCACTCGGATCTAATATTTATTCGTCTTTGTTCTTGCGCCTTCAGGTTGGAACCTTCTAATCTAAACTTCTCTTCATCGGCGGTGGTTGTTGTTCTGGTGCGTTGGTCTTATGGGGCCTTAGCACGATGACTTCCCGACTGTCTACTACAACAAGTTGTGTCTGGCTCCGATGAGGGAGGGGCGATGACGGTGGCACGTCTTCGGCTCGCTTCAGTGCTTGTAATCATCGCTAGGTGTTCTATGAATCTGGATGAAATTTTTATTATTTCTGGTGTTCATTGTACTGTCATATTTGAAGATGTATAGATCGACAATTTCCCTCAACAACATGAAAGTACTCTGTTTTTTTTTTGTTTGAGATGCTAAAAGTACTCTGATTTTTTTTATTTTTTGAGAAACATAAAAGTACTCTGAGGATAACACTAGATCTAGGTTCGCCGGCACTGTTGAGGGAAGGGCAGGTCGCACACCTCCGTACACTAGCTTTCCGGACCTGGTTTTCTGTAGTTTCGTTTTTCACCGATTGTTTGTTCGTTCTTTATGTTTTTTCGTGTTTTTCCTCTTTTTTCCCTTTTCTTCCCTTTTAATTATATCTTATTCTTTTTATTTTACCTTTATTTAGTTTCATTTTAAATAAATGACTTCCTAAAAACATTGTGAACATTTTTTAAATTCTTGAACTTTTTTCGAAATTCGCAAACAGTTTCACATTCGTGATGATTTTTAAATTTCTTGAACCTTTTAAAATCTTTGAATTTTTTTCAAACCCGTATCACTTTTTCAAGCCATGTTTTTCGCAGATTTATTAACATTTTTTTAATCTGCAAACTCTGTAAAAATTAATTAATAGATTTTAAATTTACGATCTATTTTTGAACAAATGAACGCTTTTCATATTTGCCAGCTTTTTCAAATTTACAAATTTTATTATAATTTTTTTAGAATCTTGCAATTCATGAACCTTTTCAATTTTTAATTTTTTCCCTAATTTATGATTGTTTTTCAATTTTATGACCTATCTATTTTTTTTTAACTTATTAAATTCTTGATTGTTAATAGAATATGGCCAACGGTCGAACGTCAACAAGTCAACTTTTAATTTATATTTTACATTTTTAGGGAGTTTCCATTTTTAGCAACGTCAAATGGGGAAACTTATTTAGTGCATACGTCGATAGTTAGCTCTTTCCATTGCGCTACATACAACTTTGCGACGGCCCATTAGCTGTTCTGGATTGTGGGTTTTTCCTTTTTCTTTTTCATTTCGGTTTGCTTTATCTCCTCACGTATGTTTTGAATTTTAATGTTTTCTTTGTTTTTTAAACCTTCTTTAGTTCTCTTTCTCGGTTTTCACTATTCCGTGCACTTTTCCCCTTGTTTTTCTTTATTTTCCTTTGTTTCTTTGTTTTCCTTATTTTCATTTGTTACCTTGGTACATTTCTTGTATGCATTGGGAACTCTTTTTACACACACGTTGAAAATAAATCCAGTGAAAAGATTGTATGTCTTCTGCGAGAAGAGGAAATCAAATATGACCAAAGATCCATAGCTGATTTCATCTTGAAGGGATATAGTAATACACACTACCTCCAATTGCCCATCAATGGTCGACACAAGAAGAAGTGTATTTTTAGTCTCCATGAAGATGAGGGGCATATCGAAGGTTAGGAAGAACTTAAAACTTATATCATCAAATATTATAAATTCTCAGTTTGGGGTGTCGGATGAAGGAAATTTCACCTTTGACGAAACCCGAATAGATGATATTCCACAAGTCACGGTAGAAGAGAACAATATCCTCACGTCATATTTCTATGAAGAGAAGGTGAGAGCTACGGTGTTCCACATGGAACATAAGAAAGTTCTAGGCTCTGATTGTTTCCCCCAAGAATTTTATCAGAATTTCAGGTATGTCATCGAGATTGACCTTTTGGAGTTATTCAGTTGTCTTCATGTCCGCCAACTCGGCCTATCCAAGCTAAAATTTAGATTCTTTTGTTATCAAAAATTAAGGAGGCTAAGCGAATCCGGCAATATGGACCCATATGTATTCTTAACGTTAGCTTCAAAATTTTCACCGAAGTGGCTACTAATAGGCTCAACACGGTTCTTGACCATCCAACCATCTCAAAAGCCTTTTATGCAAGGAAGAAATATATTCGATGGAGTAGTAATCCTACATGATACCCGTTCAGGAGATGCATAAAAAAACATGAATGGAGTATTTTCCAAGGTTGACTTTGAAAATGCATATGACAAGATCAAATGGACGTTTCTTCGGCTGGCCCTAAGAATGATAGGATTCTCTGAAAAATGGCGTTAGTGGATCCAAAATTTTGTTACTGAAGGTAGTGTGGCTGTCAAAATCAATGATGACGTGGGCAATTACTTTCAGGCGAAGAAAGATTGCATCAAGGTGATCCCGTTTATCCAATGTTATTTAACATTGTTTCAGACATGTCGTCTATTCTGATTGATCGCACCAAGAAGGATGGTCGAACTACAGGAGTAGTGCCACACTTTGTGGATGGCGGGCTCTATATTCTATAATATGCCGATGATACGATTCTTTTCATGGAACATGACTTGGACAAGACTCAAAATTTGAAGCTCTTATTTTCAGCATTTGACAAAATGTTGGGCCTCAAAATTAGCTTTCATAAGAGTGGATTGTTCTGCTTTGGAGAAGCCAATGAGGTGGCGCTTGATTACACTAGCTTACTTGGTTGTGGAAAGGCCATTTCCCGATTAAATATTTAGCGATTCTGATTCATAATTTGTATCTCACTTATGCGGAGTGAAAACATATAGAGGAGTGCTTAGAGAAATTGTTGAGCAGTTGGAAAGGCAAGTTGCATTTTGTTGGAGGACGGCTAGTCTTGATCAATTTTGTCCTCACAAATATGGTTCTATGTATACTTTATTTTTTCCAACTATCAAAAGAGGTCTTGTAAAGGCTAGATTACTTCAGATCCAAATTCTTTTGCCAAGGAGACAGTGAAAAGAAAATACACATACTAGCCAAATGTAGCATGGTTTGTAGACTGAAAGACCAAGACGACCTTTACATTCATGACCTACAGCTCAAGAATAATGTCTTGCTTAGTAAATGGGTATTTAGAGTACTTATTGAGGATCATGTATGGCAAAACATGTTGCGCAATAAGTATCTTGGCTAAAAAGTTGTGTCCAGACCTATTGCAAACCTGGTGACACACATTTTTGGGATGGACTAGTGGCGGCAAAGAAACATCTTTTTCGCTTTGGATCATCCGCGATAAAAGATGGGTCGGAGATTCGTTTGTGGGAAGACAAGTGGCTTGTTAATGCCGAACAATATCCTGCTTTGTACCACATTGTTCGTGATAAGAATGATACTATTGTACATGTGTTCAGTTTATCCATACCAGATATTTCTTTCAAGTGAGATTTGATTAAAATCTGCCTTATTTCATGGCACAATCTTCTATCCTGATTGAAGTCGATTAACCTGACACATAGGCATTTGGGAAACAATTGACTTTATGTACCATCCACTCATGCATTCAGATGTTTCAGTTGATTAAAATATTCATGTGGTATCTTCGGAGAGGAGTTATGCTAACCAAAGACAGCCTCGCTCTTTTACAATTGGCAAAGAAACAAGAAGTGTGTCTTTTGTACTGACGATGAGACCACCAAATGTTATTTTATTCATAGCAAGTTTGCGCGTTTCACTTGATCATTAAGGTATCTGTCCATAAGTGTTGTCAATATTTTTGGTCACTGGTTGGGCGATATTCAAAATAAGTTTAAAACACTAATAAGAGTGGGAGTGTATGTCTTGCTATGGTCGCTTTGGCTATGTAGAAATAATTTGGTTTTATAAATAAATTATTATTCTGTGCAGGTTATTCTCCGTTGTACACACTCGCTCCATACATGGTCTACACTACATCGAACAGAGCGTCAACCGCTGCTCAAGGCGGTGTGTATGCGGTTGAAGTAGGTGGCCATGAAGGTTTACCCAACATGAATGACAAAATAATCTTTGGATCATCCACCGCCTCCTTCAGCTAGGCATAGTGTCGGTTATATGACTCTTTTGTTGCTAATATTTTGTATATTGATTGTGTGCATCTTAAATATGCAGAGACATGTTGCTCATAATTTGTACTCCCTTCGTCTGAAAATACTTGTCATCGAAATGGACACAAAGGATTGTATCTAGAACAAAAATACATCTAAATACATTCTCTTTTATTTATTTTAATGACAAGTATTCGGGAAGTATTATATATATATATATATATATATATATATATATATATATATATATATATATATAATTGCGAGAAAACTTTCAATCTATTCATCGTCAATCATGGCAGTACAACGAATATCAGAAATAAAAATTACATCCAGATCCATAGACTACCTAGCGACGACTACAAGCGCTGAAGCGAGCCGAAGGCGCGCCGCCATCATCATCACTCCGTCGCCGGAGTCGGGCACAACTTGTTGTAGTAGACAGTCGGGAAGTCGTCGTGCTAAGGCCCCATAGGACCAGCACCCCAGAACAGCAACCGTCGCCGAGGAAGAATAACGTATACCGGAAGGATCCAAACCGAAGACACATGAATGTAGACGAATAACGACGAGATCCGAGCAAATCCACCAAAGATAGATCTGCCGGAGACACACCTCCACACGCCCACCAACGATGCTAGACGCACTGCCGGAACGGGGGCTAGGCGGAGAGACCTTTATTCCATCTTCAGGGAGCCGCCGCCGTCTCGCCTTCCTGAGCAGGACACAAACCCTAACAAGATTGATAAAATCAACTAAAAACGAAGGCCTCCCACCGACCCTTGTCAGGATCCACCGTGCCTCCATGGCCTTAGGGCCACCGCAGACGAGGCTATATATAAAAGCACAATTTATATATTAAAAAAAACATCAACTTCAATAACCGAAAGGCAGCAAAGAGCCAAAGACGACCGTCGTTGTTCGACGTTCATGGTGATTGTGGCCGAAATGGTGTTGGCGATCAATGAAACGTGTGGCATGGAGAGAGAAAGAGTACATTTCAAACCGCGGGGAGCATAGTGTCGGTCATATTACCATTCTAAATCTTGTATTTCTATCATTACAAAATGGGAAATGATTCAAATCACCCGACAGATAACAACGCCTACATCCGCTAGCTCCGTGGCCATCAAATCAGATTTTAATATGATTGCTCCGGAGCAAGAGCAATGTATTACCTAGAAGACCAGTTTCCGCAACTAAGCTATTGTTTTGATCCCCCAACCGCAACAAGTGATGTATTGCGGGGTCTGGATATGGATCCTCTCGTGCCCTCCCGAGCTTCCTGTCAAACGGAAACGGCACCTTCATGCGTTGTTCCGACCTCCGCCACCACTACTCGTCGCCGGCAGCACGCGGACAAGGCCACCGACAAGCACGTCGACGACGTCACCTCTCATCGTCTCCCCCCGTCCGCTCGTGCCCAGTGGCCATGGTCGCTCGAGCGCACACCGGTCGTCATCGCCCAACTATGCCGCTCCGGCCCTCGTCAACCAGCTATGCCGCCTCGGCCCAATGCGGCAATGCCTCCACCACCAGCAACAGCATCACATACGCCAGACCCCTCCTCCCTTCCCCAACAAGACCGAGCTTCTGCTCGAGTCCATGACCGTAGAAAATACAAGGCACGACTTTCTGCAACAAGACATATGTTGTCGAAAAAATTACAACAAAAGATATGTTTCAAAAAAAATCAACAATATTATGTAACAAGGCCTTTATTGCAAAAAAAAAAAATCTTACAACACAACCTTTGTTACAAATATTTCCGCAACAAGACATGTGTTGCAAAAGGGTTACTTCTGTTGCAAAAATAACAACGACGCTTGATCGAAAGATTGCTTCAGATCGCAAGGCTCGTAGACCGGCAGGTCCTTTTAAAAGATCCTTTGGCCAACGCGTAGCAGCATGGCCCAACAAAATCACGTGTGTTTATAATTTTCTGAAATAAGAAAAACACAAAGACCGCTCCACCGTGAACGACCTGGTGCCACGGCCCACTGGGACCGGGAACGTACTCCACAAACTGCACTGTAACCTTTGGAAGCACCGGGCAAAGGACACCACACATCACATCGGAAATGCTTTCATGGATTATGATCCGTGATACGCCAACTTGGACAATGGACATGTACGTCGCCCACTGGGTGTCTCTTCCCAGAGCATGCGCTCCGTTTTCCCTTCTTTCCGGCCGCTCGCTCTCGCCCTCTTCCGAAACCTCGAGCACGGGCCGGCGGAGTCTGCCGTTCGATCTCCTGTACATACCAGCGCACGCACGCTACGTACAGGAGCTCCACACACCGGAGGCCGCAGGATATGCCACTTTTACGGTGGCCATCGTCACACGCGCGCGCACCGCCAGTTATTCGCCGACCAAGCCATGCCATGCCATGCCATGGACACGGGTGCTTGTCAGGTTCCATCGACTACGCGAGTGCATGCCAAGATTCCGTCGCTCCAATCGTCACAAGCTTTCGCCGGTACGATCGCTCGGCGGCGAGCAGATCTATCATCCTCCACTGACCACCGCCCACCGCCGTATCGGCGCAAAGTCAGCGTGCAAGAAGAAAAAGTCCCACGCCGATATCCTCCACTTTGCTCCGTCGTGCGTTCGTGCGCATCCTAGTAAGTTCTGTAAGCTCGATCCTTGTACTCCTATATACTCCCTCCGTTTCATAATGTAGTGCCTATAGATTTTTTGAGAAGTCAAACTTTCAAATTTTGACCAAGTTTGTAGAAAAAAATATTTATATCTACAATAGCAAAAATATATAATGTGAAACTACATCTTATGATGAATCTAGTGATATATGTTTCGCACTCTAGATGTAAATATTTTTGTCCACAAACTTTTTTTGAAGAACGTCCGGCTTTATTGATCTAGCAACAAATTTACAAAGGGTCTCCCGGATACAATCCGGAGCATAATGAGAAATAGAAAGGCTAGAAGAGCCCAAACTTGATCTAGCTAACACATGAGCTACCACATTACACTGCCGACGAACATGATGAAAGGCCACAGAAGAGAGGCCGTTAGCCAAAGACTTGACATCCTCCAGAACAGAACCCACCACTGAACGATCCTTGGTCGGAGATTTCAAACGTTGCACCACCGAGAGGCAGTCAGTCTTGAAAAGAACATCAGTGAGGCCCTCCTCTCGGACTAAGGTGACAGCACGCCGGAGAGCCAAAGATTCAGCCAACTCAGGAGATCGAACACCCCTCAAAGGTTCAGTGCAAGTAGCCACACAAAGCCCCTCATGGTTAAGAATCACAACACCCACGCTGGCCATGCCGAGTTCCTCACTAACAGCGGCGTCAGAAAACGCAACCACAGTACCTGGCGGCGGCGGAGACCAAAGACTGGCAGAAGATGAGGTCTCACGCCTGGGAACAGATACAGGTTTGAACATATGCTGAAAAATGAGGTCAGTATAAGCCTTGATTCTAGCAGCAGTACTCGCGGGGGCAGGAGCAACATGCTCATTCCGTGCAGCGTTGCGAGCCTCCCAAATGTGCCAGATGGCAACCGTTAGGACAGTCGCCTCCTCGTCAGAACAAGAGGACAGAAACTCAAACAGCCATTGTTTAGGGTTCGAGAAGGATGCCCTGCGGAGATGGACGCTGAAGAATTCCTTTACCCCGTCCCAGACAGCCCTAGCATGTGGGCAAAACAGAAGCGCATGCTCGACACTTTCCAACCGACCACAGAAGAAGCAGTCAGCTCTTGCCGGAATCTGGCGCCTCCTGAGCTGGTTTCCAGAGGGTAGGCAATCGTGCGCGAGACGCCAGAGAACAATCTTCATCTTGTTTGGTGCCTTAATATGCCACAGGGCTTTCCACAGCTTCTCGTCGTCAGTCAACCGAGAGTTCAAGCCCAGCCCACTGTTACTCCGGCTCGACATAAAAAGATCAGTTCTTGCCAAGTTATACGCTGACTTCACCGTATACTCACCAAATCTATTGAAAGGCCACCGAACAAAATCCGTACCCCCATTCCTATTAACCGGAACGAGAAGAATGTCATCCGCCACCCTCTCAGGGAAGAAGGCCCGTACAGAATCTTCGTCCCACGTCCCCATATCTTCATCAATAAGGCAATGCACAGTCGCCGTTGCTGGGATTGGTGAGAGAGGCTGAACCAGGGTCGGTGGAGTGGACGGGATCCAGTGATCCGAAAGGATGCGAGTGTTACGTCCATCACCGATCCCCCATTGAACCCCGCGCTTCAACAGATCACGGCCGTGGATGATGCCCCTCCACGTAGCAGAAGCAAACCTTGGAACCGAGGCATTCCAGAAATCACTGGTGGGGAAGTAACGAGCTTTCAGAACGCGGGCACAAAGTGAGTTTGGCGCTGTCAGTAATCTCCAACCCTGTTTGCCCAAGAGAGCTTGGTTGAACAGAGCCATGTCCCGGAAACCCATTCCACCTAAGGACTTCGGAGTCGATAACCATGCCCAGGACCTCCAATGCATCTTCTTCTTTCCATTCTCCCTGTCCCACCATTGATCCGACACAATCTGCCTAAATTTCTCGCACGTAGCGGTAGGAAGACGAAAGCAGCTCGAAACAAATGTCGGGATGGCCTGAGTGATAGATTTCAGCAAGGTTTCATTGCCCGCTCTGGACAGCGGTTTGTCAGACCAACCAAAGAGATTTTGCCATGCCCGGTCAGTCAAAAACTTGAAAGTACTTGCTGGAGAGTTACCTACTTCCGTTGGCATACCGAGGTATGAGTCATGAAAGATCTCATTCCGGATACCCAAGCGGTTTTTCAGTCTATCCTTAACACTGTCTGGACAGGTCCGACCAAAGAAGATAGATGATTTGTCCTTATTAATTGCTTGGCCCGAGCCTTCACAATACATGTGCAACACCGATTCCAACGAGTCCACACTACGTTGATCACTCTTAGCAAAGAAGATGTTATCATCTACAAATAGGAGGTGTGAGATAGGAGGGCCATGTCGGCCGTTTTTTATCCCATGTAGCTCGCCACAACACTCCTTCTAGACTAGCAGACTAGACAAACCCTCGGTGCATAAGAGGAAGAGGTAGGGACTTATTGGATCACCTTGTCTGAATCCACGCGATGGAACCACTGGATCAGTAAGCTCACCATTAACCTTGACAGCATAGCGAACATTGGTGACACATCTCATTACAGTATCTATCCAGGCAGTAGCAAAGCCCAGCTTCGATAGACAGGCATGTAGATAGCTCCACTCCACCCGATCATAAGCTTTCATCATGTCTATCTTGAGCGCAAAGAAGGGCTGCTTTACTCGCTGCTTACGAATGGTATGAAGGCACCCATAGGCAATCAACGTATTGTCAGTAATCAATCTCCTAGGAACAAAGGCACTCTGAGATTCAGAAATCACAACAGGCAGAATCACTTTCAGACGATTGGCAAGAACCTTAGAAGCAATTTTGTAGAGTACATTGCAAAGGCTGATTGGCCGGAAGTTCTTAAGGTGCTTCGGTCTCGTCATCTTGGGAATGAGCACAACCACAGAGTCACAGAAACCCTCAGGAATTGGTCGGCCTTCGAGAAAACCCCTGACAGCCTGACAAATATCCTCTTCCAGGAAGGACCAATGTGTTTGATAGAAGAGGGCAGGGAAACCATCAGGACCTGGAGCTTTAGTGGGGCCCATCTGGAACAAAGCAGCTTTTATTTCCTCATTGGTGTATGGCCGGCAGAGATCTTCATTCATCTCCGGAGTGATCTTGTTCGGTATTGCATCAGTAACACGATCGGCTCCGATGCATGGTTCGGAGGAAAACAGCTTCTCGTAGAAACCGTGGACCATATCTTTGATGCCCGCCTGTGAGTCACAACTAGAGCCATCGTCGCGCACAAGAGAATGGATCCGATTGGTACGTCTGCGCATCGTAGCTCTAGCATGGAAGAAGTCCGTGTTGCGGTCACCCGCTTTCAACCAATCAATACGGGAACGCTGCCGCTCCATGACTTCCTCCCTTTCAAAAAGCTCGCAGAGCTGGCCTTCAATCAAGCGTTCCTCCTCCATCAAGGAGGGTGTAGGATCGAAAGTATGTCTAGAGGGGGGGTGATTAGACTACTTGTAAATATAAAAATTCTGCCTTTTGACAAAGAACAGTTTTTGGCAGATTCACAATTATGATCAAGTCAAGCATCACCCTACACATGCAATTCTAGAGTATAGGCAGCGGAAAGTAAATTGCACATGTAGTAAAGAGAGGTGGAGAAGAGCAAACGCAATTTTGGAGACGCGGTGATTTTTCCCGTGGTTCCGATAGGTGGTGATATCGTACATCCACGTTGATGGAGACTTCAACCCACGGAGGGTAACGGCTGCGCGAGTCCACGGAGGGTTCCACCCACGAAGTGTCCACGAAGAAGCAACCTTGTCTATTCCATCATGGCCTACGCCCACGGAGGGCTAGCCTTACTCGGGGTAGATCTTCACGAAGTAGGCGATCTCCTTGCCCTTACAAACTTCTTGGTTCAACTCCACATCTCGATGACGGAGGCTCCCAAGCGACACCTAACCAATCTAGGAGGCACCACCCTCCAAAAGGTAATAGATGTTGTAGATGATGATGAACTCCTTGCTATTGTGCTTCAAATGATAATCTCCCCAACACTCAACTCTCCTCACTGATTTGGCTGTGGTGGAAGAAAGGATTGAGTGGAAAGCAACTTGGGAAGGTTAGAGATCAAGCTTCATATGGTGGGAGTGGAGCAACTTGATCTCAACACAAGGGTAGGTAGTTCTCTTCTCAGAAATGTAAGGTAGGAGTGGTAGTTCTTTCTGATGGCTCTCTCCACGAATGAAGAGGGGGTGGAGGGGTATAAATAGCCTCCACACAAAATCCAACCGTTACACACATTTGAGCAATCTCGGTGGGACCGAAGTGGACAACTCGGTGAGACCGAAAGTTCAAATAATGTGAACGTTGGGGTTTTCGGTGGGACCAAAAATACAATCTCGGTTAGTCCGATTCGTGCAATGACAAGAGCATGCCAGTTTCGGTGGGACCGACTTCATCATCTCGGTGACACCGATTTGATGACAGAAGGTTACAGAAGCTTGGCAACTCATGTTTCGGTAAAACCGATTTCAGAATCGGAAAATCCGATTTTACTAGGGTTTGGCTTATGGCTGAGGTGGTTCATCTCGGTGTGACTGAGTTTGGAATATCGGTGGGACCGAGACTACTTATGAGTGTATATGGCAGTGAAAGTTGCTGATAGTTTAGGAGATGTATCACTAAGCACTTGAGCAACTAGATCATCATCATAACCTCATCCCCTTTTAATAGTATTGGCTTTTCCTATGGACTCAATGTGATCTTGGATCACTAAACCAAAAATGGAGTCTTGAGCTTTTGCCAATGCTTGCCTTAGCATTTTGAGGGGTCCACTTCTTCAGTCCTTGCCATACCCATATCACTGAACTCTCTGAAATGGTTCTCAAGTAACTATTAGTTCAATGATATATATGTTGTTATTAATTGCCAAAACCACCCGGGGATTAGTTGCACTTTCAATCTCCCCCTTTTTGGTAATTGATGACAACATATAGATCAAAGCTTCGACAAAGGATATAATCAATGAATAATATCGTCGCTTTGAGAAGTATGTGATAAGCAAGAGCTCCCCCTAAATTTGTGCATTATTTAAGATTTGCGTTTGAATGCAAATGCACAATCGATTAGGATCATGGGTCACTCTTCCATGTCACATACATCTTGGTGGAGCGCACAAAATGATAAGAATGAACATTATGCACCCAATCACCAAGACATGAGTAAATAGTCATACAAGATAGGAATGGCATATGATAAGCATTAAGCACACATTAAAGCATAGTACGACCAAGCACTCATTAAGGTAGCATCAAACGGAGTATCAAGCACACTGAATGTCTCGAAAACCAAAAGTATCTCAAAGAAACCGCAAAAGAACGAAAGAGCAAAAGCGCAAAGACAACAGCACTCTCTCTCTCTCGAAGCCCTATGATCTATACAATTTCTCCCCCTTTGGCAACAAGTTACCAAAAAGTTCGAAAAAGCATAGAGCTAAACGTCACTGTGGACTCTGCTGGCGGCTCCCGTCTGGGTTGATGTCGGAGTGGATATGACGGCATCGGCGAAGACTTCAGCTGATGTCTGTGCTGGAGGAGTGGACACTGGAGCTGTAGCTGGAGTAACTGCTGGAACTGTGGGAGGTGCTGAAGCTGTAGTCCTGGTGTCAGTCACTGGAATAGCAGCTGATCGGGATCCTTTGGGAACCGGAGCAGTCTGTCGATGAGAATCCTGGACTAAGTCATCCTGCATAAGCTCTGCCTTGTCCTGCTTTGCTTCCTCAATGTCTGCCTCAAGCTTGTTGACGGTCACTTGTATTTCAGTCAGCTTCACGTCCAGAGCGTGGATCTTCTCGTCAACAATCCTCTCTAAGCTCTCCTGAGACTGTTCAATGCTGGCCAGGCGTTGTTCAATCCTTTGGGTAGCTTCAAGAATTTGCTCTCCGAAACTCTTTGGTTTAGCTGCTGCTGCTGCTGCTACTTTGTCAGCTTTGGCTTTCTTAGCAGCTTCGATCTTGGCTTGACCTTCAACAGATGTTGGATCCTCCTCATCCATCACAACAACATTGTCTTCATGCTCTGGCTGCAGGGGTAAATGTTTTCTATCCAACAAGAATTTGCCCGTGCCAAACTTGGCATTGATAAGCATCTGAATCTGTGGGGCAAATCCACATGACCTTTTCTGGTCAGCTGCAGTCCTCTTAATGGTCTCTACCATTAAGTCCATCACCTTGAAAGGTGCTTTCTCATCAAGTATATGCAGCATGTTGATAGAATATCCTCTGATCATGCGATGATCTCCACACTTGGGCATCAAGGTATGCCTCAAAATGGTATTAGTGGTAGGTAAGCCTGCCTGGAGATGGTAGACTAAGCCGAGCTTCCAAACTTCCAAATCCTCTGCTGGAATCTCTTTGTACATGTTTTTCATGGATTCATGATTCTTCTTTGGAGTCCCATATACATCAATATCATCTTCTCGTTGCACTGGAGCATTTAGAATTTCTGCCCATTCTTCAACAGAAGAAGAATACCTTTGACCTTCAGTCATCCATGTGATCTTTCCATCAGGATAGAAGTGAGCTGTGGCATAAAATTGCATTATCATCTCATCGTTCCAACTGGTCAATTTCTGACCCACAAACTCTGCAACTCCACATGCAGTGAAACTTTCATGCACATGTGGAAAGAAATCTCTGTGCTCTTCGTTGTCAATGTACTCCCAGTCAACATATCTGGTGTCTGCGACTATGGGCTTCTTGTCCATCAGCACGGTCTCATAGAAGTCCTGCTGCTCTCTGGTGTGAAATCTGGGATCTACAGCAGTTCTTCTCCTCACGGCATATGGGTCAGCTTGTCTCCATAGCCTGAGACCTCTATCTTTCCTTGCCTTCATATCCTCAGCTTGAGGATGAGCATCATTGTGAAGTGGCAGTTTTGGATGAAGTTTCAGCAAAACTTGTCCTTCCTTGTCAGACTCAGCTGGTGGCACATCATCCTTGTTCTTTTCAGACGCTGGAATGTTTCTGATGGTCCTCTTAGGCTTGGAAGCAGGCTTTGCTGGAGCTGCCCTAGCTGGAGCAGATTTCTTGGGCTTTGATGTGGCTCCAGCCTTAATGGCATCACCCATGAGCTTCTGCTTCTGAGGAGGAGGCTGGGGTGCTTCCTCATCCTCATCCTCTACTGCTGCATCTGCATGAGAATCTGACACATGCACTACCCTCTTTCTTTTGGTGGTTTTCTTCACTTTGCTTGGAGCTGCCTCTCCCAAATTCAGCTTCTTAGCAACAGTTGATTGCTTGACTTTGCTGGTGCCCTTCTTAGATTGCTGACCTTGTTGCTCTTTGGCAACAACCTTCCTCTTAGGCTTGGAGGTCACCTCTTCCTCAACAACGAAATCTGAATCCTCATCATCGGAATTCTTCTCCTTTCTAGCTCTGGTGGCTGCAGGAGGAATGCCACTTGGTGTACTCCTCTCACCATCATCAAATGGGCTACTAGGATCAGGACTAGTGTCTGCCTCTGGAATGTCTGCAATGGGTGTCTCTGACCTGTTCTGACTGTCACTGGTATCTGACATGGCTGACAACCTGTGAATAGATAAGGTATAGGCAGAGAAGAAGAGTTATCACAAACTGCAGAAGTTTTTGCAAAAAAAAATGAGTTCAAATTCTAGTTTTAAGTTTTCACAGAAGACATTTCGGTCAGACCGAGTTTAAGTTTCGGTGAATCCGAAGTGTTAAACAGAAGCTTGACACACCACTTTCGGTTTGACCGAAGTGGGTTTCGGTCCTGCCGAAAACACTAGGGTTTCACAAAAACTGCATTTCGGTCACACCGATTTTGCACAACTCGGTTGGACCGAAGGGTGCAGTGCAATGGCCATAGGCCAAATCGGTCACACCGAAATTATAAAATCGGTCTCACCGAGATGTGTTCAGTGGAAACCTAACCCTAAAAATTTACTCGAATCTAGTTCAAACGAACCAATCTGGTGTACAGGAGGATTTCAATCGTGGCAAGATACTAGGCAATCCAAACGTGCATTGAATCGGAGATGGGAGCACGAGTGGGATCAAAACTCACCCTAACTTGGTGGAGTTTCTCTACGGCGGCAACGGCGCGGAGGAGATGGCCGTTGACGGCGACGGAGACCTGCGGCGAGGGCGCACAGGCGACGACGGCGACGATCCGGAGACCAAGGCGATGGCAGCAAGGGATGTGGGGGCGAAACGTTTGAAGGAGGAATCAACGCGCGCGGCCCTTGGTATATATACCCCTTTGTTGTCGGTGGGACCGAGTTGTAAAACTCGGTGGCACCGAGATGTATAACTGCTAGGCAGTTATGCACTTCGGTCACGCCGAAAATCACAACTCGGTTTCACCGAGATGAAAACCTAGATCAGTCTAAATGCTTTCGGTTCGACCGAGTTTGAGTGAGTTGGTCTGACCGAAATCAATTAGAAGGTTTTGGAGGTTAGCCCTAGACGGATCGGTGGCTCCGAGTGCTCCTCACCCGGAGGGTCCGAAAATGACTTGTTCAAAGTTTGTGATGTAAGCATGAATAGAATTTGAGACAAGAAAGCATAGATAGCTAGGGGAGGTACTTAGGCATTCTTGTCCATCCATTTGGTCCGAAAAATCAAAACGATCAAAACAACAAATGGATGTCCTCGAATGGATAAAATCATGCATTCAACATGCTCACACAATAAGATAGCAAATGAAATATGTGTCAAACATGCACAACAAAAACTCTAGCAATTAACACACAATTTGTCGATGACTAGGTCATCTTTATATGAGTATTTTGAGTTAGGAGCCAAATGAGAACATTTGATCATAGGTCATACTCATCGTTTAAGCACAAGTGGGGTTACCACTTTTACATAAAGCATTGATGTGTTCACATCATTTGAAGATGCTTTAGCTCAATTTTTTAGAGCAAAACTCCCCCTAGATGTGAGAACCCCTTTTAGAGGGTCAAACTAACCTTGGGTTGTCGTAGAAGACTTCATGTAGATGTTGAAGATGTGGGTGCTCAATGTTGATGGAGATCATCAAGAGTTGGGAGCTATCCTTTGGATTCGGGCACTTTCAATACCTACATGGGTTAGTCCCAGAAGGAACAAACACAGATATCCATGGACATAGATTGAAGTTCACAATAGATGATGTCCATGAAAGCAATGATTACCTTGTCCCTTGACTTACCAACAAGAGGGTTTGTGACTCCATGAACTAGTGCATGATGTGGAAGTTGATTGCACAAGTTCTTTGCCAAAATGAATGTGAGTGAAGTATGTTGGCGGAGTCACCCTCAAGAACCTTCTAGTTCTTCTTCTTCGGGATCCACATCATCTTGATGGGAATCCTTGGGGTTGTAGTTGAGCTTGACGAAGTAGAACTTGACGTTTCCTTGGGAACCCACTTGACCATGGCTTGAGGTGCTTCAACGAATGCATCAATCTCCTCTTGAAGCTTGTCCTTGGCTTTTAGCTTGTGGTCTTGTGGTGGAAGGTCATCTTGAGCTTGTTCCACATTGGAAGAAGTAGGATCATACTTCTCCTTTTGAGAAACAAACTGTGGAGTAGGATATTGACCTTCTTCCCACTCAACACCTTCGGCGTTGAACTTTCGCTCAAAACCAATTCCTTGATTCTTCCGGTGCCTTCCTTGCTTGCGAACGATTTCCTCAAAGTTCTTGCTTCCGGCAAGACTCTTGTAGACACCTTTCTCTATGATCCATTTCAATAAACTATTCTCTTGCTCAAGTGTAACTTGGCTTGAAACATTGTTAGTGGAATCAAGAGAACTACTAGAAACAACAATATTGGATTTAGCATGGTTATTGTTACTGCTAGAGGAAGAATTTTTCTTATGCTTGTCATGCTTAGTCTTAATGGGTGGCAAGAAATTAGACAAGAGAAGTCGTTTGGCAAGATATGAAGAGCTCTTCTTTCGAAGATCGTCATTGATTGCTTTTAGAAACTCATGTTCTTGCTCTAGAGTGAGCTTCTCGAAGCGTATCTTCTCATGAGATCTTAGGAGCTCTCTATGATCTTCTTGAGTTGTTTCATGAGCTAACTTAAGAGTGTTTAGTTCTTTAGTTAGACGCTCAATCTCCTTCATAGCATTGTCATTCGACTCTTCTTGACTATAAAGACTACTAGCATGTTCATCGTTACTAGGCTCACTGGATTTATCATGCAAGAGCTCATCTTCACCAAGCAAGTCATCCTCATCACTATTGAAGTCAAAGAATTCAGGGTGTGATACCTTGGGGCCTTTAGCCATGAAGCATCTTCCAATTCCCTCATTTGGTGAATCAAATAAGTCGTAGGAGTTGGAGTTGGAGGATACGAGAGCAAGACCGGCAACACCTTCATCTTGACTGTAGTCGGAGTCGGAGTGATAGCTTCCATCGGATTGATTGTCGGAGTCGGAGCCGGAGACCCATTCTCCTACATGAGCTTGATGTTTTCTTCTTGTGTAGCTCCTTGATGACTTGTCTTTCCTCTCCGAATCCTTGCTTCTCCGAGAGGGTCTTCGTTCATAACGATCATCTCTACTCCTTCTCTCTTTCCGAGGTGACTCATCTCTTGAACTTCTTCTTCTTGGAGATTCTTCTCTTCTCTTGTGGGGAGCCGTACACTCATTTGAGTAGTGTCCGGGTCTTCCACAATTGTAGCAGTTTCGATCACGACTAGAAGATCTCTTTTCATCATATGATCTAGACTTTGAGCTTCTCTCTTTGCCTCTATTCTTGTAGAATTTGTTGAAGTTCTTAACCATTAGGCTTATCTCTTCATTGGAAACTAACTTGTCACTTGAGGTTGTGGGAGCATCACTTGTAGCTTTGTAAGCACCACTCGACTTGTTGTGAAGCTCTTCCTTATCCTTAAGTGTCATCTCATGAGCAACAATTCTTCCAGTGACTTCGGTTGGCTTGAGAGTCTTGTAGTTTGGCATCATTTGGATCAAAGTGCACACGGTGTCATACTTTCCATCCAAAGCTCTGAGAATCTTCTTGATGATGAATCTGTCGGTCATTTCTTCGCTTCCTAAGCCGGCAATCTCATTTGTGATGAGAGCAAGCCTAGAGTACATTTCAGCGACTCCTTCACCATCCTTCATCTTGAACTTGTCAAGTTGACCTTGAAGAATATCTAGCTTTGATTCCTTCACAGACTCGGTACCTTCGTGCATTTCAACCAAAGTATCCCAAATCTCTTTTGCATTTTCAAGACGGCTGATTTTGTTGAACTCCTCGGGACACAAGGCATTGAAGAGAATGTCACAAGCTTGAGCATTGTTTTGCAACATCCGCAATTCTTCCGGTGTAGCTTCGCGATCCGGAACTTTTCCTTCCTCGAAGAATTCACCTTGCATACCAACACAAATAATGCCCCATGCGGCTGGGTTATGACCAAGAATATGCATTTTCATTTTATGCTTCCAACTAGCAAAATTTGTACCATCAAAGTAAGGACCTCTACGAAAATTACCCTCACTAGACGCCATACTCTCCTAGGTTGTGAAACCAAGCTTATGGAGTCCAATGCAATGGAAACCAATACAATGGAGACCAAAGCTCTGATACCACTTGTAGGATCGAAAGTATGTCTAGAGGGGGGGGTGATTAGACTACTTGTAAATATAAAAATTCTGCCTTTTGACAAAGAACAGTTTTTGGCAGATTCACAATTATGATCAAGTCAAGCATCACCCTACACATGCAATTCTAGAGTATAGGCAGCGGAAAGTAAATTGCACATGTAGTAAAGAGAGGTGGAGAAGAGCAAACGCAATTTTGGAGACGCGGTGATTTTTCCCGTGGTTCCGATAGGTGGTGCTATCGTACATCCACGTTGATGGAGACTTCAACCCACGGAGGGTAACGGCTGCGCGAGTCCACGGAGGGTTCCACCCACGAAGTGTCCATGAAGAAGCAACCTTGTCTATTCCATCATGGCCTACGCCCACAGAGGGCTAGCCTTACTCGGGGTAGATCTTCACGAAGTAGGCGATCTCCTTGCCCTTACAAACTTCTTGGTTCAACTCCACATCTCGATGACGGAGGCTCCCAAGCGACACCTAACCAATCTAGGAGGCACCACCCTCCAAAAGGTAATAGATGTTGTAGATGATGATGAACTCCTTGCTCTTGTGCTTTAAATGATAATCTCCCCAACACTCAACTCTCCTCACTGATTTGGCTGTGGTGGAAGAAAGGATTGAGTGGAAAGCAACTTGGGAAGGTTAGAGATCAAGCTTCATATGGTGGGAGTGGAGCAACTTGATCTCAACACAAGGGTAGGTAGTTCTCTTCTCAGAAATGTAAGGTAGGAGTGGTAGTTCTTTCTGATGGCTCTCTCCACGAATGAAGAGGGGGTGGAGGGGTATAAATAGCCTCCACACAAAATCCAACCGTTACACACATTTGAGCAATCTCGGTGGGACCGAAGTGGACAACTCGGTGAGACCGAAAGTTCAAATAATATGAACGTTGGGGTTTTCGGTGGGACCGAAAATACAATCTCGGTTAGTCCGATTCGTGCAATGACAAGAGCATGCCAGTTTCGGTGGGACCGACTTCGTCATCTCGGTGACACCGATTTGATGACAGAAGGTTACAGAAGCTTGGCAACTCATGTTTCGGTAAAACCGATTTCAGAATCGGAAAATCCGATTTTACTAGGGTTTGGCTTATGGCTGAGGTGGTTCATCTCGGTGTGACTGAGTTTGGAATATCGGTGGGACCGAGACTACTTATGAGTGTATATGGCAGTGAAAGTTGCTGATAGTTTAGGAGATGTATCACTAAGCACTTGAGCAACCAGATCATCATCATAACCTCATCCCCTTTTAATAGTATTGGCTTTTCCTATGGACTCAATGTGATCTTGGATCACTAAACCAAAAATGGAGTCTTGAGCTTTTGCCAATGCTTGCCTTAGCATTTTGAGGGGTCCACTTCTTCAGTCCTTGCCATACCCATATCACTGAACTCTCTGAAATGATTCTCAAGTAACTATTAGTTCAATGATATATATGTTGTTATTAATTGCCAAAACCACCCGGGGATTAGTTGCACTTTCAGAGGGAGAGGAAGGAGAAGCCCTGATTGTAGCAATGCGGCGCTCCAGCCGCATAATCCGTTTCCGAATAAAACCGAAGGCCTCCTTGCTCCATGAGCGCAGAGAACCAGCCACATGCTTAAGGTTGGCCCAAGTCGACCGGAGAGAAGGACAGCCGTCCCTCCCCTCATCCCACGCTCGCTCAAGAGTCTCTTTGTAATCATCCGCCCGAAGCCACATCTCTTCAAAGCGGAACCCCTGCTGAACCGGAGCCGGACGGGGCTGTTGGGTACTGCCACCCAGCAGGACCATCACGGGGTAGTGATCGGACGTAGTTGCAATCAGATTCTCTACCACACACCCCTCAAACAGACTCGAAAAAGCTCCATTAGCAACAGCTCTGTCCAGGCGGCACTTAACATGACAATCCGGGTCTTGTTTATTACTCCATGTAAACTTTGGTCCAGTGAATCCCAGATCAGTCAGGCAACAGTCCATCAAGGAATCTCGGAAAGCTGTGATTTGAGAATCAGATCGATCACGAGGGCCACAATGTTCATCTTGAGCCAAGACCTCGTTGAAATCTCCACAGCAAAGCCACGGTCCATCCCATAGCGGGTATAAACGTCCGAGGAGCTCCCAAAACATGTGCCTATCCTCTCGCCTTGGATCCCCATACACAAAGGTGGCACGCCATGCCACCCCCTCATCAAACTTCACATGAACATCGATGAAACGTTTGTTAGCAGCCTTCACAGAAACCTCTACCGATTCCTTCCAGAATAAAACTAGGCCACCGCTGAGTCCTGCAGAGCTAACAGCATAGCAACCAGAGAACCCTAGAGACCACATAAAGTTCTTCACACGAGTGTCCCTCATCTTTGTTTCAGATAGAAAGAGGAGGGAGGGCTGATACGTCCAAAACGTATCTATAATTTCTGCTTGCTCCATGCCACTTTTGGGTGATATTGCTATGATATTCATACACTTCCATACACTTTTGATCATATTTGGACTAACTTACTAATCCAGTGCACCCCAGTGCCAGTTTCTGTTTTCGGCTGTTTTTGTATTTCAGGTTTTCACGTTTCGAGAACTGCCCAGAAAAATCCAGAAAAATTATATAAAAAATCAGCGATACGGAAACAACACTGCGTCCGAAGGGCAACCTGGGGGGGGGCACAGGGGCTCCAGGCGCCCTGTGGGCGCCCCCCCCCCTGGGCCGCGCCGGGGGGGGGCGCCTCGGCCCCCCGAGAGCCCCCCGGTGCCCTACTTTGGCATATATTTAAAGGACTCTCCGAAACCCTCGAAACAGGACTTCTTTTCGCGATCCCATCTCTGTTCCGCCGCCGCCGCCGCTTCCAAGATCGGGAGCACCAGGAGAACTCTTCCCGGCACCCTGCCGGAGGGGAGGATCACCACCGGGAGCTTCTCCACCACCATGGACGCCTCCCGGATGACTCGTGAGTAGTCTCCCTTGGACCATGAGTCCATGACCAGTAGCTATGTGATGTTCTCCTCCCGTTCTTGTGCTTCACTAATTAGTCCTCGTGAGCTGCCCTACATGATCGAGGCACCTATGTAATCCTTATGCTGTTGCTATGTTGAGTTTGCTGGGATCCGATGGATTATGAGATTATGTTCAGATTGATCTTGAGTAATATATTTGATTCACCTCTTTTATATTTTAGTTCATAAGTAATTCTTGCATGTTCTCCGTTGTTATTTATTGCTTTGGCCGAGTAATAGGTAGTGACTCCAAGAGGGAACGTTATGCTCGATTGTGGGTTCATGCCCCTCGATGACTAGCTTGAGTGACAGAAACATGAGTCTAGGGGATGTGCTGTTGCCACAAGGGGGAAAACAACGGTGCTTGTGCCCGTTGGTGCAAGGATTGTTTACTTTACGCAAAGTTCTTTTAATGCAGTTGTCTGTTGCATTGAGTTTACACTATGGGTGGGACTCGCAACTTAATACCAGCGAGATGTTCTGGATAGATATCTCAAGGTGGATGATTAGTAGTAGATATTGATGGATTTCGGTCTACTTACTTTGGCGTACCGCCCATGCTTTGAACCTCAACCTTTCTTGCAATGTAGTCAGCATTGGTTTGCGTTCGTGGTCCTGTCAATTGCCCAGCTGTAATTTGTTTACCTCACATAGCTGTTTTATCGTCTTTTGGGAGAGAGACATCACTAGTGAACATCATGAGACTCCGGTCCATATTACCATCATTGATCACATCCACTATTTACTTTCCGCTATTTTATTTACTATTGCAAAACACTATCTATCACTACTATCATATTGCTTTTAACCCTTTGTGAACTACAAGGCCGGAGAGATTGACAACCTCTCTGTACTCGTTGGGAGCAAAGTTATTTGTATCTGTGTGCAGGTCCACGTTGATTGCTAATTGCGCCGTTAGCAATTGACACCTACCTGTTGAACCTAGAGTCTCTGGGGATTCGATCCTTGGCATCTTTGCTAGGGGAAAACACTTCTACTTACTGCATCTTACACCTTCCACTTGGGGTAACCAACGAGGGGTTCGAGGCCCATCAAGGGCCGGTGTAGCTTCACAAGCCAGCGAAGCTCGCCAACTGTCGAGTCCGACCCCAAACCTCGACAGTTCCAGCACAAGATACTCATTGCGTCTGGCGGGGCTGCACCGCAGCCGCCGCCGGATCCACCGATCGATTGATTGAAACGCGTTGCTTCTTATTGGAATCCACCTCACAATTCTGTACATCATCTGCAATTCCCACAGGCTCCCCTGTCACAACAACAAGGGCCAATGCATTATTCTCTCCCAGGCCTTGGCACGAGGTGGAGGCAGGAGCTTTGGCAGACTTCCTCTTCTGACCTGCAAAATTTGACTTGCTGTTTTGAATTGAGGGGAAAAGCTCACGCCCAGACTCGCCGGTACGACCTCTTCCTCTACCGCGGCTGGTCCTCCCACGACCATGGGTAGCAACACCACGTCTGTTGGGAGAGGAGACCTCGCCATGAGAGGCTCCCGGACCCTTTCGAGCAGCAGCTCTACCTCGACCAGGGTCGCCTGACTGAGCATTCCCAGACGATCCAGCACCCGCAGCCGAAGAAGAGGCCGAGCTGGACCGAGAGCCTCCAGGTCTCTTCAATTGATCATCAGCAACACAGAGCTTCTTCGCCGCATACGGAAGATCACCATTCTCATCCCTTGACGCTGGATTTGGGCACATAACCGAGGAATGACCTAGACGGCCACATGAGAAACAATAAAAAGGTAATCTCTCATACATAACGGAGAAAGTCTCCGTCCTTTTCAGCTTGAGAGAGGTCACTGTAACATAACGGACCACAGGTTCCTGGACTGCAATTTCAGCTCTCACCCTCATGAAACTCCCCCAGCATCGGCCATCCGCATCCGAGTCCACCTTGTGAATCTTCCCAATCGGCCTGGCAAATTCTGATCCCAATTTGGCCTTCATAAGCCTCGGAGGCACATGCATAATACAAGCCCACAGTGCCAAACTGTCAAAACGAACTTGAGACGGCAGAATATTCAGATCAAAAACTTTTAGCAACACTGCATGCTTGCCCACCATCCATGGTGAGCCCTCGATCACCCTGGCACGATCAGCCTGAGAACCAAATTCAGCCACAAAGATATTGTCACCCGAGGGGTGGAACAGCAAACCTTTGGGATTACCCCACGCCGGCCTCATAGCCGAAGAGATCGTCTGGATGTGAAGAAGATTGGGGGAAAGCACCTTCCCCACCAGGGCACAATCCGGGGCCACCAGATCGACCTCATCTTCATCGTCCAGAATCACCGGTTGCGCCTCAACCGCAGTCAAACGGAGTTTCTCCATCAGATCCTCAACCCGATCGACAGAGGCCAAGCTGGATCCCGAAGAAGACGGCCCATCCACCACTGCCGTTTTCCCCTTGCCAACCGGCGCCGTGTTGGGGAAGTCCCCGACGCCGTCAAGCAAAGGAGGAGTGCCCATAATGGCATCAGACCCCATCCCATCGCACATCCCCGCCGGTGAGACGTCGGAAGTTCCCCCGCTCAACATTGCCAAGGGTGGGTAGCGGTCCAAAGAGCGCCCCTGGATCACCCCGAACAGCGACAAGCAGGCGAAACGCCAACGCCTAGATGCGGCAGAGAGAAGGGCGGATTGGAGGGGAGGATTCGGGTCTGGGATTCGAAGATCACAGGCCCATACAATGATCAAACCCTAGGAACCGCCTATCGCCCGTGGGTCGCAGGAGCCCTAGGAGAAAGAACATCGCACCGAACCAGAACATCGCACCGAACTTGGTCAAAGTTTGTGATGTTTAACTTTTCAAAAAATCTATAGGCACTACATTATGGAACGGAGGGAGTACCACATCAGTAATAACATGTGGCTCATTCACGTCCGAATAATCTAAGGCGGGCGTCGATCTATCGAGATCAAGCAATCACACGTGTCACAACATCGAGATTTATTCACGAGGTTCACTGTTCATGAGCTATATCCCCATTGCTCTTCCTCACAATATCACACATCGGCGACCCAGGCGTCGGTACATGTTGTTGACTTTCTCTGTGTATATGTACTATTATATTGACATAGATTACAACATGTGTCTTTAGGACAAGCGCGACCAGACCAGCTCCCCAGGTCTGGATCAGGGTGTCGTCACATCAAGACAAAACGACTACCCGAGCCACCCCCCGCTACACCTCTCGCGGACCAAGATAATAGCCGCCGCCACCACAATGCAGGTCGCCCGAGAGCCACCCATGTGATCGGGCATCCACATTCGAGAAACCGCCAATGATCTTCAACACAACTCCCCAACCATGGTAGAAAGAGCGAAAGGCGCCTCCTTTCACACCTAGCCCGACATCAATCCGTCGCCGCACCACCCGCCGCAGCCCCCGAGACGGAGCCCCGAGAGCCTCCTCTGAGCCCGCATGCACGCCGCCACCTGACCCAGCGCTGCGTCACCGCCCGGGACCATCGGCCCGCGCCGAGACCCCACACACGGAGAGGAGAGACGACCCCGCCATCACCAGCACGTACTGGGCTTTATCTGGCAGCGATGAGGGAGACGAGAAGGAAGGCGGGGGACACGATCCCGACGGTTTGGATTTTCTGCCTCGGTCGCCATCGACTGTGGGAGGGACGCGTGGGGAGGAGGGAAGAGGTGAATGATGATCCTCCACTTTTGGTCAGTAATGCTGGATATACATAATCCAACAAGTACCATGGGTGTGTATGTGGTTTTGTTTTCTGTAGCCCACTAGTACACTGAAAACTGCAACGTGCCATGCATGCGCACCAGAAAACAAATGCATAAATGATTCTCATTGGGCGTGTTTGGTTGTTTGTCATCTTTAAATTTGACTGCATTACATATTTGTTCCAGTTTAGTCTAACCAAGCAAAAGTAGGTCAAAAACCAACATTTGTTTATTGTTTGGTCCTCCGCATGCCACCAGTTGACAATTTAGGGCCTGCTATTTAGTTGCGCACATATATGCTTCAAGGATGAGCAGATGCAAATCACAGCTATTTGGCAGCATGAACGTATGTATCTTGCTCACCTCTTTCAAATGTGGTGGTGGAGCATAACATTAGGCACACCATAAAGAATAGACTACCTAATTAAATACACAAGTCAAGTAAAACAACATGTTAAACAACAGATAAACAAGCATTCAGATTTGGCAACAACCTATATGAGGAAACGCATTGGTCCTACAATGTATATGAGCATGCACATTTGTCCTACCTACACCAATCCCCATGCATGTAATGCAATATGCAAAAACCCTAACTACGAACAACACGAATCAGTGACAGTAGCACTTGTGCAGCATGAACACAGAGCAAGCACAAATCTAGCATGAACAACAAGCACAGTTGACTGCCAATGTAGCAAGAACAACAAGCACCCATATTGCATCCACACCCGAGGCAGTGCCCATCTACACTATCAGACAAAATGAATCGAATCCAATCTAATCCAATCCATGCCTACTACTCCCTCCGTTCCTAAATATTTGTCTTTCTAGGCATTTCAACAAGTGACTACATACGAAGCAAAATGAGTGAATCTACACTCTAAAATATGTCTACATACATCCGTATGTTGTAACCATTTGAAATGTCTAGAAAGACAAATATTTAGGAACGGAGGGAGTACTTACTAAACGCAAAGGGGAAACCCTAATCTACATCTACGAGCAAAGGGGAAACAATGGACTTACCGGAGCGGTTGCCGTTGGAGCGTTGGCCGGCCGATGAGAAAACCTTGGCGGGAACGATGGCCCACCCGAAGAGGATAAGCCAGCCATGCCCAGGGCCATATCAGAGGAGGCGGTGCTCCTGGTGACGCAGGAGGTGGAGGAAGAGGGTGCCGTCATCCATGGCCATGCCTCGCTCGCCGAAGAAAACCCTTGAATGGGGTTAAAAAAACCTCCGGCCACTAGGGTTCCGAACAGCGACGCACCTGATGGGGCCTCCTCCGGTGGCGCAACCGAACCCAAGACCACCAGGTCCAGATACAGAGGCAGAGCCGGAGCGGTCGACACCGCATTGGCCCGAGGAGGCGGCTTGGTGCAGAAGGGGGACGGCGCGCGAATGGCCGCTATTAGGTCAATGTCGATGTTAGCGAGGCCTGCACGCGCCAGTCTTGGATTCGGTTGCTGCAGGCGATGCTGGGGGTGAGGGGGCGGCGCGGCGAAGGGCGTACCATCGGAGGAGAGCACCAAAGGACGGTCAGGAGAGTGAGAGATAGTGGTGTGAACGAGGAGTGGGCGGTGACACGAGAGAGGGGGGGCAATTATGAGCGAAGGGCACGCGTGGCTCGAGCGAGTCTGGCTCGACAAAGAACTGCATGCGTGCTTTAAGTTCCGTGCGGCCCGAGAAGCAAATGCAAGCCACGCAACCAAACATACAATTTTTATCCCGCACAAACCTGGTTGAACCTAATGCGGACAACCAAACACGCCCGTTGTGTTCCAAAGAAACGTACGTGCGTGGCGAGCAATGGCAGGCTGTTGCCTTTTCTTCTTTTCCTCGCCGATATGATGCCTTTCTTTCTTTCTTTCTTTCTTTCTGTGGTCAGGATGACTCTAGTCCAAAGCAGAGCCGATCGCGAGCCCCACGATCTCGGACCGGATCCGACCCTAGTCAGCAGCAAAGCGACGGACACACAGAATCGCGCGGGCATGGCGCTTAAAATTCCCTAGAAAAAGAGAGAATGTTTTTTCCTTTGTTCTTTGCCACGCCCACACGCGCACGCATGGCCGCCCCGGCGACGAAAAACACCGCTCCTCCGTCAATCCACGCCTTTCTCTAGAACGCCCGGCCGCGTATATAAGGAGGCCGTAGTAAGGCAGGAACTCATCGACCATTCGTCCCGAGTCCTGTCGATATACGCACGCACTCTCATCATTTACAACTGTTTCTGCATGGCTTCCTCCGCGGCTTTCCTCCTCGTCGTCGCTGCTTTGCACGTGTGCTGCTGCCACGGGCAGGGCGGCAACGACGGCGCCGTGGCGGCGATCTACAGCCTGGGCGACTCCATCACGGACACGGGGAACCTGGCCAAGGAGGCGCCGCCCGGCGCCTTCGAGACCATCAAGCACCTCCCATACGGCGTCACCTTCGGCCGCCCCACCGGCCGATGCTCCGACGGCCTGCTCATGATCGACTTCCTCGGTACGTACATGTTGCTCTGCTTCGGAGTGAACACTTGCTCTCGTCTTTGATGCCCGCTCTGTACGTTGTAGCGACAAGTGACATGGTGTCCCGCTCTGGTTCATGTGCAATGCAGCTCAGGACATGGGCCTCCCGTTCCTCAACCCTTACCTGGCCAAGAATATGAGCTTCGACCATGGGGTGAACTTCGCCGTCGCCGGAGCCACCGCCATGGACCCCGCCGACCAGTTTAACGGGACCTTCTCCATGCCTTTCACCGCAAACTCCCTCAAGTTGCAGCTCCGGTGGTTCAAGGACTTCATGAAGTCCACCTTCGACACTGACCAAGGCAATTCATAAATTTCCTTCCCTCTTGTTACATGCAGTACTTTCTCAATGCACACTCTGTTTTCAACAGTCGGGCATACTCAGCATACTGATTCTCTATGTACAATTCGTGTGTGCAGAAATTCGCAAGAGGCTCCAATCTTCTCTGGTTTTGGTGGGCGAGATCGGAGGAAACGACTACAACTTCGCCTTCTACGCCAACAAGTCCGTCAGTGAGGTGGAGAAAATGATCCCAGCTGTGGTTGAGACCATCATCAACGCCACCATGGTACCTTCAAACATCTTCTCTTACACGTACATCCAAAAGATTGGGTACTAATTCTGTCATCACAGGAAGTGCTTGACATGGGCGCGAGCAGAGTCATCGTCCCGGGCAACTTCCCCATCGGCTGCCTCCCGAGCTACCTCACCGGGATGGCCACGCCGGAGCCGTCGGCCTACGACTCCACGGCCTGCCTCAAGGACCTCAACCTCTTCGCCGCCAAGCACAACACGCAGCTCCAGCGAGCCGTGGCCGGTCTCCGGGCGTCGTACCCCGACGCGGCCATCGCCTATGCCGACTACTTCAACTCCTTCCTCAGCCTCCTCAAGGGCGCCCCGGCGCTCGGCTTCGACGAGAACAGCACGCACAAGGCATGCTGCGGCGCCGGCGGCAGGTACAACTACGATGTGAGGCTGATGTGCGGCATGGAGGGGACGGCGGTGTGCGCGGACCCGTCGGCGTACGTGAGCTGGGACGGCATCCACATGACCCAGGCGGCGTACAAGGCCATGTCCAGGCTCATCTACCACGGCCGGTACCTGCAGCCGCAGATACTCAACTTCCCGGAGAAGAATGGGTAACTGTCTGGTGCTCCACAATGGAAGCCTCGCCGCGACATTTTGAGCCTTCGATGAGTTCTTCCATGGCTGTGCTGCTACATGCTATATATGTGATCTGCACTATGTATCCAGACTAAACTACGAGGTAAAGTAAAAGTAAAGATGCAGGTTTAGCATGTTGATCAGGGTTACACAATTACAAACAAAGTTAAGTACATCTGCCAGGTACAAAGATTGATTTGGTACACAGTTACAAACCTACATTTCTCTAGCGAAGTTACAAAGTTACAGCATAAGAGTGGCTTGCTCCTGGTATGTTGCTTCAGTTCATGTATCTAGCTAGTACTATCAGGCTTTCATCTGGACCCGAATCTTACAGGGAAAATCCGCCAGCAAATCTTACAGGAAAAAACCTTGCAGCAAATCTTGTGCTAAACCCGCAAGCAAATACATGTGCCCAAGTTCAAACACTGACAGCTACTCCCTCGGTCCCATAATATAAGAGCATTTTTTACACTAGTGTAGTGTCAAAAACGCACTTATATTATGGGACGGAGTGGGAGTAAGATTTAATAGCCTTGATTTGATCTATGTTAAACAACTATCTACATAGAGAATACCAGTTGAGCTCAAAATTCTCGCAAACAATCTCTGGTGCAAAGTTCTTCGAAACGGGACAGCAGCAATGTTAAATCTGGGTCAACTTCATGATTCTTCCAAGCTTCCTCAAACTGCTCCCCCTTGCATCTGCAAGAGTACATCTTACTATGACAAGACTGAATTACAGATCTCAGAGGAAAAAAATGATGAAATGCGGCAAAGTAAAAAAAAATTAAGTAAGAGTTCTGGCTGGACATGTATAAGTACTATATTAAGACAACAGCAATTTGCCCCTGAATCCAAGCGGCAGAAACCAACAGAAGATAATCAGTTTCCCCCGGGACAGAAGCTGACATGGTTTGAGTACTCTAAAGATCAGAATACTTTACTCCCATCACCACTCCGGTAACATAATATAAGGTTAGTATTAAATATTTTTACGCCAGCCAGAAGTATTGTTCCAATTAGTCCATTGGTTTGATTAGATAAATTATCTTCAGCTGCAATCTAACTTGCTTGGACGAAATAATAGAAGGTTATCCTGAGCACTAATGCATAAAGGTCATAAGCATGAATGCATGATACAGTGAAGAACAAGATAACTAATTTAACTGCCCACCAAGATAGTAGAAAGGCAGCCAACTGGAAGATAAGGACTCATTCTGAACCGGTGTACTATTCTAATTTCTGAACCTAATTTACTCTGACAGATATCCAACTGCCATTTAATAGGAATGTGATGCGAAAAACTAAAATCACTAGTGAAGGATAATCTTACTTCTGGAGTAGCATGAGTATTTCAACTATTTGATTTCTCATGATCTCACGGCTTTTTCTCATGGCTGACTCCTTGTACAAAAGAACAAGCTCATCCACCAGCCTAAATACATAAAAGAAAAGAAAATGTGAGTTGGAAATTTCCAGATTCAGCAAGTGAATAAAACAAATGATAACAATAATCCTAAGAAGTACCATAATCCCTAGTACTCCCTCCATTTTTGTATACAAGGCCACTACCAAAATTACAATTTGCAACTATACAAGGCCACTAACATTAATCGAGGCAAAATTGATTGCATACATGTGGGAGTGAGAAGGTTGGCTTGCATTCCCAACATTAATCAACCAACGAGGAGTAAGAGGGTTGGCTCGTTGTGCGTGAGAGAGAAAAACCACATTAATTAACACGACAAACTAGCTTGCAACATTGACTTAAATATTGCATTGATTTTTACCTTGGTACCTGTAATATGGGTTTGTGGCCTTGTATACAAAAATGGAGGGAGTACCTTGAAGTGTAGGGTGACTTCCTGATCCAGGTGAGCTTAATAACTGTATGAATTCGCTCTAAAACCTGCAAATGATACATAGCTAAGATGTAAAAAAAAATACTATTAATACATAAATAATCACATTGTCCATAATCAGGACAGCTTTCTTACCAGAAGAACTGTCCTATCATCATCAGCATGCATCCATTGGAAAAAGAGAGAGAACAGGAGACGAAAATGTGCCAATAGGAAGAGGCCCATGGCATCCAAAACTGGCCCAATAAGGGTAAGCCATGCAACACGACGTTCTTTGTTTAGTGGTTGCCGTTCCAGGTGTCCCAACATCTCAGAAAGTACGCGGTCGTACCTGGAACCAATGGAAAAGTTAAGTTGAAGGAAAAGGATAAGATATGTAGTTGAGGTTTATAGTAGAGATGAACCAGACTGATGGCCCCTATAAAACTCATATTAGTAGACAGCTGAGTAACTTTAAGTCGGTGTCTTTGTCCTAGCTTTCCACTCTTCAGCCAATGGCTATATACCGTTAATCTCAGACCTCCCCACGATGATGATGTACTTCAATACAAGTAAAACAAATTACATCTGAGCTGCTTTTCTAAGCAGTGACACCCAATGTTTTAAAGGCGGTAAGGTGACCTAACACGAACACCCACCGCCCTGACACCTAAGCGCCTACAGCTGGCATAATTGCAAGGCACTGCCAGGGCGCCTTGCCGGACGCCTTAAAAACAATGGTGACTATTGACTAACAAAAGAAGAAGAAGATGTAACAGTCTTTATCTCACTAATTTAAAGGCAGCTTTTCAGTTTTAAGCCATTCCATTTGTAAATGTGGATTTCCCGGGCCATCAAGAAAGTATCAGGACCGTCACTTACATTTTGGTGCAAAAGGAAAAGGCTATACCACAGTTCTCAATATGTCAGATGAGTAGTACATATATATCATAAATATCTTTAGACAATACCCATACTTCAATGTAAAGTCCGAGAATTTACAACAGGAATAAAACAGAGAATTTACAAGTAGGAAAAGAGTGTACCAAGGGCTACGTGGATTACTTCTCTGAGTGCAAGTCAAGAGCAGCACTGATACCTCAACAACGCGATACCACAACTCATCATCTGCAGGAATGTTATGGCAACAGGCATCAAGTATTGCATCTTCATACAAACTTAATTCTGTTACTTTCACATTCTTTGCTATGTGCATGAAGCTAATCATTCCTTGTTCCTGTCAATCATATGGACCATTCTCACTCAAAATGCCCACCAACAGCAATTTAGGGGAAATTGAAATAAGCACTACCGGTCAAGCTGAATGCGGTCAAAAGAAAAGTTAGGCCCGCTGTTGAGAGAAACCAAAAGGCACACCTTAACGTCCGGTGACCAATGATCCAATGCCGTCAAAGCACATGGAATGACTAACCAGCACAGATCGCCAAGCTTGGGGTAATTAACCTGAAACACTCAGAGAAGCAAGTTCAGTAAACACCTTCAATGCTGAAATACTTCAAAATTAGTGACTGAAGCTTCTGGTGCTGTCACAAGTACTTACTGCAACGCATTCTCTGTTTCTCACAGTAATTTGAACATTTTGATTCAAGCAGGTGTCAAGTTTTCCCAAATAAACTACTCCTTACAATATAGCCATGGTCCTAGAATTTACTTTGCAGAGAGCATGATGCTTGTGTAACTAGCATGGGAACACAAACCTGAGACAACAGCCACCGGAACTGGTGCGCGGCGACAAAGGCGTGCTCCTTGGGCGGCTTCACGGCGCCAATCATCATCATGTCATCATTGGCGTCCACGCCCGTCTCCTTCAGCACGGCCTTCAGCGGCGGCACCGCCTCCGGCATCATGGCCACCAACATCTCCGGGACGCCACCCCACCCGCCCATCGCCGCCATCTCCTCCATGGCTGCGGCGGCCGCCTTGGAGAGCCCCTCCGGGACCCAGTGAAGCGCGGGGGCCTCCGCGGAGGCCGCGCGGGCGGCGGCGCAGAAGAGGAGCAGGTCCACGGCCTCCTTGCCGGCCCCGCCCGTCGGGGGTTCAGAGGGGGGCGGGAGGAGAGAGGCGAGGAGGGATTTGATGGAGGTGTCGGAGCCCTCGGGGGGCGCGTAGGGCGCCGGGGCGAGCAGGGAGCGGAGCGGGGCGGCGACGCGGAGGAGGTCCTCGCGGTGGAGGGCCGCCGAGGCGGCGGGCGACGGCAGCGGCGCCATGGCCTACCCTACCGCAAAGAGGTCCGTGTGAGAACCGAGTTGTGAAGGAGGAGCCACTGCCTCCGGGCCCCACTCGTCAGACATATCCACAACCTCCACCTCCGCCTGGCCGCGGCAGCGAAGCAGCACCGCTATCGCCGCCATCACCCTCCGCGCCCCGGCCGTGGTCTGGCCGCCACGCCGCCGATTGCCCTCACCGATGAGCCCCGTCCGATCCCGTTCGCGTCATAGTGCGATATTGAATTCTATGTGGAACTCTATCTGATATTTCCCTCACTTAATTACCAGTTTCTGGCACCGGAGATCGAGATGGCCGTCTTCTCCACCAACTCCGGCTGAAACTGAGGCTCCCACCATCTTGACCGGCTTCCTCGGCTCAATCCCCACTATCAAAGCCTGCTGCCTATGCCGGTGAGTTTATGGGATCCTGTAGGCGAAGAGGAGCGCGCTGTTTTGGTAGTAGCATTGCCGGCACGGCCTAACCTTCGTGACCGCGCCATGGCTACCATTATGCCGGCCATTTCCAGTATCCTATAAGGATGTTGATTGCGCAGCCTCCAAGTTGGATCTTAAAAGCTAGAAATTCCATATTGAGTAGAGAAAAACTGAAATATCTATGACGCCTATTTCGATATGGCTCCAGGTTATAACGATGCAGGGAGGGTACATTAAGATATATATAGGTACTCCCTCTATAAACTAAGGGGATATGTATGTGGCACACGTGTGCCATATTGCTAAAAGTGCCACACCACCTCGGGGTCCTTCGATCGGGATTGTACGGCTGCTGACGATCTGTGTGGGAGACGAAGGAAAACCGACACGAGGCTTATCTCCTCGCTCGCGCCCATTTCCTCGCTAGCTCCGCCATCGCCACACACCCATCTCCTCCCCTCCTCCCGGCGCCATCCCGCCGCCATCTCCCCTCCTCCCGGCGTCGTCCCGCCGTCGTCATCGCTGCAGCGGGCGTCGTCGGCGCGGACGCGGACCTCTCCTCCTGCGGCTGCGGCGTCGCCTCGGCGAGATCCGGCACCGAGAGGACGCGCGTTGGAGGCGATGAGGCCGCTTCGGCCTGGGGTGGGACGAGCGGAGCGGGACGGGCCTCCGCCGCGCCCGTGGCCTGCGCGTCGGCGAGGACGGGGTCGACGTCGACGGCGGCGAGCAGGGACTGGCTGTCGGCATGGAGGTGGTTTTGGTGCATGGAGGGGGCGGCGGCAGGGACGGGGTGGAAGTTGGCGGTGGCCGTGCCGAACGGCGGGCGGTGGTGGTGGGGATGTGCGCGCGCGGAGGCGGTGGCGGTCTCCGGCGAGTGGGTGGCGGAGGCGGTGGATAGCACGAGGAGGAGGAGGAGGAGGAGGGGTAGGCGGTGGTGAAGATGGAGCGCCATGGCTGGCGAACTGCGAAGGAAGGAACGAAGTGGAATGGGGAATGGGGATGGATCCGGAGCAGAGTGGGATGGAACACACCTCGACAATTCCCGTGAAAATATCATGGTAATTTACGCACCGCATGACTGGTAAGTTATGTACCCCATGCCCTGTTAACTTTGACTCAGGGATTTTTTTTTGAAACATACCCTGATAACTTCTGCCTAAATAGCATGGTAATTTAACACACCACAGAGATGGTAACTTCAATATCTAGTGCATGGAGAGAAGATTAGGGAAAAAGTTTTTTTGCCGCCCATATTTTCAGTCTAAACAACATGATAATTTACATAATGCAGACGTGATAACTTAGGTACCAACAACACTGTAACTTTGTCACTTGTGGAAGAATGTCGTCGAAAAACATATCGATGTAACTTATGTGTAAATAGCATGGTAATATATGAACCGTAGGCGTGATAACTTACATGCAAAACACGGTGGGACTAACTTTTAACCCGAGGAAAAAAAATTGTTGAAACATACCCGAGTAATTGTTTTGCAAATATATGAACCGCATACCTGATAACTTGCATACAAACATTGCGGTAACTTTGAACAGAGTGAAAAAAGTTGTTGACGAAGATATCCCGGATAACTTATATAAAAATAGCATGGTAATATATGAGCAACATACTTGATAATTTAGATACAAACGCCACGATAACTCTGTCCAAGGAGGGGAACAAGCTGTTGAAAAACGTAGTCCCAGTAACTTATGTGAAAATAGCACGGTAATACGAATCTATACCCGATAACATTCATACAAACACCGCGGTAACTTTGAACAGTGGAAAAAAGTTGTTGAATATATACCCCGGTAGCTTTTGTGAAAATAACATGATAATATATGAACCACATACCTGATAACTTAAGTACAAATACCACGGTAAATTTGACCAAGGAGTGAAGAGGACGCCCGGGTTTGTGAACCGCGTGAAACGTGTAGAAAAAGTGATGGAACTAGAGCGCATTGTTCGAAAACATGTACAAGTGAGGCTGCGGTTCGGATTTTCAGTTACTAATCACTGTCTTTTTTTGTTTATTCTCATCTCAGGAAGATACAACTAGCATGTAAGTTGTTTGTAATCAGTTAAGTGGGCTAGTGCAGCTGGATGTTGCACCTTAGTTTCATATGAGAGGGTCTGGGTTCAAATCCCTTTCCATGCCATTTTTTTTGCGTATTTTAAACTACAAGCCTGGAAAAAACTGGAGAAGATGGGATCGAAGGAGTGCGGTCGCTCGGGAGGAGTGCGGGTCGAAGGGAGAGAGTGGTGTGGCACTTTTAGCAATCTGGCACACGTGTGCCAAATATCAGAGTCCATAAACTAATATAAGATCATTTAGATCACTACTTTCTAAACGATCTTATATTAATTTCAGAGGGAGTACAAATTTATACAAAATAAAGTAGTATAGTAAATTTCTGCGATCATAAGCATTACAATTGTATAGTAAATACAACTTCAGTCTTAAAGATAGGCATATATTATAATGTCTAGACACGCAATGCGGCTCGTTTTCCTGAAACAAAAAAGGAGCATGTTGAATGCGAGCTTCCAGCCATAGCTTGGAGCAGTCTTGGTATAGGGGGCATTGTGATCTCAACTAGCCCTTCGAGAATCTGAACCACTTGTCCCATTGTTGGCCGATCTAGCTCATCGTCTTGGAGGCACCAACACGCAGCCTTGCAAGCAATTTCAACCTCATCCAGATTGGCAGTACCATGTAGCTTGTGATCTACCAAACTCCCGACATCTCCTTCAAGAAGCTTATGTGCGGCATGGACAGGAAAGTAAACATCAGTGTTGCCACCGCTAGGACAGGACGGACATGAGTTCCGCCTTCCAGATATTATTTCCAGCAACACCATCCCATAGCTAAAAACATCGACTTTTGGTGTAATAGGAACACCGGTAAGCCATTCAGGCGCAAGGTATCCTGTAGTTCCTCTCATTGTTGTCAATACTCGGCTATAATCCCTTCCTAAAAGCTTTGCCATCCCAAAGTCTGCAATTTTTGGAAGGAGCGAAGCATCAAGAAGTATGTTTTCTGGCTTGATATCACAGTGTATGACGCGGTCTCGACAGCTGTCATGCAAGTAGGCCAACCCTCTTGCAACACCTAGGCCTATCTGATACCTAGCAGTCCAATTCAACATTGAGTTGCTTCCAAATAAATGGACATCAAGAGAGCGATTTGACATGTATTCATAAACAAGCAACCTCTTAGAACCCTCACAACAGAAACCAACAAGCTTAACCAAATTGATGTGTTGGATAGCTCCAATTGAGCTCACTTCAGCTCTGAATTGCTTCTCTCCCTGATAAGCACCATCAAGCCTCTTCACTGCTATAGCATTGGAGCCCTTTATAAACCCCTTGAATACAGAACCAAAACTGCCTCCCCCCAACTTATCTGTAAAAATATTTGTTGCTCGTTGAAGATCATTGTATCTAAATGCAGTGATTCCATCACAAACTTCAGATTCATTCCGTATTTGACCAGAGCTCTTGTTTTTGTTTCTCCAAACCATTAGTAGGAGGATGAGTGCAAATAAGCCTAGAGCAGAAATTCCTGTACCAATTACTACTCCAGTAACTATCCCTCTTCTGTTGTTTTTCAAACTTTGTACATCTTTAGCAGAAAGACGAAGATAAAGAGTTTCTCCATTTGAATTGGTAGTGTCACTGCATTGTAGTTGTCTTATGTTGAGCAATTCATTATGCCACATAGAACATCCGCTGTTGCCGAAGGAGTATGCAGTGCAAAAGCAATTACTCAGGCAAATTTGTGCGCACTCACTCGCGCTTGCAGCAGCTTCTAGTTTTGTGGCATTCTGGGGCAACTTAACACATGGTACAGAATAGAACTTGTCTGTGGTGTGTGTTCTGCTTTTGTTGCTAATGCAGTCTAACTGAGTATTTCTCGAGCACCCATCTGCTCGATTTTCTAGCTCCCAGTCCTTGGGGGATGTTATGGTGAAGCCCTCCATACAGTTGCAGTGTGGAACTTTATTATCAGTGCAAATTGTGAAAGGTCCACAAATTGCATGGACATCACACTGAGCTCTTGGTTGGGCATTGATCATTACCCAATCCTCTGAGCCCTTCATCCAAATGAATGTCTTCGCTTGACCTGAGACGTCAATGACATGACGAGTAACCATATTTGGATCCATATACTCAGGTACTAAATTATAGGTCAAGTACTTCTCTTTGCCATTGTCAACAAATTTTGGACTAATAGAGTGGCGGGCTGACATCTCTGGAAGTGCGGCGAAGTATTTGCCGTTCCATACACCAGTGGACCAATATGGTATGGATGAGTTCAGTGCTACAAGCAGTAACTGGTCAACACCACTGGGGTCTAACTGCTCACAGTACGAACCGGCAGCCGGGTCGACCAAGTTTTTCCAAGAGATAAAACGGCGATTCAGGCCGGTGACCTTGTCCCATCCGAGCTTCGCCCCAGGGAAAAATGTATCTGTGGGGTGATCAAAGCTCTGCCACAGAACCTCTGACAAGTTTGAAGTATCTGTCAGGATGAGATTTCCACTGCTCAACAGCCTAGCACTAGAGCTATTTCCTGTGATGTTTGCTTGTGTAGACCAGATTATGGATTTGGCAGACTGGTTTAAGATTACAAGATTGCCGTCGTGGGAGATTCTGAGCTCCAGTGAGGTGGTGTTCTTGATGGGTCTATCCCTGTTTGCAACCCACGCTGAAGTGAATTTGGGGACTGTGTTGAACCATATGCCGAGGTACCAATTGGCAGTCAGTCCGGTTTGGAAGAAGCCGAGGGCGTACCTGCCATTGCTGGAGACGAGCTTGTCGTTGACGGCAAGCGCTTGGCCGGCCCAAATGGTGTCTGTCACGGCGGAACTCGCCGGGGTGCGTAGGCACAAGAGGATGGTGAAAACAACGAGGAAGGGAGTCATGGTGAACTGAAGGTGGTAAGGACGTGCAGAGGGCTTGTTGTTGCTGTGCAGAGGCTTGAAATGTTGAGACTGTGGAGTCAAGCCCAGCAACCAAACTAGTATACGCAGATTCAAAAGTTTTTCCAGTGGCGATGATGCGTCTCTTGCGTAGCATGCACGGCAGGATTTGTGTGGTGGTAATGGAAAGGTTGGAGGAAGAAGAACGCTGGGGACATCAGCGCCAGACACTTGGTTCGCCGTCGAAATCTCGTCGTCGCTCTCCTCCGGTTACCCGGAGGACCCAGTCAGAAGAGGTCTCTACACCTGAATAACAATTGGGGTTACTATAAATTGAGATAGATGTGTGTGTGTGTATGGGTTTAATGATGAGAGCGACACTGTTCTTTTTGCACCAAAGTGAAGCGCAATTGCAGGAAAAGGAAAACAAAAATAAATCTAAAAAAGTGAAGTGCAATTACAACGAGGACAAGTTGCAATTCCACAACAAGAAAAGTTTATTTGCAACAAATACAAAACTAGTGAAGTAACAATAAAAGGGTGACTGAAAGTTCAGAAACGTGATTGAAACTTAACAGAAGTACGTAACTGAAACTAAAAAAACACTTTAACACAATTAGACACATAAAAAAGACTGAAACTTCAATGCTTAAAAATAAAGTGTAGTTAATACATTTCTGCTGCTTTCATTCGGAGGAGAAGAGAGACCGTCCTTGTTTAAATTCATCAATCAACCATCATCTACTGTATAATTAACTAGCGCCGATTTTCCCAGCTCCATTCATGACATTTGTATGACAGTTGTTCAGTTGGTGAAGGCACTTCTGTTGCACTTATGCACCCTCTCACTCAGCCCCCAGTTTATAAATAATCGGCACCTCTAGACTCTAGTGCTACAGAGTTCATAAGAATACAAGTGTTCTACGTTGCTAGTTGTGCAAGCATGGGGAGGGGAGAGGGAGGGCTTGGGGTGGAGGGGCCGTGGCGCGGCCAGTCGCGGTTGCGAGAGAGATGGGGGGTGTTACAGTATATGTGGATTGCACTAGCCCTTTCCATCAGTTCGGACTTTTGGTTGCGTTGGCTAGTGCATGAAGCTTAACAGGGGGGAGTCTAGTGCTACAAAGTTTACAAGAAGAAGAAAATGTTCTATGATTGCTAGTTGTGCAAGCATGGGGAAGATATCCATGACATTGATGAAAGGTTTGACATGCTGAGACCACAAGAATACATGGGAGTAGGAGGTAGCAGGAAACTTAATTTGTGGCCAACAAGAATATCGTGAAGTCCAATCAAAGAAGATGGTCACAGAAGTTCTATTCCTTGAGTTTAGAAGAAAGTGAAAAGAGTGAAGAGTGGGGGTACCTGGTCTGCTGGAAGAAGAGTGGCTTTTATTAAGTCTAGCATGACTAGTATGCCTATATACACATGTCGACATGTTAGCTAAGACTAAGACTAAAAACAAGAATAAAGTGAAGGTGGTCACGCCAAAAAGTATCATATATGCTAAAATGGCCTATCATTTGTAGACCCAAGAGAGGGAGGAGATAGGATTCATAACCTGTAAAATTCAATATGTCTACTTTGCAAGGGGTGGTGGGATCTTGAGAATGGAAGACCGTTGCAACAGATTTTTAGGAGAAAATATATGACGCAAGCTGGAATTTTTCAGATCACAAGGACTGCAGATGATTTTGCTTGTTGGGTTGATTTAGTTGAAATTAAGCATTTGTACTTGCTATACAGGACAATGAGGGTAAGGAATGTGTGACGAACTGACTTATGGGAAGATGCATGAAGTTGACGCCCTCCTCTCCCACAACCATGGGCGGATTTGGGCCCCAGGCAGCCCAGGCCATTGCCTGGGGCGTGGCAAAATTCCTCGGCCTATATTTTTTTTAAAAAACTTTGGCCTGGGGCGCAGCCCAGCCCCAAGCCCAGGCCAACTGGCCCAGGCGGCCAGGCCAACTCCCTCGCAGACCACCGCACCGCAAGAGCTGAAAAAATCAGCCTTTTGCTTTTTATTGTTTTTTGTTTAAGCAAACAAGAGCTGAAAACTATGGTATTGAAGCATTCACGAGAAATGGATTTAAATCTTGGAAGGATGGACCTAAAGTTTTTCATCAGCATGTTGGCAAGCATGATAGTGCTCATAATAAATCCAGGCAACATTATGAGGATTTCAAAAAATCAAAGACAAAATCTGCCACATGTGTTTGATAGGGGTTCTCAGAAGCAAGAAGAAGAATACAAAGCTCGTCTCTTGATTGTATTGGGTATTGTCAAATTTTTGATACTACAAGCTCTTGCTTTTCGTGGTCATGATAGTCTACTAGCTCAATGAATAAGGGTAACTTCAAAGAGTTGTTGGACTTGTTCATAAAGAAAGACCCAAAGGTGGCAAAATTATTTGGGGTTGCAGGAGATAACCATAAGCTGACTTCACATAAGATACAATTGGATTTATGCAAGGCTTGTGCAAAAGAGACCACCAATGTCATTCTTGAGGAGATTGGAGATAGTAAATTTGCATTACTTGTTGATGAGTCGAGAGATGCATCTATGAAGGAGCAAATGGCTATGTCTTTGAGGTCAGTACCTTTGCTCGTATTGTTGTGTGTGATATTGAGAGATTAATGGCAGTTGAGCATGTTCCTGACACGAGAGCAACTTCACTCAAGATAGCTTTGAATGGTATGTTTGGTACTCTTGGTTTATCTATGTCTAATTTGAGAGGGCAGGGTTATTATGGGGCTTCAAACATGAGAGGGGAATTTCGTGGGTTGCAAAGATTGATCTTGGAGGAAAATTCTTATGCTCATTATATACATTGTTTTGCCCATCAGTTACAATTAGTGGTTGTTACTGTTGCCAAGTGTTGTTCATCGGCAAGGGATCTTTTTGAGTACACAAGCATGGTTGTTAACATTGTTAATGCATCTTGTAAAAGACATGATCAGTTAGCCCAAGAGCAACATGATGAAATAGTGCGCCAAATAGAGGTTGGGGAACTTCTTGAGGGAAGAGGGAAAAACCAATTAACTAACCTTGCAAGACCTGGTGATACACGGTGGGGATCACATCACAAAACATTCTGCCATCTTGTTGAGATGTGGAAACCAGTTCTAAAGGTATTAGAAAATCTACACAATGATGGAGATAATGTTTCCCAAAGAACCACAGCCGCGGGGTTGATAAAGCACATGGAGTCCTTCGAATTTGTTCTCATATTGCATGTATCGTTAACTAGTTTTACCTGCTATATTATGCACTGACTTGCATTTCAAAATTGATGATTGAAGGTTCACAAAGTTTCTTTGTAGCTCATGCTACATGGAACCTCTTATCCTCAACCCTCAAGGCTTGCTTTGAGATCCGTACTCTCCAACTAACTTACAGCAAGAAGATTTCTTTTTTTTTGTTTCTCTAAAATGAAACAACATATAAACTTCAAACTTTGCAGATCGAACAAACATTAGAACATCAATGTGTGAAAAAACTTTCAGATTTTTTGGTCTCATATAAATATACAAAATGAGATTTTATTTGAATAAAAATATTATTTAAAGTATTTAAAATGCATGAAAAATTCTGAAAGTTTTTTTCCCAGATTTTAGTTAGAATGTATTGTTGTTCTGCAAAATTTGAAGTACATATGTTTTGTCGTTTGAGAGAAACAAAAAAGACAAATGCGTGTGCACGGATCGCGATGCAGAAATGAATGGCAAAGATAAGGGGTACCGTGTAGCCTGAGCTACAGAAAACCACACTCCTTGAAGGTTTAGCTTCTTCTGCTATTGAAGATGTAATCATGGGAGGCTCGGACCAACCAATCCTTTGATTTGGTATCAATCTTTTGTATCATCTATCCATGCTACATATTGTCTTTTGATTTATTGTGCTTTATTAGTTGACCCACCATGGAACAAATGCCGCCATTGAATATTATGTTCGATTTCTTATTAGTTATGCAACATAGGTTGATTTTTGTATGCATTAAAACTGAAGTTTTTTCTGGGTAGTTTCTTGCCTGGGGCGTCAGTCAATCCTGGGTCCGCCACTGCCCACAACAACGTCCAGACCTCTTCGGCATCAGCATTGACATTGATTGGATGCCTTGCGTGGAGTTGCAGATTTAGAGGGCGGGTGGGGGAGTAATTACAACATCAAATTCTTGTGACGAGAGATGAGTGGTGTTGAATGATGGTTAATATATTCCCCGCAAAAAATTTATTCCCAGTTGGAAATAGACAAATTTAGAAGAAGAAAAATGCATACATAATATTGATCATTTGTTCTTGGCATGTCATTTGTTCTGTACACAACCTTAGAATATAAATCATTTGTTCTTAGCTTGTTCTTGGCAAAATACATGCTTGTTATTTTCTATTGGGTGGTCTCCAGAGTGAAGCTAACAGAGATGCAAGAGAATGGAGCTGCAAACCTACACCAAGATCTCAGCCTGCACACTGATGTGATGGTACACCTAGACGCAGGAGACAGTGAACTACTTATGAAGATGAAGATGTTGAGGATGGTCCAACAGGTGATGCTTCAAAGATAGTTTTCTGCTACATGCTTAAACTGATGTTTTCCACGGGGCTTTCTCCATTTATTGACCGTGATGATCATTGGTCCCCTAGAGACGAAGTTTGGTTGTAAATGTACCGGATTAGAGCTGTTCGCTATTGCTACAGTCCTAGGTGCCTAGTTTGCTTTGTCCAACCTTAACTTTTGACTTTGTTCTAGTTTTTTTTTCTCACTTGAACCATGTTTTGCTTCTTTCTCACTAATAATGAAAATGGAATCAGGATATGGGTCGTTTGGAAAGAAAAGGGCAAGGCCATGTCATTTGAAAATCATCCATTAGTCATCATCTACAATATCTTTCATGTTGTTTTCCCCAAGCTCATCTATTGCATTTGTGACATGTTGTTCAGTTGGTGAGGCACATATGTATAGAACTTATTATGCAACCATGACCTTGTCTCTTGGATGATAAATAGTCTACACTTCTAGGGACGCAGAGCTCGGAAGAAGAACAATTGTAGGTTTTTACTAGTTATGCAAGTACATGGAAATATCTATAGAAATCTGAGCAAACTTTTACGAGTTGAGAAAGGATAATACTCCCTCCGTTCCACAATGTAGTGCCTATAGATTTTTTTGAAAGTCAAACTTTGCCAACTTTGACCAAGTATATAGACAAAATTGTTAACATCTACACTACCAAACATGTATATTCTGAAAATATAACTCACGGTGTATCCAGTGACGTGCATTTGGTATTCTAGATGTACATACTTTTCTCTATAAACATGGTCAAAGTTTGTAATGTTTGACTTTTGTAAAAATCTATAGGCACTATATTATGGAACGGAGGGAGTATTTGGAATAGGAGGTAGAGGGAAATTGGGTTTGCTGCCTGCACGAAATTTGGCAGGTGCCATCTGCATGTGTTGTAGCTACACCACAATGGTCATAGAACTATAAAGCAGAATAACATATGTGGGTGAGCGACAACTTGCAGGGTTTATATCTCTCACTGGAGCGGCTAATGACCCTCATGTACGTGCATACACCATTTGCGGGAAGGACTCGCATATCAGCGCAATGAATGCCGACACGATGTGGCTCAGATGAATGGCGGGTCAACTATGTGTCAAGTCTTGCTGAGCCCTCTATGTTTTCATTGCTGAGTGTAATTTAATAAGTTCCATTTTTAGTAAAATTTCATGTACTGGTACTTTTTTAGATGGAAGAGTTGAGAGATCGAGGCCCTCGTTCGCTTTCACGATCATAATGCAATGTCTTGAATGGAGGCATGCCACCGTTGAAAGACCATGCCTTCATCCAACCATCCTCCCCCGGTTGGCAAGACATTGTGGCAGTGCCATCTATCTCCACCATCGAAGAAGGCCCTTTGCCCCCGGCTCTAGATTCAAGGGCGTTGCATGGTCAGTAGATTGAACCGCTCACCCGAGAGCATGCATAAACACTGGACTGATTACCAAGGGAGCAACACTCCATACGACACCTGAGGTTGGTCCCATCATAATTGACGGCCGATGGTTTATGGACATTGGACGACTGCTTGTGCTTTCATTTGCCTTCAGTAAAAAAATTGAAAAGCAGGACCGATGGTTTGTAGTGTTTTTAGCGCTTGTACTTCTATACTATTGAATGTACACTACCAATAGGCAGTTCTGCCTAGACCTTATACCAAATCTCAAAATCTAGCCTTGGCATGAACGACCGGCATACACTGGTGGAAGAACCGACAGAGCCAAGGAAAGGTGATTGCAACGTGGCCTGTTGCAGTGTCTACAAATGCATCAACTGGCCCTGTATTTGATATTTTGTGCTTCATGCTACACAATAAAGGTCAGTCTTACTTGCATTCCGAAATTCCACATACATATACCATGTTTGTGGTTAGTTCATACATCCTACTTGTCGTATATGTGCTCTGGTGCAGACCTGTTTGCCTACTTTTTCTGGTTTATTGGTAATTATGCATAAATCTGTGTATACTTTTAGAAAGTTTTTTTGAACATAGTATAATCAAAATCGCTCACATAAACTCACCCTCCCAGTCCATCGGGGTTGTTATGGTGAAGCCATCCATACAATGTCAATTTGTGAAAGGTCCAAAAATTGCATGAACGTCACACCAAGCTCTTGGTTGGGCATTGATCATTACCCAATCCTCCGAGCCCTTCATCCAGATGAATGTCATCGCTTGACCTGAGACATCAATGACATGTTGAGTAACCATATACTTGAATCCATATATTGAGGTACTAAATTACATGTCATCAAGTACTTCTCTTTGTCATTCTCGACAAATTTTCGACTCATAGAGTTGCGTGCTGACATCTGTGGAAGTGCGATGAAGTATTTGCCGTTCCATGTGCTGGTGGAACAATATGGTATGTATGAGGTTAGTGCTAGAAGCAACAACTGGTCAACACCGCTGGGGTCTAATTGTTCACAGTACGCACCAGTAACCGGGTCGACTAACGTCTTCCAAGAAAAAAAATAGCGCTTCGTGCCAGTGAGCTTGTCCCATCCGAGCTTCACCTCAGGAAAAAAATGAATCTGTGGGGCGGTCAAAGCTTTGCCACATAATCTCAGATGAGTTTGAAGAGTCTGTCAGGAGGAGATTTCCACTACTCACAACATAGCACTAGTGGTGCTATTTCTTTTGACGTTTGCTTCTGTAGACCAGATCACAGACATGGTGGACGGTTTATGACGATAAGGTTGCCATTATGGGAGATTGTTAGCTCTAGTGAGGTGGTATTCCTGATTTGCTTATCCCTATTTGCAACCCATGCTGAAGTGAATTTTGGTACCGTGTTGAACCTTATGCCAAGGTACCAGTAGGCGTTGTGTCCAGTATTGAAGAAGCTAAGCGCGTGTACCCGCCATTGCTGGATACGAGCTTGTTGTCGACGGCAAGTTCTTGGTCGGGCAAGATGGTGTCTGTCACAGCAGAACTCGCTGGGGTGCGTAGGCACAAGAGGATGGTGAAAACAACGAGGAAGGGGGTCATGGTGAACTGAAGGTGGTGAGGGCGTGCAGAGGGCTTGTTGTTGCTGTGAAGAGGCTTGAAATGTTGAGTCAAGCCTAGCATCCAAACTAGTATAAGCAGATTCAAAAGTTTTTTCCAGTGGTGATGATGAACCGCCTCTTGCGTAGCATGCAGGGCAGGATTTGTGTGGTGGTAATGGAAAGGGTGGAGGAAGAAGAACGCTGGGGACATCAGCGCCAGACACTTGGTTCGCCGTCGAAATCTCATCTTCGCTCTCCTCCGGTTACCCGGTGGACCCAGTCAGAAGAGGTCTTTGCACCTGAATAACAATCCGTTGGTTACTATAAATTGAGATACCGATGTGTGTGTGGTTTAATGATGAGAGTGACACTCTTCTTTTTGCACCAAACTGAAGTGCAATTGTAACAAAAAGAAAAAAAATAAACTACAAAAAGGGTGAAATGCAATTACAATGAGGACAAGTTGCAATTCCTCGAAAAGAAAAATGTATTTTCAACAAATGGAAAACTAGTGAAGTACTACCTCTGTACCAAAATAATTTGAACTGCAAAACCATCTTATATTTTGGTACAAAGGTAGTAACAATAAAATGGTGACTGAAAGTTCAGAAAAGTGACTGTAACTTAACAAAAGTGACACCTTAACAAAAAGAAGAGTGATTGACAAAAAAACTACAACGTTAGGGGTTACCGTCCCACAGAACAACCACTTTTTAAAAGCTGTCCGAAAACAACCAATTTTTTCTAATTTTATGACTAAAAACTACCACTATCAGAAAATAGCCCGTTTAGACGATTTAAACACGTATATGGTTACTGAAACATTCAGAAAAGTGACAGAAACTTAACAAAAGTGACAGAAATCAAAAAGGTGACTGAAACCTAACATTTTTTTACTGAAACGCAATTGGACACGTAAAAAGACTGAAACATCGAATGCTTAAAACTAAGGGGTCTAGTTACTACAGCTCTGCTGCTTTCATTCGCGGAGGGAGAGATAGAGAGATGGAGAGGGGGAGAGGGAGGGGGGAGTGTGTGGCAGTGTGCTGCTATAAATTCATCCATCAACCAACATCTACCGTAGTTAACTAGCGCTGATTTTCCTAGCTCCATTCAGGGCGTTTGTATGACGGTTCAGTTGGTGAGGGCACTTGTATTGCACTTATGCACCCTCTCCCTCACCCCTTGGTTGACAAATAATCGGCACTGGTAGTGCTACAAAGTTCATAAGAATCGTTGCTAGTTGTGCAAGCATGGGGAAGACATGCATGGAAGTTGATTGTTTGACATGCTGAAACCACAAGAATACATGGGAGTAGGACAGTGGCGGAGACAGGCCTGGGGCACTTGGGGCTATAGCCCCAGGCCTAGTAATAAATTCCCTTGTAACTCCTTTATAGAAAGCATAGAAAATCGTAGAAATGTTTCACTCGCATATCTTAGCCCCAGGCGTAATCTGCTTCTAGCTCCGCCACTGGAGTAGGAGGTAGCGGGAAACTTAATTTGTTGCCAACAAGAATATTGCCAGGCCCTACCAGAAGACCTTGTCACGGAAGACAAGGCTCATGGGCTGACTTTGAAGTGTGACCTGCAGAAGGGTGTGCAGCCATTGCTTCGTCCTTTGCATGTGCTATTGGGGAATGTATCTGGTGCACCGGAGCATGTGTTGCTACCGGTGCACCAATCACAGCAACTCACTTTAGAAGCATTAAAAAAATATAAAATTTTGTAACCATGTAAGTATAATACATATGTACCACGGTATTAAAATTTAGACCCAAATTTAAATTACTTATCTAGAAACAAAAAAGAAAAATCATGATGCAAATAGTAACTAATGCGAATTGGGCCGTTAATTCGGGTCATTTTCTTTATTATCAATGAATATTTCTTTTTTGTTTCTCATATTATGTTTCAAATTTGCATCTGAAATTTTGGGGTATAATAGGTTCTTGTTACTACAGTAACATAATTTGTTTTCAGAACTTTTCAACATTGGTAAATAGGAGTTTATAAATCGAGTGTACCGATAGTATCAAATGGCTGGGTGCACCACATACTTTTGAGAGAATTCCTTATTTAACACCGTGTCTAAATTTTATGCCTTATTTGACATCGGCAAATAATTTCTTCCCTATCTAACAACGAGTCTAAATTTTATGCCTTTTATAACACTTGTGTCCATTTTAAGCATATATCACACCTGAAAAGACCATTTTGCCCTCATGTGCGCGTATGCGTGTGTTGGTGCTGTGTGTGCACGTGCGTATGTGTGATTTCACGTGTGTGTTTGCTTACTGCATGTGTACGCGTGTGTGCGCGTGATGTTGCATGCATGTGTGTTGCGTGCATCCGTGTTGTTGTGGGTGCTGTTGGGTGGGTGTTGTTGCTGCATGTGTGTGTGTGTGTGTTGCGTGCATGTGTGCTGCTTCTGCGTGTGTGATGCGTGCGTGTATGCTGCTGCTGCAGTGTGTGTGCGCGTGCGTGTATGCTGCTGCTGCTGCTGCAGTGTGTGCGTGTGTGATGCGTGCGTGT
>LR738715.1:771418341-771509726 GCA_902687465.1 Secale cereale
TGTGTGCTCGTGCGTGTATGCTGCTGCTGCTGCTGCTGCAGTGTGTGTGCTCGTGCGTGGATGCTGCTTATGCATGTGAGTGTGCTGCGTGCGTGTGTGTTGCAGTGTGTGTGCGCGTACGTCTGTGTTGTTGCGTGTGTATGTGCTACTGCCCCGCAGACACACGTACCACGTGAGGGCAGGAGGGTCTTTCCGCGTATCATTTAGGCTTAAAATGGACGAAAGTGTTATAAAAGACACAAAATTTAGATTTATTGTTACATAGGGAAGAGAAAGATTTTCAGTGTCAAATAAGAAAACGAAATTTAAGATAGTGTTATATAAGGAATTGTTTCCATACTTTTCCGGTGCTATTGGTCCTCAAGAGCGACCTCCCAAGAGTGTCGCATACTCTCGTCGCTACTTTGAGCATGTTGAGTATTCCCCACTTTTTTGGTAGCTTTGCTATCTTTTAGTTCGCTACTTCAAGCATGTTGAGTATTCCCCACTTTTTTGGTAGCTATGCTATCTTTTAGTTAAAAGTTAAAACTCGCACACAAACAATACAAAGCTGGTAATTGTATTTCCTTCGTCCATCAGATCTGTTCTCGATTGCATGACATTGTGTATTTTGAGTTTGGGTTGATGGGCAGGAATATTTTTTAATGTGACAATAGTTCAAAGAATTTCCAATTTTTCTGGCTTTGGGATGAGTATCTTAACAATCTATATGAACAGTTGTGCGTGTTACTAATTAAATCAATTACATTTGTTATACATTTATATCCGAGACCAACTGTAATAAGCTTTGTTCCAGTTGGATTTGCTTCGAAAACTGCCTGCAAGCTCGGCCCAGTGGGCATGTCTATGCGCCCCCCCTCTCCTCGACAGGGGCATGACCCTATGGTGGCCTACTCAGTGTGGCGGTGGTGGGCGGAGTTCTCCTTCAGATCTGTGAGGTAGATCCGCCTGAGGATATTGTGAGGAATCAGGTGGTATGTGGGGGGTACGACCTGAAGAGGGGGAGACACGCTTGTGTTGGAGGCGAACTGGCCGCTGCGTGAAAAGGATAAGGAGAACAAATAAGACAAATGTGGTTTACAACTATCTTAGAGCAAAAATACAAGCCATAGGTAGTAACCATAGACGGTTTGAAAAGAAACACAAGTTAACACAGAGGGCGGTGTTTTTTCCTTTTTCTTTTGAGCATTGACCTTGTTTCTTTCATGCAGAGTTAGCCAAAAGTAAATCTTGTGTTTCAGTATGCTAACACTCCGCTAAATGTTCTATACTAGTGGAACTTGTTTCCATTGTAATCAGTTTTCCTCCTAGTATTTTCAGCTTTTATTTCTAGATATATTTTTACTTACAAAAAATTTGGAAGGTCATAAGGTAGTGATCGTTCTCCCCCTAATGTTGATATGTTTAGCATTTGCACATCACCTAAAGCTAAATATTGCGACTAAACAAATGTTCTTGGTGGGAGTTGTTGAGGAATACCTATCTATGTTAACGTGGATAACAATTGGAGGATAGCTTGACTATTGTTTTAAACTGAGATTTGAGATTTGACAACATTAGAGCTCCAGGAGAGTTTTCATATTATGGAGAGGCTAGCTAAGACAATTGTGTGTTGTTTTAAATTCATCCATTAACCATTATTTCATATGCAATGTAGTTTGAGCCAATTTTGTCGTACTCATTCATTGATTATATTATGTACGATGGGTGTTTTTTACATGTCAACTGTTAGGAATAAGCAACATAATATTATCAAGAGGCCAAAGCCATAATATATACATGTACAAGAGGAGGCCAAAGGCCAGAATGCAAAAGGCCAAATGCCACAATAGATATAACTCTAACACCCCCCCTCAAACTCATGGTGGATCCACAACACTGAGTTTGGAGAGGTAAAAACCATGTTGAGATCTAGTCTGTGCCTTTGTGAAGAAGTCCGCCAGTTGTAACTCCGAAGGCACATACTGAAGAGCAATAACATGGTCCTGCACACCAGCCCGCACAAAGAAAGCATCAACACCAATATGCTTGGTAAGCTCATGCTTCACAGGGTCCCGTGCAATACTGATAGCACATGTACTGTCTGACAAGAGTGTAGTAGGTGTAGTAACAGAAACACCAAAATCCTCAAGTAACCAGCGTAACCAAGTCACCTCTGCTGTGAGAAGAGCCATAGCTCGCAGTTCAGCCTCTGCACTCGAACAGGAAACTACAGTTTGTTTCTTTGTCTTCCAGGAAATAAGAGAACCACCAAGATAGAGACAGTAAGCAGAAAGTGAACGGCGATCCGATGGATCACTAGCCCAGGTAGCATCTGAATAGGCCTGGAGCTGTAAAGAACTGGAACGAGGAAAGAAGAGACGGTGAGAGATCGTGCCACGAAGATATCGTAGAACACGAAGAAGGTGACTATAATGAACCGAAGTGGGAGAAGAAACAAACTGACTCAGGATATGGACAGGATAGGAGATATCTGAATGAGTGACAGCGAGATAGACAAGACTCCCAACAAGATGACGATAACGAGTTGGATCAGACAAGGGCTGACCATCAGAAGCACGAAGATGAACATTAAGCTCCATAGGAGTCTCAACAGTGCGCTCATCACTAAGAGCAGCACGAGTAAGAAGGTCCTGAATATACTTTTCTTGGGAAATAAAAAATCCATCAGAGGTGGAGGAAATCTCAATCCCAAGAAAGTAACGAAGAGGACCAAGATCAGACATAAGGAACTGCTCATTGAGACGGGCCTTGACAGAGGCAATGTACTCAAGATCATCGCCAGTGATGATCATGTCATCGACATAGAGAAGAAGAAGAAGAGTGCGACCACGAGAAGAAAGGTGAACAAACAGCGCTGGATCATGAGCACTGGGCGAAAAACCAGCTGCAGTGACCACGGAGGCAAAACGCTCAAACCAAGCACGAGGGGCTTGCTTAAGGCCGTAGAGAGAGCGACGAAGACGACAAACCATGCCATCAGGAACTGAATACCCAAGTGGTGGCTGCATATAAACTTCCTCACGCAACTCACCATTAAGAAAGGCATTCTTAACATCAAGCTGAGACACAGACCAGTGGCGAACAGAGGCCACGGCGAGAAGTGTGCGGACTGTGGTCATATGGGCCACAGGAGCAAAAGTCTCATCGTAATCACGACCATGCTCCTGCTGAAAACCACGAGCCACAATACGAGCTTTATAACGCTCAAGAGAACCATCAGAGCGGGTCTTAATCTTATAGACCCACTTGCACGTGATGGGACGAACACGAGGAGGAAGAGAAACCAGATCCCACGTGCCAGTGCGCTCAAGTGCAGCAATCTCCTCTGCCATCGCAAACTGCCATTCAGGATGAACAATAGCATCTCGGTAAGAAGTCGGCTCAAGAACGGTCGAAAGACCATAGCGAGAAGGAGAATATCGGTCAGGGGGCGGACAAGGCCGAGAAGGAAGACCATAAGTCGGCTAAGAGGAGGAAGACGACACACCAGAAGTAGAGGGCACACCAGTAGACTCATCCACAACACGTGAGCGACGAGTATAATGAAAGGAAAAGAGGGAAGAGGTGGAATCACTCGAGATGGAGATGGGGAATGTATCGGAGATGAAGCAGGAGACGAGGAATGTATCGATGGTGAAGGTGGAGAAGGGGAAGGTATCGGTGATGAAGGTGGAGAGTCATGTGGCGAGGGAGGAGAAGAAGTCGTAGGAGAGGACGACATCAGATCTGCGACGATGGGACGAGGAGTAGGAATACGGGGCACAGAGGGAGGTGTATTCGGAAACGTAAGAAAAGAGATTTCGTTCGTGGAAAAATCCGAGGAGGATGGACGCGGGTAGAAGTGACGAGACTCATCAAAGGTCACATCCCGGGGAATGCGCATCCGATGACCGACGGGATCCCAACACCGATAGCCCTTATGCTCATCACTGTACCCGAGAAAGACACACTCAACAGACTAAGCAGTCAGTTTAGTGCGTTCGCGAGGGGCAAGCAAAACATAGCAAACACAACCAAACAGACAAAGCGCTGAATAATCAGGAGAACGACCAGAAATACGCTCGAGCGGAATACCACCCTGTAGACTAGCTGATGGTTGCATGTTGATGAGATAGGTGGAAGTGGTAACAGCCTCAACCCAGAAGTGGGGTGGAAGAGAGGCGGCAATCATCATAGCACGCGCCGTCTCAAGAAGGTGACGATGCTTGCGCTCAGCCACACCATTCTGAGCATGAGCACCAGGACAAGAGAACTGAGTAAGCGTACCCTGCTTAGCAAGGAAACCTCGCAACACATGGGAGATATACTCACCAGCTGAATCTGCGCGGAAAACACGAATAGGAGTGGAAAACCGGGTATGAACCATGGCAGCAAATTTTTGGTATATAGATAAGACCTCACTACGAGAAGACATGAAATAGATCCAAGTGTATCGAGAAAAATCATCTATAAAAATAATATAGTAGCGATGACCCCCCTTTCGAAGCGAATGGAGCCGAACCCCAAACATCAGAGTGAACGAGATCAAAAGGGCGCTCATACACTGACTCACTGTGAGGATATGGTAGTTGAATCTGCTTACCAAGCCTACAACCCAGACAATCCAACGAAGCGTTACCGGAGACAGGCCCCAGAACACCGCGATGAACCAACGACGAGAGACGGGAACCACATAAATGGCCAAGACGATGATGCCACTACTGAAAAGAGCTGGTAGATGCAGCAAGAGTGGCTGTGAGACTGGTAGCGGTGGCAGCAGAGGGAAGACGAAGCCAGTCAAGCTCCCAGAGACCATCAGAGCGTCGAGGGCTAGCACCAAGCAAAGCACCCGTGCGACGATCCTGAACAGAACATGAATCAAAGTCGAGAATGACCCTACAACTAGAGTCAACAATCTGACCGCCATATATGAGCTGCATAGTAAGTCGAGGAACATGAGCGACCGAAGGAACATGAAATGAAGAAGTGTTAAGAGTGCCTCGACTAGCTACAGGGAGGGGAGTGCCATCAGCCGTAAGAACATGAATAGGAGACTCGACGGGTTGAACGGAGGTCAAATTGGACGAATCATAAGTCATATGAAAAGACGCTCCAGTATCAAGAATCCATGGAGATGTACCTGAATGAGTAGAAGGTGGTTTCTCAATGCCAGAAGAGTCAGCCACAGAACCTGCCGAACCAGTCCGTGAAGACTCCAAAGCAGCAAGCAGGCATCGAAGCTGCGCAATCTCGCACGCAGACAGGGACACAACGGAAGAGGTCGAGGTAGGAACACCAGCCGCTTGTAGAGTCCGCCGAGAGTACTGAGTCGACGTAGAGCTGCATGTGGAAACCACTGGGGAGTCGATGTAAAGTGATCACCACCGCGCGCAGAAACCGCGAGAGGAGTCGATGTAGAGCGGTCACCGCCGCGCGTGGAAGCCGCAAGAGGAGTCGACATAGAACAGTCGCCGCCACGCGCGGAAACCGCGAGAGGATTCGACATAGACCGGTCACCGCCACGCGCGGAAGCCACCAGAGGACGCGGTGTAGAGCAGGAACCACCACCACAGACAAAAGCCGCGAGAGGAGTCGACAAATAGCGACTATCACGACGTGCTGAAGATGCTGTAGGTGACAACGTCGTAGATGGACGAACACCAAACATCGAGCGATAGCGCATGTGTGAGACAGGATCCGTGTAGAGAACACCGTCGGAAGTCTGTGGGCAGTGACCAAGATGTAGGCCCGAAGAAAACATCACATCAGTTTTTTTAACTCTCCTCTTTTTTTTTAATCCAATCTGCAGTCAACTCAAACACCAAATGGGCCTGATACAGCACGCAGGCCTGAACCAGAGCAAAAGGACAGAGCGGACCAGCAGCGACGCTGATCCACCCGAAGATGGAGTGGACCAGCAGCGACTCGATCTGATCGAGGAGCAGCCAACCCGGACGGACGCAGAAGAATCAGGGCGGTGGCGGCCAACTGAGTGCGACGGAGCGGCAGCCGTCGTGGATCAGCTAGCGGCGGGATCCAGCGAGTTGGATCCAGGCGCGGCTGAAACGGGAGCGCTTGATGAGGGTGAAACCCGAGCTGGAGGTGGACCGACGGTCTCGCATGAACACGGCAGAGCGCGGCGGCGGTAGGAGCAGCAGCGGCGGCAGGCCACCGGCGCAGAAGAGGCGCACAGATGGCGGCCTTGGAGGAGCAGCCGAGCTCAAGAATCAGGTGGCGGCCTTGGTGAAGATGAGCAGACGCGTGGCTTGATTTTGAGCAGCAGATCATAGGAAAAACAACGCATGCAGCAGATCAGCTCCGCGGAGAACACGGGCGAAGAGCAGCAGCTTCAAGCCCATCGGAAGAAACCAAGGATTTCATGTGCAGATTGATGGAAGACCAAGAAGAAGAGAAAAAAAAATTGATCTGAGTAGCACGAGTTGCAACGTGCGGTGAAGACCTAGAAACTGGACCTGATACCATGTTAGGAATAAGCAACATAATATTATCAAGAGGCCAAAACCATAATATATACATGTACAAGAGGATGCCAAATGCCAGAATGCAAAAGGCCAAAGGCCACAGTAGCTATGGCAAACATCGTAGTCGAGACCATGTGGCTTCGTCCAACTACATGTGTTCTAGCCTATGTTCAATCCCCAATGCCCATCCATCAAGCATGCCCAACCAAGGGCAATCAACTGGGAGTAACCCCTAATTAATAACGCCTTCGCTGAATTAAGACATGTGGGTTTTGGTTGTTGTGCTACGTCAAGGTACGTTAAATTTGCAAACACATCTAGTTTTACTTGCAAGTTTCCTATTTCTACACCCCCTCCTCCGGTCCAGAATGTTTCCATCCTCAATTTCATACCCCGATAACTCATGGGTTTCATGTCTTCAAGATGTGTCTAATATCCTTCTCTACTAACATTCCACACTTGTTCCAGGATAGCACACAAAATTGTCGCTTGTATGCGCATGGCATTCAGAAACTTGATTGTCTATTTCTATGATCCATTGATTGAAAAATAGTAGCCCGGCATATGTTCATGTATCTGGATGCATAGTTTCCTTATGTTCTTGAAGCTTAAGGGCCAGTTTGGTTCGGACCCTGGCTCTCGTGCCTGGCAAAAACTGCTGCCTGGACACGGCCTGAAAACCTGAAGTTTTATGCCTGGCCAGGCATGGAGTGTTTGGTTGCATCCCTGGCCTCGGTAAAGCTTACTAAGAAAACCTTTTGATTTCAGACATGACCCACAGAGAAAAGTAGCTGATTATAGTAGAATATGTGGCCAGGCAGCTCGCCAGGGTGCCCCAGGCATCCGATTCCTTGTGCCTGGGTCAGGCTAAGAGCATCTCTAGCAGAACCCTCAAATCCTTAAATGTAAAACCAGTTTTAAGGGTTGGGAATTGCCCAATTTTGACACTTTTAAGGGTTGAAAAACAGGGGCAAAGAGTAGAACCCTCAAACCCAACCCTTATAACGGAATATTCCGTTATAAGGGTTGGGTTTGAGACATTCCGTTATAAGGGTTGGGTTTGAGGGTTCTACTCTTTGCCCCAACCCCAACCCTTAAAACTGTCATTTGGCATTGCATAATTTTCACTAGAAAAACATAATAAACCTCCAAACAAACACGGAAATAAAGATCATTGATGCATGGTTTAATAGTTTTTACATCACGCAATCATCATCTTCCCCATCTACTCGGCACCATCACCAAAAAATTACACTTGGCACCATTTCCTAGACCACTTCCACGTCCATCAAGCACCTCCATCGGTGGTGGAGTCTTCCACACCGCCATCGCCATCACAACTCATCGGAGTGTCACCTCGAAGAGTAGAGGACGCACCACGGAATATCCTCTTCCTCTCCGCGATGTCCTCCTTGTAGTCCTTCCACCATTGCAATTGTTCTTGATCCATGTCCTTCTTGGACATCATCATGTGCTCCTTCTCTTCCACCATGAGTTCTTTCCATACCTTTGCCTCTTTCACCTTGATCATCCTCTCCTCCAAGTCGGCCTTGCGCTTTGCTTCTTCACGCTTTGCTTCCACTTGTGCAAGCTTGACCTCTTTCTTCTTCTCGGTGATAAGAAGCTTCGTCTCCAATGTCTTCTTTATCAATTCCTCTCTTGCCTTCATCATTTGCTCCATCTTCTCCCTTAGGCTTGATGCCTCTCCTTCCATCTTCACCCTTACCTTGCCCTTCTTGGTTCCCTCGGGCTTGCCCAAGTTCCTCTCCCCCTCCTCATCTTCACTATCATCCATCCTAAGCATTGCCGACCTCTTGGGTGCGGTCTCTTGATCCCTCAACTTCCACTTGTCAAAGGTTTGAAGAATTGCCCAAGCATGTTTAAATGGGAATGGCTTGCCCTTGGAAGCGGCCATCTCTTTGTACCTCATGCCGGCAATTGTCTCCTATCAACCACACATAATCACATAAGAACAATAGCCACACATAATCACATAATCAAAATAGTGAAGATATGTACTCACATAGTCACTCTCCACGGTTCCACTAGGTGGTGCTTCCCTCACTTGGTCCATGGCCGCACTCCAACGAGCACAAGCGGGCTTCATCAACTCCCACCGGCCTTGAAGCGACCGGTAAGTGCGAGAGATGAACCCACTATTCTTCGGCTTGATCCTACAATAGGTGTCCTCGATCCTTTGCCAATAACGTTTACCGGTTTGGTCGGTGCCGGTGGTTGCATCCATCCCCACAGCTGCCCAAGCACGAACCAAGAGGATATCTTCCGCCTCGGTGCAGTTTGTCGACCGCGCGTGTGGGCGGGAAGCAGCGGTGAATGCCTCCTCCCCTATCTCGGCCACCTCCTCCTCGTCATCCCCTTCATCCTCCTCATCTTCCTCCAAGTCATCACCAACCCTAAAGGGTTCTAGAGGCGGAGCCCCGAGGTCCACCTCCGCGTCTTGGAGGAGGTTCATGAACGAGGATGGGGTTGCCATTTCCTCGAACACCTCGTGCGCGACGGGAGGAGGTTCCGCGGGCGTGGCAGCGGGCTTCTTCCGCGTCACGGTCTTCTTCCGCGGCTTGGCCACGGCGGAGGACTCGCCGGCGGCCTTGGAGGCAGCCCCTCGCGGCCCACGGGAGGCCGCCTTCGGCCGGCTCTTCTTGAGGGCCGGAGCGGCGTCGGGGGCGGTAGCCGGGGCGGTGGCCGGGGCGGGAGCGGCGGCCGGCGCTGGCGCGGACGGAGGCGGTGGCAGGCCTGCCCGCCGCCGCTTCGCCTCGAGGGTGGCCGTGGCGGGGACGGGGGCGGCCGGGGCGGGCGCGGCGGCCGGCGGAGGCGCGGCGGCCGGCGGAGGCGCGGCGGCCGGGGCGGGCGCGGGGGCGGCGGCGGCCGGGGCGGGGGCGGGCGCGGCGGCGGCTGGGAAGTCCATGGCGCGGGCGGCAGCGACGGTTGAGCGGGATCCCGATCCCGCGCTTTGGCTGAAGTTGAGTGCGGGTTGGGAGGAGAAACTCCTCCCAACCCTCACTTCTACAGGCTCAAAACGAGTTTGAGGATTGGACCTCTAAAAAAATTTACAGGTTTAAGGGTTTAAGGGTTCTAGTCTATGTGGTTTTTCGGACGAAACCTGTAAAAAAACGGTTATTTTTAAGGGTTTGAGGGTTTGAGGGCTCTACTAGACTTGCTCTAACCAAGGTGCCTGTGTCACATGCCAGGCTAAGCAAGACAGCAGGCTCACCAAGCCAGGCTAGCTTTTTCATTTGTGGACACCAACCAAACGCTACCCAGGCAGCTTTTAAGTGTCGACGGCACAGTGAATTTCACAACATCCAAAAGTCGCAAAGGACCGTGTATCAAAGAATGAAGATCTTCGAGCGAGCAATCCGGGAAATGGATTTTTGGCGAATGCAACTTCAACCACAACACCAGCACAATCCAGCTGGATCAAAGTTTGGTGGTTGACTATCATCAGGGAAACGAATTCTAACAAAATCATGTAGAGCATTTCAGACATATGAACTGCCTTTTTCTTCCTTCTGAAAATAAGCAATCATGTTCAACCATTCTGCAGTATAGCAACTTCACGTGATAATTAAGCATTTGGTATGTGTCTATTTTACATGCCATCCAATATGTAGCGATAAGCAAGCATTGTATAGCAACTTCACGTGAGTGCGTATTCCGGCTTCACTTCATACACCTTCCTTGAGCTATGATGAAGCACCCAAATGTTCACAGCCGACCCATCTACCATCTGCAGACAGTATCCTTACCCAGAAAGAGCAAATTTGGCTTCTTTTACGTTTCAGACTTTCAGTTTACCACACCTTTTCATACCCGTCCATGGGAGTGTACTAGGCATGATGGATATGGGCCGATGGCCTGTGGGACTGGGCCGGTGGCTTCGAGGCTCCGCTAGCTACAAAGTGAGAGCAGCTTCAGCCGAGCGAGACATGGAACATAAGGAACTGAACCTGTCTTCTTCCGCCCTGCTCTGGTTCTACTCTGAATCCTCTGCTTTCTGGTGGTTGCTCTCCACAAGCAGCAAGTGTCCCTCGGCGGAAGCTTTTCACAAGCTGTATTTATGTCCTCCACCTTCTGTCCGATGACGTCGTGGCCTCGCGACGTGAGCGCCACACACTTGTTCGCCAGTTGAAATCTCAACGTCCTTCTACCCAGGTTACCCGGAGAACCCGGTCAGAAGGTCTTTGCACCTGATTGGCACTTCGTTGGTTACTATAAACAGATACTGATGTCTGTGTATTTGTGGCTTAGTGATGAGAGCGACGATGTTCTTTTTGCACCAAAGCAAAATGCAATTGCAGCAAAAAGAAAACAAAAAAATCTTTAAAAAAGGTAAGTGCAATTACTACGAGGACAAGTTGCAATTCCACTAAAATAAAAGTGTAGTTTCAACAAATGCAGAACTAGTGAAGTATCAATAATAGGGTGAATGGAAGTTCAGAAAAGTGACTGAAACTTAACAAAAGTAATTGAAATCACAAAAGTGACTGAAACTTGACAAAAAATTACTGAAACACAATTGCACACACAAAAAGGGACCGAAACTTCGAAACTTGCCAAGGGTATTCGGAATGTGTATATGTATCCCCGCAAAAAAATTCACATTTTTTTGAAAAATACAAATTTCAAAATGTTTACATATGGAGAGCAGTGGAGCTAGGGTGCTGCAATCCCTCTCTCCTGAAACTTCAAAAAGCGCCTGCAGCTACCGGCCTTCAGGGCTCCTGGTATTTGAATTTTTTGAAAAACACAGTTTTGTTGCTTAGAAAAAAATCTTATATCAAATACGTGAATACATACACTCATTCCTAAGTCTTGGTAAAAAGCTGAAAAAGAAATACTTTGTATTTTGGGAAATACAAAAAAGGGAAATTACGGACAAAACATGGCACACCTTTTCTCCTATATAGTGCCAGAAATTTGAATTTTTTTTCTATAGCCCAATACAAAATGAGATTTGTACCGAAACTCGCCACATGTATTCGGAATGTGTAGATGTATCCCTGCAAAAAAATTCACATTTTTTTGAAACTTCAAAAATATAAATTTCGAAATGTTTACATATAGAGAGCAGTGGAGCTCGGGTGCTGCAACCCCTCTCTCACTGAAACTTCAACTGCTTAAAAATAAGAGACCAGCTTTTCTACTCTCGGATGTAGGTACACCCGAGTTTGGAAAAAAAAAAGAAAAACATGATCAAACAATGTCGAAAAAATCTGCAGTTTTGGGACATGAAACTTCATCAAATGTTCAAGCATTTTGCAAAAATTCATCTAAAAATAACATCAGAGGAGCTCTCGGCAAAAAAAAAAAACAAAATCAATGTTCTAAGTTTGCGCACAGTTTGAGCACTGTTTGAGCATTGATTTTGTTTTTTTTTTTGCCGAGAGCTCCCCTGATGTTATTTTTAGCTGATTTTTTGCAAAAAGCTTGAACATTTGATGAAGTTTCATATCCCAAAACTGCAGATTTTTTCGACATTGTTTGATCATGTTTTTCAAAATTTTGCAAACTCGGGTGTACCTACACCCGAGAGTAGCCACAACTTTCCCTAAAAATAAGGAGAGTCTAGTTAATACAATTATGCTGCTTTCATTCATAAAGAAAAAGAGAAATTGTGCCGCTTTAAATTCATACATCAACCATCATCTACTGGATAGTTAACTAGCGCTGATTTTCTCAGCTCCATTCATGGCATTTGTACGACAGTTATTTAGCTGATGAAGCCACTTCTGTTACACTTATGCACCCTCTCCCTCATCCTTCATTCATAAATATTCGGCACTTCTAGTGCTCTAGAGTTCATAAGAAGAAGAAAAGTTTTCCACGTTACTAGTTGTGGTTGTGCAAGCATCGGGAGGATATCCATGAAAACTGATGCAAGGTTTGACATGTTGAGCCTAGGAAAACATGGGAGTAGGAGGTAGCACGAAACATAGTTTGTAGCCAAGAAGAATAAACTGTCGTGTAAATCTTGGATCTCGGGCTGCAATGCAGGACACACAGCTGGACGAACTGCGGACTGCAGGTCTGCTATGACTACTTTGCGAACATCAAGGATCTTGGCCTACTTCGATCGCAACTTTGAGGATGTTTGAGTGTGTCTCAGTCATCCAATGTTCTTGTAGCTTCACGACCTTTTTGTTAAGGGCTAATACTCCATTGTCTATAACATATTTTCTGGATCGGACGACATTAATTATACTATTTTGGGTTTGCGTATACCGGCAAAAATATTTTTTCATGGGCATAAAGTTAAAAGATTTTCTGATTTGCCAATCATTTTTGGGCTGAATGTTTTGAGCTTTCTGTAAGATCAGTTCTGTTACATTTTTAATACAGTTTAGTACGAGACCAAAGAAGAAGTGTATGTAAACACCTGTTAATGGCCTAGGCGGGTTGGCATTGAAACCACCTGTGATAGGCCTCATCGCAAGCATATGTGAACACACAACCTTCCGCCATATGTTTATCATCTTAGACGGCTCTTCAACCATTTGAGGTTCTCCTTTTTTGTTCATTATATATTATTCAAAATGCGCAAGCATAAAAAATATAATTTCATATCCATCACTTTGAAACCATAATGAAATTACATATTAGAGTTTTAGACGCAGTAGCAGTTTGTGCTCTTGCTTTGTTCGTTCTATCGTCTTCTTTCCTCTGTTTGTTCGCGAAGGTGGCACATATTTCCACTATCAGGAGATAATGGAACGGAACATAAAAGAGCAACCTGGTGCAAACGAAGGCGGCATAGATAAGTAAGCTCTCTGAACTTGTCTCTTTTAAACAAATTTTTAACAAGAAAGCTAATTTCCGGTTTCGGATTTTTGCAATACATCCGAACGATCCTGATGCCATCGATTTTTTATTGCGTGGTCTCGCGTGAGACTCCCCGTAATTCCGGTTTTTGTGTCTCCTTAATTAACAGGATTTTAATTGTGAAATCTATTAATTGTCCCGATTTAGTCTCTGACTCTTAATTAGCACGATTTAACTCCCTCATATCTTAATTTGCATGACTAATGATCTCCAAATTACATGTATTGTCACTTAAAGCTTGTTTTTCCGTTGTAAGTCAAAAAAACTGAGCACGTGGGATAGGAATCGATCTCTTGCCCTCACCATTTGGTACATGCAAGACTAATCAACCCAGCTAGCAATTGGATGTGTATGATTTCAAGTAGTATTTTACTTGCATACACGTAAACTCTAATTTATTTTACTTTGCTCCTTTTAAATTATACACACTTATTAAAGACCCCGGAACTTAAATGCAAATAGCATGGTAATATACGCATAATAAAGCTGATAACTCACGTACAAAAACATCGCGTTAACTTTTTTGACCCCAGAATAAAAGTTGTTCAAAAATATACCCAGGTAACTTCTGTGTAAACAGCAAGATAATATACTCGACAATGGTATTTGCAGACCTGATATTTACTTACAAATTCCAGCGTAAATTTTGATCCGGACAAAAAAAAACTTTAAACATACTCGTTAACTTCAGTGTAAACATCATGATAAGTTACGTACTATAGGCATGATAGTTTATGTCGTGTAGATGTGATAACTTTTGACTTGAAAAAAAAAGTCGTCGAAACATGGCAACATAGGTTCTACTTTCGAAGATATTGTCACGAGGATTTTCTTATGTGAAAATGTTTTTTCCATCTGATCAACGGTTTGATCTACAAAATATTTTAAAATTTTACAATGGGAAGAATCTTTTGCTGAGGTTATCTTTTGTTATTTAGTTGCATTCATGCATGAATAGTGATTCAAGACTCTCCATGTGAATATTGATCCACTAGTCATGCATGTGTGACTGTAATTCTGTTTCTGAGGAATAAAACCCACATTATCCCACAAAAAAAGGGATAAGTATATTTTTCGTCCTCGAACTCTTCCGAGAGTTTAGAAATCGTCCCTCAACTCCAATCCGGAGAATTTTCGTCCCTCAACTATCAAAACCGGAGAATTTTCGTCCCTCATGCCGCTTTGGGTGGTTTTTGTCCGACGTGAACAGTAGATCAGTGAACAGTAAATTCGAAAAAATAGCAAAAAACAAAAAACAAAACTGAAAATTTGATCCCAGGAATTTTTAGATTATTTTTCCTATTTTTTTGAAATTTACTGTTCATCGATTAACTGTTCACTTCGGACGAAAACCGCCCGAATCGGCACGAGGGACGAAAACTATCCTGTTTTGATAGTTAAGAGACGAAAACTATCCGCATTAAAGTTGATGGACGATTTCTAAACTCTCGGAAGAGTTCGAGGACGAAAAATATACTTATCCCTATTATTTATAAACTGGCGGCTGAGCGAGAGGCTAGTGGAGTAAAAAACTGACGACACAAGGGGAAGACAAGTGTTCGAGGACGAAAAGTATACATTCGAGCGAGAGGCTGTTCGAGGACAAGTTGCAATTACACAAAAATAAAAGTGTATTTGCAAGAAATGCAGAACTAGTGAAGTAAAAAAATAAAAGTGTGTCTGAAAGTTCAAAAAACGTGACTGAAACTTAACAAAAGTAACTGAAAGAAAAAACAATGTAACACAATTGGACACGTAAAAAGACTGAAACATCAACACTTAGAAATAAAGTTTAGTTAATAGTCCCTATGCTCCTAAATATAAGCCTTTTTACAGATTCCAATATGTGGACTACATACGGAGGAAAATAAGTGAATCAACACTCCAAACTACGTCTATGTACATGCATATGTAGTCCATATTGAAATCTCTAAAATGACTTATAATTAGGAACCGAGGGAGTACAATTCTTCTGCTTTCATTCGGAAAAAAAAAAGACAAACTGTCCTGATTTAAATTCATCCATCAACCATCATCTACTGTAATATTAACTAGCGCTGATTTTCCCTGCTCCATTCATGGCATTTGTGCGACGGTTGTTCAATTGGTGAAGCCACTTCTGTTGCACTTATGCAACCTCCCCCTCAGCTCCCAGTTTATAAATAACCGGTACCTCTAGTGCTACAGGGTTCACAAGAAGAAGAAAAGTGTTCTAAGTTGACTCCTCCCGACTCCTCCCGTGTCGCCCCTGCGCGGCGACCGGGGGGGGGGGGGGGGGACCCTAGCGCCGCCGCGTCCTCGTCCCTCCCCGACCTCTCCTCCTCGCCGCCGCCGGGGCGCGCCTCCTGGCAAAGCCCGGTCGGCGTCGGTGGCGGCGGGATCTCTTCTCCCTCGGCTCGCTGGATCTGGCGCGGGCGGATCACGGCGGTGGTTGGCGGCGCACTGGAGGCGAGGCGCGCCGGCGCAGGCTTGGGGGCGACGGCAAGGCTCATGCTCGCGGATTCCCCTGGTGTGCGTGGGAGTCAGCTCAGGGCGTGCGGCGGCGGCCCTCGGCAAGCGGTGGCGGGCGCTGGGACCTCGGCGGCGCTCCGGCATGTGCAGGCGGCGGTGGTCCCTGTGCGCGGTCGGTGGCTTCGTCTCTGACCCGGACGGCGCGGGGCATGGCGGCGTCCCGACGTGGCCGGCGATCTGGATGCGGTGGTGCCGGTGGCTCGCTGATCTGCCGGTGCTCCAGGGTTCTGCCTGGTGGTGCTGGTGGTGACGGCGGCCCGTGCACGAGAGTTGGTTCCCTTTGAACTGATCTGGGTGAAAACTTGCCTTCAGCGTGTGCTAAGGCCGGCGGTGGTGGCGCTATCTGCATCGTTCCCTTCTTGAAGGCATCGCCGTGGAGAAGTTCAAGACCACTCTCTGCTACCTCTGGGGGAAACCCTAGATCGGATACGACGACGCTCTGGTGTCGTTCCTCCCTTGGGGGCGTCATTCTTGGAGGTACACACGTGTTCAAGGGACCAGAGGACGGATTCTTTGGTGGAGCGGTGCTTCATCCTATGATAGCGACGGATCTTGACGGCGTGGCGCAGTGCAGATTCGGAGTTCGCTGTGGGAGGATGGACTCGCGCAGGAGGACGACGCTGTCTGGCGTCGTGGTGGCGTCGATGGCAGAGAGACCTGGCACGGTACATGCAACAGTACATCTCTGAAGATGAATTGGTGGCAAGTGGCTGCGGTTACCTCATACCCGGCAGGCGTCCTGATTGAGGAGTGTGCCGGACTGGTAGGTGCCCCACACCCGGCAAGCGTCCTGGTTGGGACCTCAGGTCTTAGATGTTTAGGTTTGGCAACGAAGTCTGTTTGGTATTAGGCCCAGACTATCTGCGCCCCTTCATCAATTGGGTAGGTCTAGCGACAGTTGCTGCTTATACGGTGGCTTTAGTCTTGCTGTTGTATGGCTTTGTAAGGTCTTGTGAGAATAATTAATAAAGTGGCCGTATGCATCGCCTAGATGCAGAGGCCGAGGGTCATCCTCCATTTCTAAAAAAATTTGCTAGTTGTGCAAGCATGGGGAAGATCCATGAAATTGATGAAAGACTTGATATGCTAAGACAACAAGAGTACATGGGAGTAGGAGGCAACAGGAAACTTAATTTGTAGCCAACAAGAATATTGTGAAGTCCAAACAATGAAGATGGTCGCAGAAGTTCTATGCCCATGTGTTTAGAAAAAAACTGAAGCAAAAGTAAGAGTGAAGATTGGGGGTACCTCGTCTGCAGGAAGAAGAGTATCTTTTATTAAGTATGGATGACTAGTATGTCTATGTACACATGTCTACATACTAGCTAAGACTAAGACTAAAAACAAGAATAAAGTGAGGGTGGTCACGCCAAAAAGTATCATATATGCTAAAATGGCCTATCATTTTTAAACCCAAGAGAGGGAGGAGTTAGGATTCATAACCTGGAGAATTCAATATGTCTACTTTGCAAGTGGTGGTGGGATCTTGAGAATGGAGGACCATTGCAATATATTTTTAGGAGAAAATATATGATGCAAGCTGGAATTTTTCAGATCACAAGGACTGCAGATGATTTTGCTTGTTGGGTTGATTTAGTTGAAATTAAGCATTTGTACTTGCTATACAGGACAATGAGGGTAAGTAATGTGCGACGGACTGACGTATGGGAAGATGCATGATGTTGATGGCCTCCTCTCCAACAGCAACTTCCAGACCTATTCGGCACCAGCATTGACATTGGATGCCTTGCGTGGAGTTGCAGATTTACATGGTGGATGGGGGAGTAATTACAACGTCAGGTTCTTGTGACCAGAGATGAGTGGTGTTGAATGATGGTTAATATATTCCCCGCAAAAAGAAAAGATTATCCCCCATTGGAATAGACAAATTTACAAGAAAAAAGTAAATACATAGTTTTGATCATTTGTTCTTGGCAAGCCATTTGTTATGTTTAGAACCTTAGTATATAAATCATTTTTTCTTAGCTTGTTCTTGGCAAAATACATGGTTGTTATTTTCTATTGGGTGGTCTCCATAGTAAAGCTGACTGAGCAATGCAAGAGAATGGAGCCGCAAGCCTACAAAAAGATCTTAGCCTGCACAGTTATGTGATGGTACACTTAGACTCGGGAATCAATGCATTACTTATGAAGATGAAGATGTTGAGGATGGTCCAACAGGCGATGCTTGAAAGATAATTTTCCGCTACACGCTTAAACTGATGTTTTCCACGGGGCCGGATTAGAGAAGTTTGCTATTGCTACTGTCCTAGGTGCCTATGCTAGCTTTTTCAGCCTTAACTTCTCACTTATTTCTAGTTTTCTTCTTCTCACTTGAACCATGTTTTGCTTCTTTTTCACTAATAAGGAAAATGGAATCAAGACATGGGTCGTTTGGAAAGAAAAGGACAAGGCCGTGTCATTTCAAAAGCATACATTAGTCATCATCTACAATATCCTTCATGTTGTTTTGCCCAAGGTCATCTATTGCATTTGTGACATGTTGTTCAGTTGGCGAGGCACTTATGTATAGAACTTATTACACAACCATGACCTCATCTCTCAGATGATAAATAGTTTACACTTCTAGCTACATAGAGTTCAGAAGAAGAACAATTGTAGGTTTTTACTAGCTATGCAAGCACATGGAAGATATCTATGGAAATATGTGCAAACCTTTACTAGTTGAGTGAGGATAATACTTGGAATAGGAGGTAGCGGGAAATTGGGTTTGCCGCCTACACAAAATTCAGCAGGTGACATCTGCATGCAAAGTAGCTACACCACAATGGCCATAGAACTGTAAAGCAGAATAACATAAGTGGATGAGCAAGAACTCGCATGGTTTATCTCCCTCATTGAAGCGGCTAATGACCCTCATGTCCGTGCATACACCAATTGAGGGAAGGACTTGCATATCAGTGCAACGAAGTTGAGGTGGTCACCTACATGATGTGGTCTCAGTTGGATGGCAGATCAATCATGTGGAAAGTCTTGCTGAGCACTCTATGTGATCATTGTTGAGTGTAATGTAAGAAGTTTTATTTTTAGTAAAATTCCTCTAGTACTTTTCTAGATGGAAGAGTTGAGAGATCGAGGCCCTCGTTCCCCTTAACGATCATAATGCAATGTCACGAACCAAGGCATGCCACCATAGAAAGACCATGCCTTCATCCAACCATCCTCCCCTAGTTGGCGAGACAATCTAGGAGTGCCATCTATCTCCACCATCGAAGAAGGACCATTGCCCCCTGAAAGAACATGCAGTGCACCCATGTTTGGTTTTGGTAATTAACGACAATCTCTACTGACTAATGGTTGCCTTGAGTTATATTTGAAGGATTTGTACATACGTTTTTGTTGAAGTCCATGTGTTGGTTTCAAGGAGTATATGTGTTGAGAAAGGTGCTATTAAAGGAATTATCCAAACATTGGTCATGTAGAAAACATGATACAAGTGATCAATACTAAGTCAGGTGTGAATCAAGTTGATCAACATGCAAAGCGTAGAAGATGTACCGAAAGGGATTAAGTGATCCCATGGTATGGTAAGCATTGTCCATTACTCCGTCTACATGACAGTTCTATGTGGGGTTAGGTATGTTTCCATGGGCTTGCATCAAGAGGAAGATCTCATACAACCCATGGAGGATGACACAAGTGGTGACCGTCATCAAGATTGTGGTGTGCAAGTTCAAGTGGAGCATCATGAAGAGATCATGCTTGAAGCTTGCCGTCCATTGTGGTGACAATGGACTTGTGAAGATGTTCCAAAGAGTGGCTCACCCATAGTGGAGTATGGGGGAGTAATCTACTAGTCTTCATCGGGCCAATGCAATCAAGAAAGGTGGTCCAACTTGAGGGAGTTAAGATCATCATCATCTAGCTCAAGTGGACTATGTGCAAGGCAAAGGTTTGTCCTTGATAGGTTTTCTATTTTACCGGTCTCATGGTGTTATTTGGGAGACCGGATTAAATGATCGATAGTCGTACTATCAAGGGGGGCTCTCGAGTGAGTAGCTTGATCATATCATTCGATGAGAGATCAAACCATTGCATTCTTGGCATCATCATCTTTCTTCGTTCTTGTTTGGCTTTTCACTTTGTGAGTTTAGTAGCTTTTGGTCTTCTTTGTGACAAGCTCTAGTTCATCGACAACCCATTTCATATGCATCTTCTTTTGCGTTTTCGGTGTTGAAGTTTTTACCGGTCTTATTTGAGAGAGGGTTCTCACCATTTTATTTTGGGTATTTTATCAATTGCCATTTCTTTATATTTCTATCAATATTGTGTTAGCCCTTGTCTTTACCTTTCCAACAAACTTGATTTCGTCAAATTTGGAGCTCGTACGCAAAAGTTATGGCAGTTTCATTCGCAGGTCAGCTTTTAAGCGGTAGTACCGCTTATAAGCGGTAGCACCGCTTATAAGAGGTAGTACCACTCTGGGAAGTGATAGTACCGCTCTAGGCAGCAGTAGTACCGCTTGTGCACGACCTGTGCACATAACAGTTGGATTTGGGGAGGCCTATTTAAGGGGGCCTTCTTCCCCAATGGTTGCTATCCTTTGAGCTCATGTTCTTCCCCCATTGTTGATCTTCTTCGATCTTGCCATATCTCAATCCATCCATGGGTTCTTGCTAGTTTTTGGGGGAAAAGAGAGAGGAGATCTAGATACACATTTCCACCAATCACTTTCTCCTCTATGTGAGGGGAACCCCTTGGATCTAGATCTTGGAGTTCTTTGTGTTCTCTTCTTCGTTATCCCTCTCATTTTCCTCCCTAGCATTAGTTGCTTTGGTGGAATTTGGGAGAGAGGGACTTGGGAACTCCGTGTGCCCTTTCCATTGTATTTGGTGCATCGGTTTGAGTTCTTCACGGTGATACGTGGAAGTTACAAGTTGAGAACCTTATTACTCTTGGGTGCTTGGTTTCCTAGAGCTTGTTCCTCCTGGGTGCTTGGGCACCCTAGACGGTTGGTGGTGTTCGAAGCTCAATCATTTTGGTGTAAACTTCGGGCAAGCATCGGGGTCTCTAATTAGGTTGTGGAGATCACCTCGAGCAATTTGACGGGTTTTAGTGACCGCCCCAAGGGTTGCCAAAGTGTACGAGTTTGGTGACTTCCCCCAAGGGTTGCCATTTGTATGGGTCCACTGACCGCCCTCAACGGTCCCTTACTGGAATCATGTCATCTTGCATTGTGCGAGGGCGTGAGGAGATTACGGTGGCCCTAGTGAATTCTTGGGGAGCATTGTACCTCCACACCGCTCCAAACGAAGATTAGCCTCCGCAAGGGTGTGAAGTTCAGGATACATCGTTGTCTCCGCGTGCCTCGGTTATCTCTTACCAGAGCCCTTTACTTATGCACTTTACTTTGTGATAGCCATATTGTTTCTTGTAATATATCTTGCTATCACCTAGTAGTTTATCTTGATTAGCATACACTAGTACAACGAGCTCCTAAACAAGTGGTTTTAACCCCTTTTCGCGACGGCATTTGGAATCGTCGCCAAGTGAGTGTGGGCGATAGGGGGGTCCTTCCTACACGACCCAGAAACCATCGGGGATATGACCTCCTGGCACACACGTTTGGCAAAATGAGGTCATGTGCGACCGGCGAGCGCTCAAATACGGAAATACGTACAATAGAGCTAAAAAATACAATTATATGGAGAAATTGTTTCCGGTCGCAAGTACACCCCACACAGTCAGTCCCCGCTAAACGTTTCCGTTCGTATGTACATCCCACACAGTCGCTCGAAGGAAAACATTTCCGTTCACAGGTACATCACACACATTTTTTCTCGTTAAATCGCTTGCATTATTGAATATATCACACACGGTCCATGGAAGAAACTATGTGGCAAAGGTTGTCCATCACAAGGTGGTGTAACGCAAACAGTTTTCAGGAGAAAGTCATGTGTGATTGTTCATTGATCCAACCCGGTTTATTCCTAGAAACTGTGTGCGTTGCCTGAGGTCATCGTCCATGGTATTTTTTCAACAACCATTTGCAATAGCAAAATCCAATTAGCAGGCTAATTCACCACTAGCAGGCTAATTATTCGATTATTCATAATCCATTTATTAATCTAATTGACAATTCATATTAAGCACACAATATATTTCATTTTCATAATTGAAATACATCAGAGTACACCATCATATAGCTTCAGCACTCAGCTCCCCGATTACACAACTACACCAGGACCAAGTTTCACCTGCAACATGTATAACCTTTTGAAATTATCACCATAGACAGTACATAGACAGATGTATCTCATCTGGAAAACTGCTGAAGCAGAAGGTGAATATTGAGCCTTCATTGATGTTGAAGGTCTTTGTAACTTTAGGCCAGTGCCTGTGGATGATTGACCGCCCATCCTTTGTCCTCTTCAGGAACACTTTAATATTGAACCGTGGGTCTTGTATGAATACCTTCCTCGCCTCCTGACCATACAAGTGGTTTGAGAGGTAATCATCAGTGAACTGCTTTGGAAAGGCCTGAAAATAAGGATGTGCATAAATATCTTCTCTATATTGGAAATGGGGCAAAGGAATTAAAAGGCAAGGTATAATAGTTAGTACTATCATGTAGTGAACAGATGTCTTCTTCATTGTGCAGACAAAGATCTTGTTGTTTTATGTCGCTAGTTTCTATATCCTAACAATCTTTCTGAGTTTCTTGACTTGCCTGATATTCATGGACAACTCATTTCCCCATATGCAAAAATGGTCGAACAGTGGGTCAAAACCTCTCACAACAGGACCTAATTGTTAAAAACCTAAATATTAGAATGGTTCCTCCAATTGCACAATAATATGCTATTAGACAATGAACCATGCACGTGCTAACCTCCATTGTAAACCTCAGTGCTTCCCATTGTTTCCCTACAACACATATAAGGTAGTTAGTCATTAGGTTAAGTAAGGGTTCGCATGCTATCAGTAAAATATGTTGATGAAAAATAATCACGTTGCAGATTCATCATATTAATTCAAGTCATAGGTAAAACCCATTTATCCAAACCAAGCATGATTAAGAACTAGGAAATATAGCACTTGTATATGTTTCTCATGTATTAAGTGCAGCCAAATTTGATTTATTCCTCACATGCACAACAATACAAAATTCTACCCACGACAATTGGACATCGCATTGCAGAATTGAACCAAGCACTTAAATAAATAGCACAACAAATGAACCAAACATTAACTGAGCACCACATTGCATAATATAATATACTCCTAATAGAAGATCAAACAATTAACCAAACCAAGCATGCTTAATGATACGTCTCCAACGTATCTATAATTTTTTATTGTTCCATGCTATTATATTATCCTTCTAGGATGTTTTATGGGCTTTGATATACACTTTTATATGATTTTTGGGACTAACCTATTAACCGAGAGCCCAGTGCTAGTTTCTGTTTTTCCTTGTTTTTGAGTTTTACACAAAAGGAATATCAAACGGAGTCCAATTGACGTGCCAATTTTTGATGATTTTTTCTGGACCAAAAGCAGCCCCCGAAGTAAAAGAGTTGGGTCAGGAGAGCCACGGGCTGCCCACGAGGGTGGGGGCGCGCCCTGGGCAGGGGGCACACCCTCCTATCTCGTGGACAGCCCAGAAGCCCCCCTGACTTGTGCCCTACGCCAAAAAATCCTATAAATACTGAAACCTTCGGAAATTAACCTAGATCAGGAGTTCCGTCGCCGAAAGCCTTTGTTGCCACCGAAAACCAATCTAGACCCGTTCTAGCACCCTGCCGGAGGGGGGGGGGGAACCCTCTCCGGTGTCCATCTTCATCATCCCGGCGCTCTCCATGACGAGGAGGGAGTAGTCCACCCTCGGGGTTGAGGGTATGTATCAGTAGCTATGTGTTTGTTCTCTCTCTCTCTCTCTCTCTCTCTCTCTCTCTCGTGTTCTTGAGATGGCACGATCTTGATGTATCGCGAGCTTTGCTATTATAGTTGGATCTTATGATGCTTCTCCCCCTCTACTCTCTTGTAATGGATTGAGTTTTCCCTTTGAAGTTATCTTATCGGATTGAGTCTGTAAGGATTTGAGAACACTTGATGTATGTCTTGCACGTGCTTATCTGTGGTGACAATGGGATATCATGTGATCCACTTGATGAATGTTTTGGTGATCAACTTGCGGGTTCCGTGACCTTGGGAATCTATGCATAGGGGTTGGCACACGTTTTCGTCTTGACTTTCCGGTAGAAACTTTGGGGCACTCTTTGAAGTTCTATGTGTTGGCTGAATAGATGTTTCTGAGATTGTGTGATGCATATCATATAATCATGCCCACGGATACTTGAGGTGACAATGGAGTATCTAGGTGACATTAGGGTTTTGGTTGATTTGTGTCTTAAGGTGTTATTCTAGTACAAACTCTATGATAGATTGAACGTTACTACGGACGCTTGAATAGATCGATCAGAAAGAATAACTTTGAGGTGGTTTTGTACCCTACCATAATCTCTTCGTTTGTTCTCCGCTATTAGTTACTTTGGAGTGACTCTTTGTGGCATGTTGAGGGCTAGTAATATGATCCAATTATGTTATCCTTGTTGAGAGAACTTGCACTAGTGAAAGTATGAACCCTAGGCCTTGTCTACTATCATTGCAATACCGTTTATGCTCACGTTTACCACTTGCTACCTTGCTGTTTTTATATTTTCTTATTACAAAAACCTATATCTACCATCCATATTGCACTTGTATCACCATCTCCTCACCGAACTAGTGCACCTATATAATTTACTATTGTATTGGGTGTGTTGGGGACACAAGAGACTCTTTGTTATTTGGTTGCAGGGTTGTTTGAGAGAGACCATCTTCATCCTATGCCTCCCACGGATTCATAAACCTTAGGTCATCCACTTGAGGGAAATTTGCTACTGTCCTACAAACCTCTGCACTTGGAGGCCCAAAAACGTCTACAAGAAGAAGGTTGTGTAGTAGACATCAAGCTCTTTTCTGGTGCCATTGCCGGGGAGGTTAGCGCTTGAAGGTATATCTTTAGATCTTGCAATCGAATCTTTTAGTTTCTTGTTTTATCACTAGTTTTGTTTATAAAAGAAAACTACAAAAAATGGAATTAAGGTTACCTCATATGCTTCATCTTTTTAATATCTTTCGTGAATATGATGGGAAGGAAAATTGTGCTCAAGTACTAGAAGAAGAATTACATAGAATGCTTGGCATGGAATATGTGCATGATGAGCATGATTGCAATGTTGTTAGTATGAATTCTTTGAATACCCATGATGCTAATGATATGCAAAGCCACAAGCTTGGGGAAGCTATGTTTGATGAAGATGATATTTTTAGTCCCCTAAGTTTTGATGATAATATTTATTATGATGAAAGCATGCCTCCTATTTATCATGATTATATTGCTGAAAGTGGATTTGGAGAGGTCATGACTTTATTTAGTGATGAATCCACTATTTCGGAAGAGGTTCCAATTGATTATGAGAACAAAGTTGCTATCTATGATGATTATTGTGATGACTTGTTTGCTATTAAGAATAATGATAACCATAAAACTTGTCATCATGATTTTAGTTTTCAGTTGGATTATGCTTCACATGATAGTTATTTTGTTGAGTTTGCTCCCACTACTATTGATGAGAATAAATTTGCTTATGATGGGAGTAGTAAAATTTCTATGCAAGTAGATCATGAAAATAATGATTTTTGTGCTGGTTATATTGTTGAATTCATTCATGATGCCACTGAAAATTATTATGAGAGAGGATCATATGCTTGCAGGAATTGCAATGATATCAAGTTTCCGCTCTATGCGCTTAAAGTTTTGAAGTTGTGCTCGTTTTCCCTTCCTATCCTAGTTGATTATCGTTCCCATATGTTGTTTGTTCACAAAATCCCTATGTATCGGAAGTGGGTTAGGCTTAAATGTGCTAGTTATATTCTTCATGATGCTCCCGTTATGTTTCACTTCATATCTTTTATGCGAGCATCATTGAAATCATCATGCCTAGCTAGGGGCGTTAAACGATAGCGCTTGTTGGGAGGCAACCCAACTTTATTTTATTTTCTTTGCTTTTGATTCTGTTTAGGAATAAATATTGCATCTAGATTCTGTTTAGCTGTGGTTTTGTGTTTTAATTAGTGTTTGTGCCAAGTAGAACCTTTGGGAAGACTTGTGTGAAGTTTATATGATCTTGCTGTGAAAAACAGAATCGTTAGCGCTCGCTAGAATGGTCATAAGATTTTACTGGAGTGTGCTATTTAGTTGATTCTTTTTGCAGATGATTAATAGACAAATTACTCACTTTTACCAACTTAGTTTGAATTTTTTGGAGTTACAGAAGTATGCGAAACCTGCAGATTACTATAGACTGTTCTGTTTTTGACAGATTCTGTTTTTCGTGTGTTGTTTGCTTATTTCAATGCATCTATGAGTAGTATTGTGAAGTATGAATCATATAGAAGTTGGAATACAGTAGGTTTAACACCAATATAAACAAAGAATGAATTCATTGCAGTACCTTTGAGTAGTGGTTTGCTTTCTTATACTAACGGAGCTCACGAGATTTTTGTCTAAATTTTGTGTTGTGAAGTTTTCAAGTTTTGAGTATTGCTTTGATGGACTATGGAACAAAGAGTGGCAAGAGCCTAAGCTTGGGAATTCTCATGGAAACCCAAGGTAAAATTCAAGTATAACCAAAAGCCTAAGCTTGGGGATGCCCCGGGAAAGGCATCCCCTCTTTCGTCTTCATCCATCGGTAACTATACTCCGAGCTATATTTTTATTCACCACATGATATGTGTTTTGCTTGGAGCATCAATTTAGTTTATTTTGTTTTGCTTGCTGTTTGAATAATATCCCAAGATCTGAAGTTCTTAAATTTTAGAGAGTCTTCACATAGTTACAAAATTATTCAACTACTCATTGATCTTCACTTATATCTTTCGGAGTAGTTTGATATTGCTCTAGTGCTTCACTTATATCTTTTAGAGCACGGCGTTGGTTTTATTTTGAAGAAGTAGATGAACTCTCATGCTTCACTTATATACTTTTGAGAGTCTATTAGAATAGCATGGTAATGTGCTTTGGCTATAAAACTAGCCTTCACATGATAGGCATCCAACATCAATGTAGTAAAAACTTCCACACTAAGTGCATTGAATATGATGAGAAGTTGGATGCTTGATAATTGTTTTGAGATATGAGGATAGTGATATTAGAGTCATGCTAGTGGAGTTATTATGAAATTTAGAAATGCTTGTGTTAAGGTTAGTGATTCCCGTAGCAAGCACGTATGGTGAACTGCTATGTGACGAAGTTAGAGCATGAGGTATTTGTAAAGTGTCAACCTTTGTGTGGAGGTCGGGGGCGCGCGATGGTTAACTCCTACCAACCTCCCCCCTAGGAGCATGCGTTGATTGCTTTGTTTTGATGACTCGTAGATTTTTGCAATAATTATATGAGTTCTTATGACTAATGTTGAGTCCATGGATTATACGCACTCTCACCCTTCCACCATTGCTAGCCTCTCTTGTACCGCGCAACTTTCACCAGTGCCATAAACCCACTATATATATCCTTCCTCAAAACAGCCACCATACCTACCTATCATGGCATTTCCATAGCCATTCCAAGATATATTTCCATGCAACTTTCCACCGTTCCATTCATATGACACACATCATATTGTCATATTTCCATGCATGATCATGTAGTTGACATCGTATTTGTGGCAAAGCCACCATGCATAATTTCTCATACAAGTCACTCTTGATTCATTGCACATCCCGGTACACCGCCGGAGGCATTCATGTAGAGTCATACTTGTTGTAGTATCGAGTTGTAATTTCGAGTTGTAATAAAAGTGTGATGATCATCATTATTAGAGCATTGTCCCATGTGAGGAAAGGCCAATAAAAAAAAGAGATGGCCCACAAAATATATAGAGAGGGGCTAATAAAAAAAAAGAAAAAGCCCCTCCAAAAAAAATGAGAGAAAAGAGAGAAGGGACAATTGCTACTATCTTTTTCCACACTTGTGCTTCAAAGTAGCACCATGTTCTTCATGATAGAGAGTCTCATGTTTAGTCACTTTCATATACTAGTGGGAATTTTCATTATAGAACTTGGCTTGTATATTCCAACGATGGGCTTCCTCAAATGCCCTAGGTCTTCGTGAGCAAGCAAGTTGGATGCACACCCACTAGTTTCTTTTGTTGAGCTTTCATACATACTTAGCTCTTGTGCATCCGTTGCATGGCAATCCCTACTCACTCACATTGATATCTATTGATGTGAATCTCCATAGCCCGTTGATAGACCTAGTCGATGTGAGACTATCTTCCTCTTTTTTGTCTTCTCCACAGCCACCTCTATTCCACCCATAGTGCTATATCCATGGCTGACGTTCATGTATTGCGTGAAAGTTGAAAGGTTTGAAAAGATAGAGTATGAAAACAAGTGCTTGGCTGAAATCGGGGTTGTGCATGATATGAATATTTTGTGTGATGAAGAGGGAGCATAGCCAGACTATATGATTTTGTAGGGATAACTTTCTTTAGCCATAGTATTTTGAGAAGACATGATTGCTTTGTTAGTATGCTTGAAGTATTATTATTTCTTATGTCAATATAGACTTTTACCTTGAATCTTTCAGATCTGAACATTTATGCCACAATTAAGAGAATTACATTGAAAATTATGTTATGTAGCATTTCACATCAAAAATTCTGTTTTATCATTTACCTACTCGAGGACGAGCAGGAATTAAGCTTGGGGATGCTGATACGTCTCCAACGTATCTATAATTTTTGATTGTTCCATGCTATTATATTATCCTTCTAGGATGTTATATAGCTTTTATATACACTTTATATGATTTTTGGGACTAACCTATTAACCTAGAGCCTAGTGCCAGTTTCTGTTTTTTTCCTTGTTTTTGAGTTTTACACAAAAGGAATATCAAACGGAGTCCAATTGACGTGCCAATTTTTGATGATTTTTTCTGGACCAAAAGAAGCCCCCAAAGTAAAAGAGTTGGGCCAGGAGAGCCACGGGCTGCCCACGAGGGTGGGGGGGCGCGCCCTCCTATCTCGTGGACAGCCCAGAAGCCCCCCTGACTTGTGCCCTACGCCAAAAAATCCTATAAATACTGAAACCTTCGGAAATTAACCTTGATCAGGAGTTTCGCCGCCGAAAGCTTCTGTTGCCACCGAAAACCAATCTAGGCCTGTTCTGGCACCCTGCCGGAGGGGGGAAACCCTCTCCGGTGTCCATCTTCATCATCTCGGCGCTCTCCATGACGAGGAGGGAGTAGTCCACCCTCGGGGCTGAGGGTATGTATCAGTAGCTATGTGTTTGATCTCTCTCTCTCTCATGTTCTTGAGATGGCACGATCTTGATGTATCGCGAGCTTTGCTATTATAGTTGGATCTTCTGATGCTTCTCCCCCTCTACTCTCTTGTAATGGATTGAGTTTTTCCTTTGAAGTTATCTTATCGGATTGAGTCTTTAAGGATTTGAGAACACTTGATGTATGTCTTGCATGTGCTTATCTGTGGTGACAATGGGATATCATGTGATCCACTTGATGTATGTTTTGGTGATCAACTTGCGGGTTCCGTGACCTTGCGAATCTATGCATAGGGGTTGGCACACATTTTCTTCTTGACTTTCCGGTAGAAACTTTGGGGCACTCTTTGAAGTTCTATGTGTTGGTTGAATAGATGTTTCTGAGATTGTGTGATGCATATCGTATAATCATGCCCACGGATACTTGAGGTGACAATGGAGTATCTAGGTGACATTAGGGTTTTGGTTGATTTGTGTCTTAAGGTGTTATTCTAGTACGAACTCTATGATAGATTGAACGTTACTACAGACTCTTGAATAGATCGATCAAAAAGAATAACTTTGAGGTGGTTTCGTACCCTACCATAATCTCTTCGTTTGTTCTCCGCTATTAGTTACTTTGGAGTGACTCTTTGTGGCATGTTGAGGGCTAGTAAAAAGATCCAATTATGTTATCCTTGTTGAGAGAACTTGCACTAGTGAAAGTATGAACCCTAGGCCTTGTCTACTATCATTGCAATACCGTTTATGCTCATGTTTACCACTTGCTACCTTGCTGTTTTATATTTTATTATTACAAAAACCTATATCTACCATCCATATTGCACTTGTATCACAATCTCTTCGCCGAACTAGTGCACCTATACAATTTACCATTGTATTGGGTGTGTTGGGGACACAAGAGACTCTTTGTTATTTGGTTGCAGGGTTGTTTGAGAGAGACCATCTTCATCCTACGCCTCCCACAGATTGATAACCTTAGGTCATCCACTTGAGGGAAATTTGCTACTGTCCTACAAACCTCTGCACTTGGAGGCCCAACAACGTCTACAAGAAGAAGGTTGTGTAGTAGACATCACTTAACAACTTGGAAATATAGCAATTGTATTTGTTTCTCATGTATTTAGTACATCAAAATTCGATTTATTCCTCACATGGTATAAATTAGCAGAATGCAGCCACAACAATTGAACATCGCATTGCAGAATTGAACCAAGCAGTTAACTAAACACCACAACAAGTGAACCAAGCTACAACAAATGAACCAAGCAGTTAATTAAACACCAATTGAAAAATATAACATACGCCTAATAGAAGATCAGTCAGTTAAACAAACCAAGCATGCTTAACAACTTGGAAATATTGCATCCTGAAGAATTGAACATCACATTCGCAGAATTGAACCAAGCAGTTAATTGAACACCACATTGCATGACATATAGAACATATACACTATAGCAGAAGATTGCATAGTGAAAGTAGATAGCACAATTCACTAGAATTGGTTACTGAAAGGCAGTAGCTAGCAAACTGAACATGGGTCCTTATAGTGAGCTAATAAGACAAGCTACTCCTCATTGTCAGAGATATCGATGACGATTGGCTCCTTGGACATGGAAGAGGGCGAGGCCTCATCATGGGTGCCCTCGTTGTAGTGGTGAGTTGCCTGAGCCGCTCCGGGCACTAACCTTCTAGATATCGAGATGAGGTAAGCACATGCATGCTGAGAAAACACCTCGTAGTCTTTGTCGAAGGCACCGACTGTGGCCTCGAGAAAATGCCACAAACTGTTGTTTAAAGCAGCCAACCGCGTCGTGGCATCGGTACATGAGACATCAACGGTGGCCTCGACGGCAGGGTACTCCTCCAAGATCTGGGGGTCGGCACAAATGGCAGCCATTGCGACCTCATCCGTGCGTGCTGCCGCGATTTGCTCCTCCACTGCCAAATGCTCCTCGAGGTCTTGGCTATAGAGCGTGCACCATGGCTTAGGCCGACGCTTATTTGGTGGGGGGTCAGTGATTTGGGTGGAAGGTGTCGCGCTCGCACCGGCGGTCAGGGCATGTGGGATGTGGACGGAGGAGGAGGATGGGGGTCGGGTGTGGATTACCTGCCTGGATAGGTGTGACACCCCGAGACCGATGCGCCAGGTGTCAGCCAGTTATTCATCGTCGTTGCCATGTCATCTGCTTGTGTGTTGCTTTTTGCCATGTCATCATGTGCATTGCATCCTCATGTTTTCAAAACTTGCATCCGTCCGAGTCCGCCCGTGCTATCCGTTGTCCGTTCTGAGCCTAGTCACACTAGCACGCGCTCGCGACACCTCCGAATATTTATTTCATAATTGGCCGGAAAATGTTCTCGGAATGAGTTGAAACTTGGCATGTGGTATTATTATAGTGTAGAAAGACCGCCTGCCAAATTTCGTCGCATTCAGAGCTCGTTTGATAGCCCAACCATTAAACTATAGCGGCACCGTTACCGGTTAAAGCATGAGACGTTTCGGTCTCCGAAACACTGTGTCGGGCCTATCTCTTCTCTCCCGTAGCTCAAGGCCTCTCCACACAGCCCACCGCAGCCCACCTAGACCCCCTCCCCTCCGGAACCGTCGGATCGAGATCCGATGCCCGAAATTGCCCCAAAACCCCCTAACCCTAGCCAAAACTGCTATATATAGACCCCCATGTCATTTTTGGCATCACCTACCTTTCCCCTACCTCTAGCCTCTCTCCTCATCAAATTCCATGCCGCCCCGCGCCTTGGCCGCCACTTGTCACCGGCCCAGAGGCCAGCCAGCCGCCGCACCGCCACTTGGCCTCCTCCCACTCGCCAGCCACCACCCAGCTGCCTCCCTCACCCAATCCCCGTGTGCCACGTCACCCTCACCACCTCCCCACCTCCCGTGGCCCTTCGAAGCCCGTTCACGGCCCGCCCCGGGCCGGATCGGGCCCGGATCCCGCGCGCCCGAGCGTGCCTGCTCGTCCCTGCCCTCCAGCGCTCGAAGCAACCCCCGCCGGCACTGCCGCTTCGTCGGATCGCCCCATCGCCGCTGCAAGATGAGCGCCGCCGCCCTGCCTTTTCCTCCTCCTCTCTCTGGGACTAACACCACCGGCCTCCTCTCCTTGCCCAGGTCCGCCGCCGCGCCATGTTCACTGGAGGAGCTCGTCTCCGTGCTGGATCCCGTCGCTCCGCCGTGACTCTGGCAAGATCCGGTCGGAGGTTTACCGGATCTGGCATTCCCGACCCCTCTCTACCTCCCCGCGGCCGGATCCCGCCATTGCCCGCCCTCCCCGTCGACCAGCGCCGCCGACGAAGCCCATTCTTGCCGCCTCCCTCCCCTGCTCGTGCGGGAGCATGGGACGACACCGCTCGCCGCCTGCCTCGCGGCCTCGTGGGCCCGGCCCGTCTCCCCGCCGGCCTTGCCAAGCCATCTGCTCCCTCCGGCCCAGCCGCCCGGCCTGTGGGCCTCCTCCAGCTGCCCGAACCGTCTGCCGTCCGCCGCCAGCAGGCCCAGTTGGCCTGCCTCGCCTCCTCTACATGTGGGCCAAAGCCCATGGTGAGCAGCCCTTATTCCCTGCCCGTGCACATTTTAGCTAAACTGCGCTCACGTGTTTATTCTGTGAAACAACTATGTCCTGAAAAACTCATATTATGTATGGATCTTGTGAGGGTGGTATCTTTGTGCATGTTTATCCAAATGAAGCATGTAATATGTAAAAATGTTCGTTGTGATATGCTCTACATGTTAGTTGCATTTGCATGCATGTTACTGTTCATCTTGATGCCTTAATCGTCGTTGCAAAACTGCTATGTGATATTAGTGTCAAGTCCTTGTTGTCTGTCAACAATATGTTAGCATGTTTGTGAGGTTGTATCTTTGTGCATGTTGGTCCAAATGGAGTGTATGATATGTCAAAATGTTCATTGTGAAGTGCTCTACATGATGGTGGCTATTGCATTCATGTTAGGTACCATATTGCCATGTTTATCTCTGTTGCAAAAGTGCATGTGGCTGTGAAGTGCCGAAACTTGTTATGAGATGCTGATTTGTCTTTTTCATATCTTTATGTGTGATCTTTGTTTGAGCTACATGTCAATATGTTTTAGAAGCACAATCATGTCATATTTGCTGTGGTGCAATCCTCTTTTCATGATATGCCTTGTGGTGTTTGCAACAAGCATGTAAAGTAGCCTACTCGCTGTTGTTATTTTCTGAGACTTGTTGAAAACTGCCAAGTCTGAAACTGTTATATCCTCATGCCATGCTTGCTTGATGCCCCACTCAAATCCATGAATGTTTTGGGTTGTCCAATGATCATGTCTTGTTGTCCATGTTATGCTCTATCCATCCATGCCCTTGGTCGCACATGCTGCTGCAGCTTGTTTATTTCTTGCTCTCAAGTTGCTATAAAATGTTTCTGTCAGCCTGTTGTCAGCAAGTTCAGTTTTGCCATGTGAATAGCTAGTGTTCTATGCATCCTATGACCATGTTCTTGCCATGAGTAGCTTCTTAAACATGCCTTCTTGCTATTAGTTATCTTCACGTGCCATGATATGCTTTGAGATGAGTTGCACAAGCTTGCAAACATGCCTACTTGTCCATGGTGCTGCCATGTTTAGTTTATTTTCACTAAGTCTGAGAATCTGTTATCTTTTGCAATCTTGCCATGATGTTTTGAGGATATTCTAGTGGTGTTTTGTAGTAGATCTTTGGTCATTCTTGTAGTGCTAGACATGTACATGCTTGCCATGCCCTTTGTTGCCATGAAATGTTATTGTATCATGTTGTTTTGATGTCAACTAAGTGCCATGTTGCTATTTTGGGCGGTTTGTTGTTATATCTTGTTTCATGTGCATGTGTTGAACCGTTGCTCCATTTTTAGCGTGTCCTATATGAAACTTGTGTGTTTTTGCATGTAGATGCATAATAACATGTTGTATACCTGTTTGGAGTGTGTTTGCTTGATGTTTGGATGTGTTTTGCATCAATGAGATGCTTGACTTGTTTTGCTCATATCTTCTAGGCCGTAGCTCCGAATTAAATGAACTTGATATGTAACTTGACTAGAATTTCGAGTAGATCATCATGATGCTTGTGAGCTTGCTGTTTAACAACTTTAACTTAAGGTTTGCTCAGATCTGGACCAATTTCGAAAATTGCATATGAGGACTTACCGGAATTGTTATATGTTGTTTCCGACCTCATTTAAACTTGCTTTGTGTGATGTTCTTGTTTGAATCATCCCTTGTCATGTTTTGCATCATACAGACTTGTCTTGCATCATACTTGGTTGAGCATTATGTCATGTTCTTGTGTGGTGTGTTTACCGTGTTGCTTGCTTCTTCTCGTTAGTGCTTGTTTCGTTGCGATCGTGAGGATTCGTTCGTCTACACTTGGTTCGTCTTCGTGGCTTCTTCTTCATCTTCTTCATGGACTCATTCTTCTTCCTTGCGGGATTCCATGCAAGATGACCGTCATCTTGGATACCTTTACTATCATTGCCATGCTAGTTGTCTCGATGCTATCGCTATATGTCGCGTTACCTATCTTTTGTTGTCAGCCTCTCCTTGTTGCCATGAAACCTCTAACCTTTGACACCTTCCTAGCAAACCATTGTTTGGCTATGTTACCCGCTTGCTCAGCCCCTCTTATAGCGTTGTTAGTTGTAGGTGAAGATGAAGATTGCTCCATGTTGGAGCTGGACGTTGTTGGAATATCACAATATATCTTATATTAATTAACACACATATATACTTGGCAATGGGTGCAAGGCTTGGCCTTTTGCTCGGTGTTTTGTGACACTCATGCGGCCTTAAGAACCGATAAACCAGCGTTATGTTCCTTGATTTTGTGTTCCTAACATGGTTGGGGCCCCCCTTGATAATTCGCACTTCTTAAAGCTAATCCAGCAAGGCCCAACTTTGGTACTACATTTGCCTAATAACTAAAACTTGCATAGGGACTGGCTAGCACCCGAGGACTCTTAATCAACCCTCGGGACAGTGCTCCTCATGATTGTTGGTGCAAACGGGCGGACTGCAGGGCCGCCTCGGGGAAACCCGAGGTATCTGGTATTTTCCTATAGGCTGTCCCATCCAGTCGTGGCCTGAGACGAGATATGCGCGGCTCCTATCAGGGTGTCGGCACGCCGGGAGGTTTTGCTGGATTAGTTTTACCTTTGTCGAAATATCTTGAGCACGAGATTCCGAGAATACTCGGGTCTTCCCAACATGGAGTTGCGACTCCGCAGATCGTGAGATTGTGATGGGCTAAGTTGGGACACGCCTGCAGGGTTTGATATTTCTAAAGCCGTGCATGCGATTATGTGGCATATGGGAATTTGTTAATGTCCGGTTGTAGAAAACTTGACAGAGGATCCGAAATAAAATACACAACCGTGTGAGTAACCGTGATCGTCTCTTTTCATTTTGAGATGAGAACACGGTGGGGTTATGTTTGACTCGCAGGTAGATCCGGATCTCTAGCGATCATTACTAGTTTGCGATCGTTTTGCGTAGAGGCTCATCTTATTCTTCTACTCGTAAGCTAGCCACCATACTTCTGCTTAGCCGCTGCTGCAACCCCACCACTATCCTTTCCTTACTCAATAAAGCTTTGCTAGTCTTGATACCCATGGTTATGGGATTGTTGAGTCCTCGTGGCTCCCAGATACCACATCACCAGTTGCAGGTGCAGGTTTTCGATGACTTGACGTGAGAGCGATGCTTATTTGTGTTGGAGTCCTTTCTTCTTCTTCGTCGATCTTGGTTTACGTTCCTGGTCGGCAACCTGGGATAGCAGGATGGATGTCGTTGTGCTTTTCATGTTTACATCCGTAGTCGGATGTTTTGTATTGATGTTGTAGTATGCATGTGAATTGTATGACTTGTATGTATCCCCATGTATGTATGTAATGGTACGATGTAATGATATCCATCTTGCTAAGCGCCTGAAATGCGGTTCTGCCTCAATCACAAGTTTTATCTAGTGATCGAGATAGAATCGTATCTTGGGCGTGACAAGTTGGTATCAGAGCCTCGACCGACCATAGGAGCCCCTTGATTGATCGTAGCTTGGCCGTTGTTGAGTCTAGAAAAAACTATTTTGGAGTCTAGTTATATCGGAGAGTAGGAATTATTTTTACTCCTCAGTCCCTTCGTCGCTCTGGTGAGGAATCTTGACGTAGGTGTTTTGAATGACTCCTTGCTACTTCTCGAGCTTGCGTTGTATTCTCTCGAAGAGGAAAGGGAGATGCAGCATAGTAGCGTAAGTATTTCCCTCAGTTTTTGAGAACCAAGGTATCAATCCAGTAGGAGACCACTCGCGAGTCCCTCACACCTGCACAAACCAATAAGAACTTCGCAGCCAACGCGATAAGGGGTTGTCAATCCCTTTATGGTCACTTACGAAAGTGAGATCTAATAGAGATGATAATTTGACATTTTTGGTATTTTTTATTATAAGAACAGAAAGTAAAAGCAGAAAAAGTAAAGTAGGTGTAGATTGATATGTTGAGAATAGACCCGGGGGCCATAGTGTTCTCTAGTGGCTTCTCTCATGATAGCGATATTCTACGGCGAGTAAACAAATTATTTTTGAGTAATTGATAGAAAAGCGAATAATTATGAGACTATCTAGGCATGATCATTATATATAGGCATCACGTCCGAGACAAGTAGACCGAAACGATTCTGCATCTACTACTATTACTCCACACATCGACCGCTATCCAGCATGCATCTAGTGTATTGAGTTCATAAGAACGGAGTAACGCCTTAAGCAAGATGACATGATGTAGAGGGATAAACTCAAGCAATATGATATAAACCACATCTTTTTATCCTCGATGGCAACAATACAATACGTGCCTTGCTGCCCCTACTGTCACTGGGAAAGGACACCGCAAGATTGAACACAAAGCCGAGCACTTCTCCCATTGCAAGAACTATAGATCTAGTAGGCCAAACCAAACCAATAATTCGAAGAGACTTGCAAGGATATTATAATAGTACATAAAGAGTTCAGAGAAGAACCAAATATTTCTCATAGATAATCTTGATCATAAACCCACAATTCATCAGATCTCGACAAACACACCGCAAAAAGAGATTACATCGAATAGATCTCCTCGAAGACCGAGGAGAACTTTGTATTGAGATCCAAAGAGAGAGAAGAAGCCATCTAGATACTAGCTATGGACCCGAAGGTCTATGGTGAACTACTCACAACTCATGGTGAGGCGATGATGATGATGTAGAAGCACTTTGTGGTAGATCCCCCCTCCGGCGAAGCTCCGGAACAGGCCCCAAGATGGGATCTCACGGGAATAGAAGGTTACGACAGTGGAACTAGGGTTTTCTCTCCTCTTCTGATGGTTTCGGGGTACATTGGTATATATAGGAGGAAGGAGGGCATCAGGGGCCTTATGTGGGACCCACGAGGAAGGGGGCGTGCCCTAGGGGGGGCACCCCCCACCCCCGTGGGCACCTCGTATACCCTACTATGTGGTTCTCTAGTCTCCCATGCGTGATTTTCTCCAAAAATATCTCTCCTGAAGGATTCATTCCGTTTGGACTCCGTTTGATATCCCTTTTCTGTAAAACCCCGAAACAGGCAAAAAACAGCAATCTGGACTGGGCCTTTGGGTTAGTAGGTTAGTCCCAAAAATAATATAAAAGTGTATGACAAAGCCCATTAAACACCCAAAACATCATAAATAATACTCCGTAGCATGGAACAATAAAAAATTATAGATACATTGGAGACTTATCAAGCATCCCCAAGCTTAATTCCTGCTCGTCCTCGAGTAGGTAAATGATAAAAACAGAATTTTTGATGTTGGCATGAATGGTCAGATCTGAAAGATTCAAGACAAAGGTCTATATTGACATAAGAAACAGTAATACTTTAAGCATACTAACAGAGCAATCATGTCTTCTCAAAATACTATGGCTAAAGAAAGTTTTCCCTACAAAATCATATAGTCTAGCTATGCTCCCTCTTCATCACACAAAATATTCATATCATGCACAACCCCGATTTCAGCCAAGCACTTGTTTTTATACTCTATTCTTTCAAACCTTTCCACTTTCACGCAATACATGAGCGTGATCCATGGACATAGCACTATGTGGAATAGAGAGGTGGTTGTGGAGAAGACAAAAACGAGGGAGATAGTCTCACATCAACTAGGCGTATCAACGGGCTATGGAGATGCCCATCAATAGATATCAATGTGAGTGAGTAGGGATTGCCATGCAACGGATGCACTAGAGCTAAATATGTACGAAAGCTCAACAAAAGAAACTAGTGGGTGTGCATCCAACTTGCTTGCTCACGAAGACCTAGGGCATTTGAGGAAGCCCGTCGTTGGAATATACAAGCCAATTTCTATAATGAAAATTCCCACTAGTATATGAAAGTGACTAAACATGAAACTCTCTATGATGAAGAACATGGTACTACTTTGAAGCACAAGTGTGGAAAAAGATAGTAGCAATTGTCCCTTTTTCTTTCTTTTTTTGGGCCTTTATTTTTTTCTTTGGCCTTTCCCTTTTTTTTTGAGGAGGGGCTTTATTGATTTAGCCTTTCCTCACATGGGACAATGCTCTAATAATGATGATCATCACACTTTCATTACAACACTTTCATTACAACTCGATACTAGAACAAGTATGACTCTATATGAATGCCTTCGGCGGTGTACCGGGATGTGTAATGAATCAAGAGTGACATGTATGAAAAATTATGCATGGTGGCTTTGCCACTAATACGATGTCAACTACATGATTATGCATGGCAATATGACAATATGATGCGTGTCATATGAACGGAACGGTGGAAAGTTGCATGGCAATATATCTCGGAATGGATATGGAAATGCCATGATAGGTAGGTATGGTGGCTGTTTTGAGGAATATATATGGTGGCTGTTTTGAGGAAGGATATATAGTGGGTGTATGGTACCGGCGAAAGTTGCGCGGTACAAGAGAAGCTAGCAATGGTGGAAGGGTGAGAATGTGTATAATCCATGGACTCAACATTAGTCATAAAGAACTCATATACTTATTGCAAAAATCTACGAGTCATCAAAACAAAGCAACTAACGCATGCTCCTAGGGGGGAGGTTGGTAGGAGTCAACCATCGTGCGCCCCCGACCTCCACACAAAGGTCGACACTTTACAAATACCTCATGCTCTAACTTCATTACATAGCGGTTCACCATATGTGCATGCTACGGGAATCACTAACCTTAACACAAGCATTTCTCAATTTCATAATAACTCCACTAGCATGACTCTAATATCACTATCCTCATATCTCAAAACAATTATCAAGCATCCAACTTCTCATCATATTCAATGCACTAAGCGTGAAAGTTTTTACTACATTGATATTGGATGTCTATCATGTGAAGACTAGTTTTATAGCCTAAGCACATTACCATGCTGTTTTAATAGACTCTCAAATGGATATAAGTGAAGCATGAGAGATCAACAATTTCTTCGAAATATTATCACCACCGTGCTCTAAAAGATATAAGTGAAGCACTAGAGCAAAAACTATTCAACTCAAAAGATATAAGTGAAGCACATAGAGTGTTCTATCAATTCCTAGGCCATATTTAACTCTCTCAAATAGGTGTGTCCAGCAAGGATAATTGTGGAAAACTAACAAGCAAAGACTCAAATTATACAAGACGCTCGAAGTAAAACACATATCATGTGGTGAATAAAAATATAGCTCCAAGTATAGTTACCGATAGATGAAGACGAAAGATGGGATGCTTTCCCGGGGCATCCCCAAGCTTAGGCTTTTGGTTATCCTTGAATTTTACTTGGGGTGTCTTGGGCATCCCCAAGCTTAGGCCCTTGCTACTCTTTGTTCCATAGTCCATCAAAGCAATACTCAAAACATGAAAACTTCACAACACAAAACTTAGACAAAAATCTCGTGAGCTCCGTTAGTATAAGAAAGCAAACCACTACTCAAAGGTACTGCAATTAATTCATTATTTGTTTATATTGGTGTTAAACCTACTGTATTCCAACTTCTATATGGTTCATACTTCCCAATAATACTCATAGATGCATTGAAATAAGCAAACAACACACGAAAAACAGAATCTGTCAAAAACAGAACAATCTGTAGTAATCTGCAGGTTTCGCATACTTCTGTAACTCCAAATAATTCAAACTAAATTTTTAAACTTGAGGAATTTGTCTATTAATCATCTTCAAAAAGAATCAACTAAATAGCACGCTCCAGTAAAATCTGATGACCATTCTAGCGAGCGCTAACGATTCTGTTTTTCACAGCAAGATCACATAAACTTCACACAAGTCTTCCCAAAGGTTCTACTTGGCACACACACTAAACAAAACACAAAACCACATATAAACAGAAGCTAGATGCAATATTTATTCCCTAACAGAAGCAAAAACATAAAATACAAAATTGTGTTGCCTCCCAACAAGCGCTATCGTTTTACGCCCCTTAGCTAGGCACTGAGATTTCAATGATGCTCACATGAAAGACAAGAATTGAAGCACAAAGAGAGCATCATAAAACATGTGACAAACACATCTAAGTCTAACATACTTCCTATGCATAGGCATTTTATAGGAGAACACATTAGCAAGACAAGCAAGATCTAGCATATGCAAGGAAGAAGAAAGAAACAATAGCAATCTCAACATGAAGAGAGGTAATTTAGTAACATGAAGATTTCTACAACCATATTTTCCCCTCTCATAATAATTGCATGTAGGATCATAAGCAAATTCAACAATATAGTTATCACAAAACATATTCTCAACACGATCCACATGCATACGAAGTTGACACTCTTCCAAAATAGTGGGATTAACATTAACTAAAGTCATGACCTCTCCAAACCCACTTTTAATATTTTTGTAAATATTATTATCAATCTCATATATATCATGGGGCTTAAATAAATTTTCAAGATCATAAGAAGAATCACCCCAATCATGATCATTGCAACAAGTAGTGGACATAGCAATACTAGCATCCCCAAGCTTAGGGTTTTGCATATCATTAACACAATTGATATCAATAGAATTTATAGTAACATCATTGCAATCATGCTTTTTATTTAAGAATCTATCATAAATCACCTTTTCTTTTAACAATTCCTCACAATTTTCAGATTCATGAATTTCAAGCAAAACCCCGTAAAGATACTCCAGTGCACTCAACTCACTAGCAATTGGTTCAACATAATTGGATCTCTTAAAGAGATTAGCAAGTGGATGAGGATCCATAATTGAGCAACGAAGATGCGAGCTAATAGAGGACACATAGCAACACAAGCAAACAAGAATCAAGCGAACGGTAAACACACGACAAAAAAGGGAAAATAAAACGACAAGGGTGAAGTGGGGGAGAGGGAAACGAGAGGCAAAAAATGTAATGCGAAGGATAAGGGTTTGTGATAGGTACTTGTTATATGAATTTTGCGTAAGCCTCCTCGGCAACGGCGCCAGAAATTCTTCTTGCTACTTCTCGAGCTTGCGTTGTATTCCCTCGAAGAGGAAAGGGAGATGCAACACAGTAGCGTAAGTATTTCCCTCAGTTTTTCAGAACCAAGGTATTAATCCAGTTGGAGACCACGCGCGAGTCCCTCGCACCTGTACAAACAAATAAGAACTTCGCAGCCAACGCGATAAGGGGTTGTCAATCCCTTTACGGTCACTTATGAAAGTGAGATCTGATAGAGATGATAGTTTGATATTTTTGGTATTTTTTATTATAAGAACAACAAGTAAAAGCGGAAAAAGTAAAGTAGGTGTAGATTGATATGTTGAGAATAGACCCGGGGGCCGTAGTGTTCTCTAGTGTCTTCTCTCATGATAGCGATATTCTACGGCGGGTAAACAAATTACTGTCGAGCAATTGATAGAAAAGAGAATAATCATGAGACTATCTAGGCATGATCATTATATATAGGCATCACGTCCGAGACAAGTAGACCGAAACGATTCTATATCTACAACTATTACTCCACACATTGACCGCTATCCAGCATGCATCTAGTATATTGAGTTCATAAGAATAGAGTAACGCCTTAAGCAAGATGACATGATGTAGAGGGATAAACTCAAGCAATATGATAAAAACCCCATCTTTTTATCCTCGATGGCAACAATACAATACGTGCCTTGCTGCCCCTACTGTCACTGGGAAAGGACACTGCAATATTGAACCCAAAGCCAAGCACTTCTCCCATTGCAAGAACTATAGATCTAGTAGGCCAAACCAAACCAATAATTCGAAGAGACTTGCAAGGATATTATAATCATACATAAAGAGTTCAGACAAGAACCACATATTTCTCATAGATAATCTTGATCATAAACCCACAATTTGTTGGATCTCGACAAACACATCGCAAAAAGAGATTACATCGAATAGATCTCCTCGAAGACCGAGGAGAACTTTGTATTGAGATCCAAAGAGAGAGAAGAAGCCATCTAGATACTAGCTATGGACCCGAAGGTCTGTGGTAAACTACTCACAACTCATGGTGAGGCGATGATGATGATGTAGAAGCACTCCGTGGTAGATCCCCCCCTCCAGCGGAGCTTCGAAATAAGCCCCAAGATTGGATCTCACGGGAATAGAAGGTTACGGCGGCAGAACTAGGGTTTTCTATCCTCTTTTGATAGTTTCGGGGTACGTAGGTATATATAGGAGGAAGGAGGGCACCGAGGGCCATACGTGGGACCCACGAGGCAGGGGGGTGGCGCCCCACCCTCGTGGGCACCTCGTAGACCCTACTCTATGGTTCTCAAGTCTCCCGTGCGTGATTTTCTCCCAAAATATCTCTCCCGAAGGTTTCATTCCGTTTGGACTCCGTTTGATATCCCTTTTCTGTAAAACCCTGAAACAGGCAAAAACAGCAATTTGGACTGGGCCTTTGGGTTAGTAGGTTTGTCCCAAAATTAATATAAAAGTGTATGACAAAGCCCATTAAACATCCAAAACAACATAAATAATAGCATGGAACAATCAAAAATTATAGATACATTGAAGACGTATCACTCCTCTTCCCCTTCAAATTTTGTTAGGATCACACGGTTAGTTTTCGTTCGTTGCGTTGTCAACTCTTTTCATCCGGTGCATTTCTCGTCCGAGTTCATTCGATCCTCTTCATTTTTTGCTAGTTCAATCATCACCTCTTACCAACCGGTGTTGTTTCCCCTTCCGAAGTTGTCTTTCTTTTTCCCACTCGCCCATGCTTTTTCTTCTCGGACAGGAGTCCTTAAGCAAGTATCCATCCTACCCGTGGAAAGTTTTGAATTCCTTCCTCAGATATTTCAACAAATGAATTCCCCTCTCATTCGACATTCTTCATCTATTTTCTTTTCCGGTGGTTCCAATTCAATTTGTTTTCGGTGCTCTTCATGTTCTTTTCCCTCGGCTCAAATGTTTTTTACTTGCTCGTTCATCTCTTGACATTTAATTGTTCCGGAGTTCTGATTGATTCATGGTTGTCACCTCATTCGAGTCTTTGAACCATTCTGGTGCATCATCTCCTTTTGTCAATCAATTCTCAACAGTGGTTTTCTTTCGGTGGGCTCATAACCCACAGGTCTTTTCCCAGGAACTTACCTGACTCTTCTAATTTCCCGGAGTATTCCTCAATTCTTTTCAATTGTGACGTAAGTATGGATTCCATCAGTCATATGCCTTCTCCAAGATTGCCTTTAATTCTTTTATCATTGATTCAACCTTTCTTCTTTTCATTCTTCCGAAGTATTTGATGAATTCTTTTCATTGCGATCCTCCGAAGGCCATCATTTCAGAAGATTTCTTCGTTCTCAGTTTCAACTTCATCCTCCAAATATTCTTCATTGATGCCTCTTCGTTCGTCTCACATTCGTCCGGTGCTTCGTTCAAGTATTCTTTAATCAGTTCGCGATCTCTTCATTCTCTTGTATCTAAATTCCCCAAGTGCTTATTCTTCCCGGCGATTCATTCTCTTGTATTCACTCGATTTTAAGTCTTCTCGATGGCTTGTTCTCTTTCATCACTCGATTTTAATTCTTCCCGGTGGTTCGTTCAAGATTTCTTTTCCCTGGTCATCAAATCAACTCATTCATTTTCCAATCCTACGGATGGTTCATGAAGACTTTCTCGATTTCACGATATATCCCTCTTTAATCCATTTCAACGCGAATAAGTAGTATGCAAATCCATTGCTTCTCATCAATTTAATTGACGAAGGATAAGCATAACATAATTCTTATTCATCTTGTTGTTTAATCCCTTCCTTCAGAGTTTGTTCATTATGAATAAATTCTAGTTCCAAGTGTTTTCATCTTTTCCTTTTCCGGAGTCCAAAGTCTTCTTGGCTATCTCGTCGGAACCCCATGTAAATCATCGCAAGGCCCTAGTCTTATTCTTTTAAAACTTCAATTCAATCTCATCATCCTTTTGTTACCGGAGTTCTTCATGGTGGTTCATCATGAGTAATTCATTCTTCAAGTGTTCATTAAAATCTTGTTGAGCAGCTCAAGCATTATTCTTTTGTGTCCTGAGATGCAAATAATTCTCCGTATTCTTTTGAAGTGGAGTTTTGCATTTCTTCATTCTTAGCTAATCCATCTTTTCGTTGTGGCGGTATTTCACCTCAAGTTTTGGGATGATTTTCATAAGTCCACATCAAGTTAATTCTTTTTGTTGTTGATTTTCCAACAACTCTGTTCGTTCCTTCTTCGCAAGGATGCTTTCAAATTCTTTTGTGCAAGAAGATGTTGTTCTACCTCCTTTCTTCTCATTCTTAATTTATTCCGGAGGCAATTGTGTTGTTCCTATCGTCAAGTACTATTCCATCTTATCAAGTTCTAGTTCTATTCCATTCATTATCAGCCGGAGTGCTGCCCAAATTCCTTCGTTTCAATTCCTTTTCTATCTCTTTTTACCGGAGTGGTTTAATGTCCTCTTGTCATTTAAGCTCTTGATTCTCGTCGTTTGCCTTGTTTCCTCATTTTACCAAAGCTTCACAATATCATTCATCTCCGTTGAATTCTTCCTTGCAAGTGGCTCAACCTCTCAAGGTTCTTTGGTTTCACCTTGTTCTTCCTTTTTCCTCTCCCGTCTCATTCCTAAGATCTCGGGACGAGATCTCTTGTTAGTAGGGGAGTGTTGTGACACCCCGAGACCGATGCGCCAGGTGTCAGCCAGTTATTCATCATCGTTGCCATGTCATCTGCTTGCGTGTTGCATTTTGCCATGTCATCATGTGCATTGCATCCTCGTGTTTTCAAAACTTGCATCCGTCCGAGACCGCCCGTGCTTTCCGTTGTCCGTTCTGAGCCCAGTCACACTAGCACGCGCCCGCGGCACCTCTGAATAGTTATTTTATAAGTGGCTGTAAAATATTCTCGGAATGATTTGAAACTTGGCGTGTGGTCTTATTATAGTGTAGACAGACTCCCTGCTATATTTCGTCACATTCGGAGCTCGTTTGATAGCCCAACCGTTAAACTATAGCGGCACCGTTGCCGGTTAAAGCGTCGGACATTTCGGTCTCCGAAACACTGTGTCGGGCCTCTCTCTTCTCTCCCGCAGCTCAAGGCCTCTCCACACAGCCCACCGCAGCCCACCTAGAGATCTGATGCCCGAAATCGCCCCAAAACCCCCTAACCCTAGCCAAAACTACTGTATATAGACCCCCATGCCAGTTTTGGCATCCCCTACCTCTAGCCTCTCTCCTCATCAAATTCCACGTCGCCCCGCTCCTTGGCCGCCACTTGTCGCTAGCCCAGAGACCAGCCAGCCGCCGCACCGCCACTTGGCCTCCTCTCACTCGCCAGCCGCCACCCAGCCGCCTCCCTCACCCAATCCCCATGTGCCCCGTCGCCCACACCACCTCCCGTGGCCCGTTGGAGCCCGTTCACGGCCCGCCCCGGGCCGGATCGGGCCCGGATCCCGTGCGTCCGCTCGTCCCTGCCCTCCAGCGCTCACAGCAACCCCCGCCACCGCTGCCGCTTTGCCGGATCGCCCCACCGCCGCCGCAAGATGAGCGCCGCCGCCTTGCCTTTTCCTCCTCCTCTCTCTGGGACTAACACCGCCGGCCTCCTCTCCTTGCCCAGGTCCGCCGCCGCGCCATGTTCTCCGGAGGAGCTCGTCTCCGCGTTGGATCCCGTCGCTCCGCCGCGACTCCAGCAAGATCCGGTCAGAGGTTGACCGGATCTGGCATTCCCGACCCCTCTCTGCCTCCCCGCGGCCGGATCCCGCCGTTGCCGGCCCTCCCCGTCGACCAGCGTCGTCGCCGGAGCCCATTCTTGCCGCCTCCCTCCCCTGCTCGTGCGGGAGCAGGGGACGACGCCGCTCATCGCCTGCCTCGTGGTCTCGTGGGCCGGTCCCATCTCCTCGCCGGCCTCGCCAGGCCATCTGCTCTCTCCGGCCCAGTCGCCCGGCCTGTGGGCCTCCTCCAGCCGCCCGGCCCGTCTGCCGTCCACCGCCAGCAGGCCTAGTCAGCCTGCCTCGCCTCCTCTGCATGTGGGCCGAAGCACAGGGTGAGCAACCCTTATTCTCTGCCCGTGCGCATTTTAGCTAAACTGCGCTCACGTGTTTTTTTTCTGTGAAACGGCTAAGTCCCGAAAAACTCATACTATGTATGCATCTTGTGAGGGTGGTATCTTTGTGCATGTTTATCCAAATGAAAAATGTAATATGTCAAAATGTTCGTTGTGATATGCTCTACATGTTAGTTACATTTGCATGCATGTTACTGTTCATCTTGATGCCTTAATATTCGTTGCAAAACTGCTATGTGATGTTAGTGTCAAGTCCTTGTTGTGTGTCAACAATATGTTAGCATGTTTGTGAGGTTGTATCTTTGTGCATGTTGGTCCAACTGGAGTGTATGATATGTCAAAATGTTCATTGTGAAGTGCTCTACACGATGGTGGATGTTGCATTCATTTTAGGTACCATATTGCCCTGTTTATCTCTGTTGCAAAAGTGCATGTGGTTGTTAAGTGCTGAAACTTGTTATGAGATGCTGATTTGTCTTTTTCATATCTTTATGTGTGATTATTGTTTGAGCTACATGTCAATATGTTTTAGAAGCACAATCATGTCATCTTTGCTGTGGTGCAATCCTCTTTTCTTGATATGCCTTGTGGTGTTTGCAACAAGCTTGTAAAGTAGCCTACTCGCTGTTGTTATTTTCTGAGACTTGTTGAAACTGCTAAGTCTGAAACTGTTATATCCTCATGCCATGTTTGCTTGATGCCCCACTCAAATCCATGAATGTTTTGCGTTGTCCAATGATCATATCTTGTTGTCCATGTTATGCTCTATCCATCCATGCCCTTGGTTGCACATATGGCCTTTTGTAGCTTGTTTATTTCTTGCTCTCAAGTTGCTATAAAATGTTTCTGTCAGCCTGTTATCAGCAAGTTCAGTTTTTACATGTGAATAGCTACTGTTCTATGCATCCTATGACCATGTTCTTGCCATGAGTAGCTTCATAAACATGCCTTCTTGCTGTTGGTTATCTTCACATGCCATGATATGCTTTGAGATGAGTTGCACAAGCTTGCAAACATGCCTACTTGTCGTTGTTGCTGCCATGTTTAGTTTATTCTCACTAAGTATGAGAATCTCTTATCTTTTGCAATCTTGCCATGATGTTTTGAGCATGCTCTATGTGAAAGCCTGGATTTTGCCCTTTTCTTTTTCTTTTAATTTCTTGATTTTATTTGCTTTTCAGTGGCTATGTGGTTCTGAAACTTGGGAAGGTCATGTCTTCCTAGGTTTTATAGTGGCTTGCCATCCTCCTCATCATCCCAAGACCCTGTCATCTTCATCCTTGACCCAACCCAAGATTCTTTTTCCTAGGAATATTCCTTTTCTATTAAAGGAATAATTCTTTTTGCCCTAGGTTGTGAAGCAACCTATATCTCTGTCATTCTAAAATTTCCCAAATAATTCTCATAAATTGTTTGGGTCCTATGTTGCTCAAATATGGAAAAACCTTTCATTGCCATGTTCAAAAATAATCCTCCAATAATCATTTTCCTATTCTACCCTAAATGGCACTTTGTGAAGCAGGTGCTATTTATCTTTGCCCAATTGACTCCAAACTTTGTGGACATCTTTTCATGTCCATATCGTTGCCCTGTGCCAAATTTCATACTCATTTGCCTAGTAAATATTTTTTAGTGATTTTCAAAAGTTTCTGTCTAGAAAGGAACTTTGTGAAGGAAGTATATTCTAGGCATGTCTAAATGGGTTGCAATTTTGTCACATCCTTCATTTGACCAAATCATGACTCTATACCAAATTTGAGCTCATGCAGATCATCTATGTGAGCTCAGCTCCAAATCTTCGTTTCTGGTAATTTTTTTACTTTGTGAAGCAACCCTATTTTACCTTGCTTCATTTGAGCTGAAAATTTACGAGGACATTCTTACATCTACATCTACTCCATCCACCAAGTTTTGGCTCAGTCCAGTTATCCATTTACCCTCAGTAAAGTTTCTTAGCTTCTATCCAGAATGGAGCTCTGTGAAGCAAGTGCCACTTTGGTAACTCCAAATGGCATGAGATTTTTACAGCAGCTCCATATGGCCATATAATCCCACTCCACCAAATTTCAGCTCATGAAACTTCTGTATGTGAGTGCAACATTATGGCTCCCTAATCTGGCCACTTTTGCACTTTCTACAGCAACCCTAAGCTAAACTCCTCCTATTAGTCTGAGTTTTGGTAATCAGCATCACCTTAGTGTGAGATCATCGCCAGACAAACTAGTTACTGAATTACCAATCTGGTTTAACCACAGGAAGTTACAAACACCTTCCTGTTGATTTACATTGGAGCTAAGTGCAAATCTCTTCTTTGCCCCTGGACCGATTTATTTCCTCGTTTAGACTCAAGGCACTTAGGTCATTCTACTAGATAGGGTTGGCCACGCCAAAGCACGCCGCTTGCGCCAGTGCGCGTGGTGATCACGCTTGCGTCATGCACAGCGCGCGCTCTGGATCGATCCGGCCACTGTTCCCATCGCCTTCCTCCTTGTCTCGACCTCCATCCATGTTCTGGAGCTCGCCCGTGCTCGTCTGCATCGCCCTGCATCACTGTGTCGTCGTGTTTCGCCAGAATTGCACCGCCAGAACATTGCCCCTATGATGCTTAGCCTCTGACCTCCATTAGAGCACTGCTCGAGCTCACTAGCGATCATCTAGAGCCCTCCCCTCGGCTATTTAAGGAGTGTCCGAGTCCTCCCGCAGCTCACCAGCCTCTCCCCGCTCCTCCTCGACCACCAGAGCCCTCGGCCCCTCTTCTTTTCGCAGGAGAACGCCATGGCCACCTCGGTCTTGGCTTGGTTTCGACCACCTCGAGCCTCCACTCCTTATGCTACCATGTCCATCGACTCGCCCTTGTTCCGCTGAGCCGCCCCACCCCCTTGCCCACTCGCCGGAGCGCCCGCATCGCCGAGCCCCACCATCGCCCGCCTGCCTCTTTACCTCCTCTGGCGCTGATGGCTTCTCGCCCCTCGTTGGTTACCCCAAGTGGAAGGTTTGAGATGCAGTGTAGCGGAAGTTTTCCCTTGGCAATACCAAGGATCGATTTCCCTGAGACTCCCAGTTTCAACAAGAAGGTGTCAACTGCTAACGGCGCCAGATATTAGCAATCAACGTGGACCTGCACACAGATACAAATAACTTTTCTCCCAACGAGTACAGAGAGGTTGTCAATCCCTCCGGCCTTGTAGTTTACAAAGGATCAAACGCAAGTGATAATAGTGATAGGTATAATTGCAATAGTAAGTAAAAAGCGGAAAGTAAATAGCGGATGTGATCAATGATGGTAATATGGACCGGAGTCTCATGATGTTCACTAGTGATGTCTCTCTCCCAAAAGACGATAAAACAGCTATGTGAGGTAAACAAATTACAGCTGGGCAATTGACAGGACCATGTGCGCAAACCAATGCTGACTAAGTTGCAAGAAAGGTAGAGGTTCAAAGCATGGCCGTACGCCGAGGTAAGTAGACCGAAATCCATCTGCATCTACTACTAATCATCCACCTTGAGATATCTATCCAGAACATCTCGCTGGTATTAAGTTGCGAGTCCCACCCATAGTGTAAACTCAAAGCAACAGACAACTGCATTAAAAGAACTTTGCGTAAAGTAAACAATCCTTGCACCCGCGGGCACAAGCACCGTTGTTTTCCCCCTTGTGGCAACACCACATCCCCTAGACTCATGTTTCTGTCACTCAAGCTAGTCATCGAGGGGCATGAACCCTCAATCAAGCATAACGTTCCCTCTTGGAGTCACTACCTACGACTTGGCCAAAGCAATAAATAACAACGGAGAAAATGCAAGAATTACTTATGAACATAAATATAAAAGAGGTGAATCAAATATATTACTCAAACACAATCTGAACATAATCTCATAATCCATCGGATCCTAGCAAACTCAACATAGCAACAGCATAAGGATTACATATGTGCCTCGATCATGTAGGGCAGCTCACGAGGACTAATTAGTGAAGCACAAGAACGGTAGGAGAACATCACATAGCTACTGGTCATGGACCCATGGTCCAAGGGAGACTACTCACAACTCATCCGGGAGGCGTCCATGGTGGTGGAGAAGCTCCCGGTGGTGATCCTCCCCTCCGGCAGGGTGCCGGGAAGAGTTCTCCTGGTGCTCCCGATCTTGGAAGTAGCGGCGGCGGCGGAACAGAGATGAGATCGCGAAAAAGGGTTCCCGTCTCGAGGGTTTCGGGAGACGGTATAAATATATGCCAAAGGGGGGCATCAGACGAGGCTCGGGGGGCCCAGGCGCCCCCCCGGCGCGGCCAGGGGGGCGCCATCAGGGCGCCTGGAGCCCTGGTGGCCCCCCTCCGGCTGTGCTTCGGGTGCCTGGTAGCTTCTGGAATGCTGATTTTTTATATAATTTTTCCGGGATTTTTCTGGCAGTTCTCGTAATGGGAAAACCTGAAATACAAAAACAGCCGAAAACAGAAACTGGCACTGGGGTGCACTAAGTTAATAGGTTAGTTCAAATATGATCAAAAGTGTATGGAAGTGTATAAATATCATAGCAATATCACCCAAAAGAGGCATGGAGCAAGCAGAAATTATAGATACGTTTTGGACGTATCAACATCCCCAAGCTTAATTCCTGCTCGTCCTCGAGTAGGTAAATGATAAAAAGAATAATTTCTGTGGTGACATTGTCACACCCTGCATTTTGTAACATGTTATTTGTATCTTTGAAGCATGAAAATTTGGACCAGCAAAACATTTTTGGCATCATTTGGCTTTTATTTGAAGATGAGTTTTCTTCATGTGCTTTTTCTTGTGCTCATTAAAGTCAACTATGACCTCTTGTAGAATTCATCTCCATATCCAAAACTTCTGCCCAATGATCATGCCAAGTGTTATATAACAGTATAGTATTTTCTTACAAAATTAATTTGGCCAAAATGCATTTTTATAAATTTAGTTTTCCAAAAACCCATGAATTGAGATTTGCACTGCAAGTACTTGATTTAGGGTGAGAAAATTATTTCAAAAGGTTTATTTGAGACCTAGTAGTCATAGGACTCCCAGAAACCACAAAAATATAATTTTAAGAGTTATTTTCCTATTTTATTTAAAAGCTTTTTCTTAAGGCCAGAAATGGTCTTTAATAGGGAAAAATTATTTAACCATTTCAAAAATATTTGCCAAAATTCAGAGAGACTCAGAGGACATATATTGTCCATATATAAGAGTTTCAACACTTGGTCATGTTCAAAATAATGGGCTAGACCCTCTAAAACCCTTTCTGGATATTTCAAGCTTTTGAAATATTTACAAAGGAAATATTCTCCAAAAATTCCAGGGAAATTCTATCATGTCATATATGACATATTTGATGATTTTGCCAAGTCCCATGCCTTGGGAAGCAAGAAAACATCCTCAAACCCCTTCATAACCATTCTGTCCATATTTGAAGTTTGAGCAACTTTACATTGCCAAACATGTCAAAATGCTCTCAAATTTGGTGCACATGCTAGAATGGCCTAAGAAGGCATCTAGACCAAATGGCACAAGATTTGGAATAGAGCAACTTGATCAGATCACCCCAAAACCCTTTCCGTTCAAATGCAAATTTGAACAACTTTACATCACCAACTTTTTACCTGGAGCTTCAAACTTTGTGGGCATGATCAATACCCCAAATACTGATGCTACACCAAGTGGTGCATCAAGGGGAGATGAATAGCTTGACTCAATCAAGATGAAGCTGTTTCTGTTGATTTCTAGGGTTCACCAAAGTTACATTGGCTAGTTTCTTCAAATGAGCCCAAATTTGGGGAAGCACCCTATTTTCACATGTTATTCAATCCTGTTAAGTGCCATGTCAAGTGGAGGTCATTTGCTTGACCAAACACTGATCAAACACCTTCTGCAGAATTACTAAAACCCTCATCTTGATCACTTTTACTCTTCTCCATGGCCTCAACTTGTTACCACATGTTCATTCAGTTACTGGCTACCCCCAGTAACTTCCCCAGCACCCCAGCTCCATGATTGAGGGGTAAGAACCCAAGTTTACCCTGCTGGACAGCAAATTTTCACCAGGTCACCAGCATCCTCACTCCCTCTCAGCACCTCCAGGGCATCCAAGGCCACAGGCCATTTCTTTACTCCTCCCCTGACCTTCTAGACACTCTTGGGCACGTTGGTTTTGACCAGAGCGGCGAGGGCACAAAGGTGCCAGCCATACGCGCGCTCTGGGGCACGCTACAGTGCACCTCCACACGGTGGCTTCGGCCAATCGCTGGCCCCCGACAGCCTCGAGCCTCCCCCTCGTGCCAGTCGACGCGTCTCGACGTCCGCGACCGCCCCGGCGCTGTCCCCCCTCCTCCTGTGCCCTCCAGTGATCATCGTCGCACGCGCACCAGCCGCTCGCAACGGCCACTCTTCTGCCTCGCACGCGCGCGCGGTCTAGAAGCTCCCCCGCTCCTCCTCTCACCTCAGCTAGACGTGGAGCTCGTCCAGCAACTCCGTGTACTCATTCCCCTCGCCCCCTGTGCGCTGTAGCTTCGAACCGGAGCTCGCCGGCGCACTGGACCACGGGCCTCCGTCGTTCCCCTATAAATAGGACCCCCCCGGGCCTCTCCAACAGCATCAGCAGCTCCACCACACCTCACTGAGTCCTCCAGCACCACCTATTCCTCCCCAGGAAGTCCCAGTGCTCGGGATCGACCGGAGCTCCGCCGCGTCGGGCCGCCGGTGATCTCGCAGTAGGGCCTCCCCTACCCTTCTTTTTGCCCGATCTAGAACCACCGTGCAACACTGACTCTTTCCCCCCTGTTTCCCCTCTCTGTGGCAGTTGGAAACGGCCGGAGCGACGACCTCCCGTAGCTCCTCCGCCGTCCCACCTCGCCGCCGGCGAACCCGACCTCCCCGGCGTGCCGCACCACCACCCCTGCAACTGCCACTCAACGCTGGACTCATCCCTACCCTCCGTTGCCGTCGTCGTGGCCGGAAACCTCGCCGGTAAGCTCGTCATCGCCGTGGCCGCAAGGTTGGAGATGACAGGCGGGCCCCGCCTGTCATCCCCACACCTCTCTCCCCCTCCTCTCAGCCAATGACCAACGGGCCCCGCCCGTCAGGTTCAAAAACCTGACGTGCGCGCGCAGGCACCCGTGCGGCTGGGCTGGTCCGCCCTGGGCCGTGCACTGTGGCCTCTCTGGCCCAGTTGCACAGGGCACTTTTTCTTTTTCTTTTTTGTAATTGTTTTAAACATTTTTACCGAAAAGAATAATGGTCCAAATAAAATAATTCCAACTCCTAAATTCTTGTAATATTCCAACCTATTTAAGGGTACCACTTTCACTCACATCTATGAAACTTTTCTGTTCTGTTCAAATATAAATTCAAATTTGAGCAGTAAAACTCCTGTTCAAAAATCAATAGATTCCATTTTGATACTCCAAAACTCCAACTAAGAATTTTCCCCATCTTAGAAATCCCTCTACTATTTTATAAAAATAAGTTGACATTTTTCTGAGCACCTTGATTTTTCTGTTTTATTTGTGGTCTTATTTTCCCGTGGTTATTATGCGACGTATAGATCCCGTATTTGACGAAGTTGCTGAGGAAGGAGAAGGAGAAGGAGTTGAAGCATTTGAAGACCAAGCCAATCCAGGCAAGCAGCCCTTGACCATGATACACTTGTTCTTCGGAACTCGTTTGTTTCCGATGCATGATGATAGGGTTGCGGTGGTGACCTAGTTGGAACCACCACATGATGCATGCTTGATCTTGATCTTGCTAAGTGCTAGATGACATGCAAATAGTTGGTCATGATTCTTAAATGATGCATGTGTGATTTGAACCTTCGTAGTTGAAATCTTTGCATGAACCCATCGGGTGCCCCTAATGCCCGAGGGTGATGTTGTGTTAGGTCATCACTTGAGGAAGAAGTGATGTGCCGGTAAATCATGTGCATGGTGAAATGATGGATTAGATTTATGTGTGACTACCGTCCCAACCAAACATGTGCAACCACACTACCCCTTATGGGACGGGGCTTTATTGATTACTTAGGTCGATACTAGCATGGTGCCCGCATTACTAGTGACGGGAAGACTTGAGGTCTTTCCCGGGACGGGGTCGTGCTTGGATAGACAACCATGACTGTTTTTACAGGGCACCGGACACACCGTTGGTCCCTTCGGGTACGCGTGACATTGAAATTAGGGCAAGTCCCGTGATCTATTGTTTGTACCCGAGGGCCGTGTACCAACGAGTGGACTCTATGTTAGTGTCGTCTAAGGAAAGATAATGACCGGGTGCTTACCCCGGGTACTTGAGGTACCGCGGGTCGTGGATGACACGGAAGTTCCCCGGATCTTGTGGTAAAGTGCGCAACCTCTGCAGAGTGTCAAACTATTCGAATATCCGTGTCCACGGTCATGGACAGTTGGGTGGTGCTACTTAAACTATGTCCAGAATTTTACTTCAACAGTGAAAGTATGTGTGTGATGAGTCAAGGTGGTGACTTGACTCGATGAGCTGAATCATATTCATGTTGACATCGGTAACCTGTCTTCGAGGTTACACGAGTTTATTGATACATAAACTTGATGGTAGAATATTCATTCTAGCTCTTGCTAGATCGCTCATTATTGTTCAATTGCATTGTTACTTTGAACCACATCATGGGTTGCTTGCGAGTACATTCAAAGTACTCATTGGCTTGCCACTGGTTATTTAATTGGCCAGGCATGGAAGAGCTGGAATATGAGGAAGAGTTCTTTGGAGACGAGCATGCGAACTAGGACGCTATCCCAGTCAGAATGCCTGTAGGGTTAAGGCAGATGGCATGGGTTCTACCCGTTATCGAAGACTTCCGCTATTTGAGTTACTTGCTATTCAGCCCGTGAGGCTTTATCTATGTAAGACTTGGCCATAATGGCCATAATTCGTGTAAGACTATTTGTATGGATGTAAGACTCTTGTTATTCAGCTTCTGTGTGTTCAGTGAGCATTGATCTCTGGGATCATTGTACACGTGCATTCGGTGATCTCGACTTCTAAGTCGGGGTCCCCACAGAGCTGGTATCAGAGCCATCCTGACTATAGGAAGCCTTAGTTAGCATGGGCGTTAGTTAGATGAGACCCTCTTTCAAAACCTTCTGAACCTCTCTTCTTTTCTAAACCTGAGATTTCATCAGCTTATTAACCCCTCCTATTCCACCTTTGTAGATGGCCGCTGTACCCGAAGAGCACCTGACCACTGGGTTTCCCTTACTTCTCGAGGATAGCCTCCAGGAGTGTCAGTTCCACCGAGCACCCATTCTCACCTACCTTGAGCATTGGGTTAGCGACACTGAGGTGGAGTACCATGTGGAAGTGATCGTGAAGGCAAACGACCCTCCCACAAGTTGGTTCTTCGAGGGACCCCAGATGGCAACACTACCACTCGCTGTCGAGGCTGCTGCACTCAAGGCACTAACCCGTCTCCGCGAACTTCTTCCGGAGATGGCAGCCAAGATGACAACTCGCTTCTTACCTTACCGGAAGGAAGGTGAAGAAGAAAGCAGCGCTCTAGCCCCTCCACTGAAGGAATGACTCTCTCTTCGGTTCTAGACCTACTTCAGTCTATGTGCCGACAGCTTGGCACAAGACTTGGCCGCGGAATCGGTGAAGCTTCGAGAAGAACTTCACAAGACCAAGGCACTTCTTCGTCGAGCTCAAGAGAAGGCAAATAGGATCAAGAAGGAAGGAGCACCTTCTGGACAGTCCGCTATCGCATATCGAGGCGGAAGGCCCTCCGAGGATGTATCTTCCAAGAATGAAGAACCACCTCGGCAATGCCGGATGACGGCAAGGGAATATCGCAAGCTTTTCCTCGCACCACCGATGAAGCACCGTCGTATCCAACTCCTCCACTCCCCCACACCCTCAAGTGAGAAGGGAGCCCAGACAGATGAAGACAAGGAGGAAGACCCAGAAGAGCCGGAATACGCGACCGAGCATTCCGCCGCTTAGGCATTATTCGCTACTCGGATATGCCAGTTGTGACCTCTACGGTAGGATAGGTCGTGTAACCCCTATGCGCAGTCGAGTCCTTGTATGGTTCATATGAAACCATGTAGTGTTTGCTTTTGTTGTGTCTGGATGTATGTCGTATTCTTCCTTCGGGAATGTGTAAACGACTACATCACCCATTTGGATTTTAATGGATGTGTTTTGGCCTTTCGGCCCTTGCATGATTTGATTTAGTGTCATACCCACCCCCTTACTAGGCACCCATCTATCTTGCTTTCCCTCTTCCGAGTCATGAGACCTTTTACCGCTCCAACAGGGTGCTTGTTGTAACTCGTACTAGTACCTCTACCCAGCAGCCCGAAGCCGGAGCATCCACTCAGCCAGAGGCAGGCCACGACCAAACCAACGACCAAGCTCCACCACCACCACCTCCTCCAAGCATGGACATGGCTCAGCTTCTCCAAGCTTTCCGAGAGGAACGCCAAGCCAACACTGCAGCTCTCCAGCTGATTGCTCAAGCTGTCACCAACAACCGCCAGCCAGCGGGGAATGGCAATGGACGTTCCACGTTGGCAGAGTTCAAGAAGCATGCACCACCAACCTTTATCGAGACTGCTGAATCCCTGGATGCAGACGACTGGGTCCGTTCCATTGAGGACATACTGGAACTAGTCGGATGCACCGAAGACCGCGAGAAGGTGGCTTATGCAGCCCACTGCCTCGGGGGGACTGCTAGAGCTTGGTGGGATGGATTCAAGGTCATGCACGCTGAACAAGACATCACTTGGGTTAACTTCAAGGCAGAATTCCGCAAGGCCCACATTCCTTCCGGAATCATGGCTATCAAAAAGCGTGAGTTCCGAGCCCTGAAGCAAGGAAGTGGCACTGTCAAGGAGTACATGCAGAAGTTCAGTGTTCTGTCAAGGTATGCCCCTGAAGATGTCAGCACTGATGCTGCCAAAAGGGAGCGCTTCATGGAAGGCCTCAATCAGACGCTGCAATACTCGCTTGTCGTGTGCGACTGCCCGTCTTTCCCTGACCTGGTGAACAAGGCACTTATGCTTGAAGACAAGCGGCGTGCTTTGGAAGACACTCGCAAGCGCAAGTTGGTCAGTAAGGGAAGTTCCAGCAACCAGAAGCCTCGTCCGTGGCAGTCAGCCCCGGCCAAGCCAACCTATCAGCAACCAAGAGCTCCTGCACCTCGTGCCAACCCTCAGCCTCAGCATTATGCCAATCCAAGGCCAGCTTTCAACCCCAATACCAGTGGTGTCAACAAGATCAATCCAAACCAAGTCACTTGCTTTGGATGTGGTCAGCCCGGACACATCTCAAGGGTGTGCCCCAACAAGAAGCCTGATGCCCCGTGCCCCAATGCGCAGAACCAGGGACAAGGCCGCGGGATGCCACCAAGGAATCCAGCTCCTCGCAATCCACCTAACTATGGGAAGGGGCGTGTGAATCACGTCACTGCTGAAGAAGCCCAGGAAGACCCGGACGTCGTGTTGGGTATGTTCCTTGTCAACTCAGCACCTGCAACTGTCTTGTTTGATTCTGGAGAAACGCATTCATTTGTCACTCAAAGATTTGCATTAAAAAGTGGCATGACCCCTACACCCCTGAATAACCCTATGGTGGTACAAACCCCCGGAGCCGAGATGAGAGCCAAGATAGGCTGTAAAGGAGTCAGTATTACCATTAACGGTGTAGACTTCCTAGCAGACCTCATCATCCTGAGATCACAAGGCTTGGATGTGATCTTAGGGATGGATTGGCTCAGTAAGCACCAAGGCTTGTTAGACTGTGCCAATCGGACAGTCACTGTGACCAATGACCAAGGAGTCGAAGTCAAGTTTGCTTCCAACTCCTCTTCCGCTCAAGCCGCTCAAGTCAGCTGTCTGTCTGAAGTTGGGCTAGATCAAGTACCGGTGGTATGTGAGTATCCCGATGTCTTTCCAGATGAACTACCGGGAATGCCCCCTGACCGTGACATTGAGTTCATCATCGAGCTCGTGCCTGGAGCAGGACCCATCTATAAGAAGCCTTATAGAATGGGGACGGAAGAATTAGTCGAGTTGAAGAAGCAGCTGGAAGAGCAGCTAAGGAAGGGATTTATCCGCCCAAGTGCCTCCCCTTGGGGATCTCCTGTTCTATTTGTGGCAAAGAGGGACGGTACCATCCGCTTATGCATCGACTATCGTTCCCTCAATGAAGTTACAATCAAGAACAAGTACCCACTTCCCAAGATCGAAGATCTGTTTGATCAGCTCAGCGGAGCCAAGGTATTCTCCAAGATCGACCTCAGATCTGGGTACTACCAGCTGAAGATCAGACCCCAAGATATTCCGAAGACGGCATTCGTAACCAGATATGGCCTGTACGAGTGCACGGTCATGTCCTTTGGGTTAACCAATGCCCCAGCCTACTTCATGTACCTCATGAATAAAGTCTTCATGGAATATTTGGGCAAGTTTGTTGTCGTCTTCATTGATGACATTCTTGTGTTCTCGAAGTCGGAAGAAGAACACGAGCAGCATCTGAGGATGGTCCTAGACAAGCTTCGAGAGCACCAACTGTATGCCAAATTCAGCAAGTGTGAGTTCTGGCTGCATAAAGTTGGATTCTTAGGTCACGTCTTGACCGATGAAGGATTATCTGTTGATCCCGTAAAGATCGAAGCTGTGACCCAATGGCAATCTCCAACGACCGTCAAGGAAGTCAGAAGTTTCCTCGGACTAGCGGGCTATTACCGCAAGTTCGTGGAAGGATTCTCTAGCATTGCACGACCAATGACTCAGCTCCTCAAGAAGGACAAGAAGTTCGAGTGGACGCCAAAATGCGAAGAGAGCTTCCAAGAGCTCAAGAAGAGATTGACCACCGCTCCAGTCCTGGCAACACCTGATATTCACAAGGAGTTCGTGATATATTGTGATGCCTCTCGAACCGGATTGGGAAGCGTTCTGATGCAAGAAGGCCGTGTCATAGCATACCTCTCCAGGCAGCTACGACCCCATGAGGAGAACTACGCTACTCACGATCTTGAGCTAGCGGCAGTAGTTCATGCCTTGAAGACATGGCGGCATTACCTCCTAGGGAAAAGGTGTGAGATCTACACAGACCACAAAAGTCTGAAGTACATTTTCACCCAAAAGGAATTGAACATGAGGCAGCGGAGATGGTTGGAACTCATCAAAGACTATGACCTCAGTGTTCAATATCACCCCGGGAAGGCTAACATGGTGGCCGATGCCTTAAGCAGGAAGGCTTGCTCTTTGAATGCTGTTATTCAAGAAAGGCAGCCAGCCTTGTTTAAGGAAATCGAACAATTCAGTTTGGAATTGGTCACCCTTGGATTTCTGGATCATTTGGAAGTCAGACCGACCCTGATGGACGACGTCAAGAAGGCACAAGATGGACACGCAAGCATTGAAGGCATCAAGAGGAAGATGAAGCTGGGCAAGGCCCCAGGATTCTCCGAAGATGAGCATGGGATTGTTTGGTACAAAGGTCGCATCTGCGTACCAAACAACACCGAGCTAAAGACGCTGATTCTGCAAGAAGCCCACGACACTCCGTATTCCATCCACCCCGGAGGAACCAAGATGTACCAAGACTTGAAGGCACGATTCTGGTGGCACGGGATGAAAAGAGAGATTGCAACCTATGTTGCAAAGTGTGATGTGTGCCAAAGGGTCAAGGCTGAATATCAGCGACCTGTTGGATTGCTTCAACTACTCAAGGTTCCTGAGTGAAAGTGGGATAAAGTCGGAATGGACTTCATCACTGGATTACCGAGGTCAAATAGAGGACATGACTCCATCTGGGTCATAGTCGATCATTTGACCAAGGTGGCCCATTTCATTCCTGTCAAGACCACTTATGATGGCAACCGGCTGGCAGCTCTCTGCATCGACCAAATCGTAAGTCTTCACGGCGTTCCCAAGGAAATTGTGTCAGATCGAGGAACCCAGTTCACCTCAAGGTTCTGGAAGAAGTTCCAAGAAGCCTTGGGAACCAAGTTATCTTTCAGCACGACTTTTCACCCACAGACCGGAAGTCAGACAGAGCGAGTCAATCAGATTCCCGAAGATATGCTCCGAGCGTGTGTCTTGGCGTATGGAGCCAAGTGGCAAGATTGTCTCCCTTTTGCCGAGTTCGCCTATAACAACAGTTACCAGTCAAGCCTTCAGATGGCACCATTTGAGGTGTTGTACGGACGCAAATGTCGCACACCCCTCAACTGGTCAGAGACTGGAGAAGGGCTAGTCTTTGGACCGGATATTCTCCGCGCAGCAGAAGAGCAAGTCCAACTAGTCAGAGAGCGATTAAAGGCAGCCAAGTCAAGGCAGAAGAGCTATGCTGACACTCGACGCCGAGACATGTGTTTCCGTGTCGGAGATCATGTGTACGTGCGAGTAACTCCTCTGAAGGGAACCAAGCGTTTCCACGTCAAGGGGAAGCTCGCACCAAGGTTCATTGGACCCTTCGAGATCACTGCACGACGAGGAGAAGTGGCTTACCAGTTGGAACTACCACCTGAGTTATCTGATGTGCACAATGTATTCCATGTGTCACAACTCCGGAAATGTCTCCAAGTTCCAGACAAGCCCAATCTCTATAAGGATGTTGATCACCAAGCCATTGATCTGCAGCCTGATTTGACCTACCAAGAGAAGCCCATCCGCATTCTGGACGAAGCAGAACGACGTACGCGAAGCCGTACCATCAAATATTTCAAGGTCCAGTGGAGCAACCACACCGAAGCAGAAGCAACGAGGGAACGAGAAGACTATCTTAGATCCGAGTTTCCCGATCTCTTTTAAGACCTAGTTTAGGAATCTCGGGGACGAGATTCTTGTAAGGGGGTAGGTCTGTCACACCCTGCATTTTGTAACATGTTATTTGTATCTTTGAAGCATGAAAATTTGGACCAGCAAAACATTTTTGGCATCATTTGGCTTTTATTTGAAGATGAGTTTTCTTCATGTGCTTTTTCTTGTGCTCATTAAAGTCAACTATGACCTCTTGTAGAATTCATCTCCATATCCAAAACTTCTGCCCAATGATCATGCCAAGTGTTATATAACAGTATAGTATTTTCTTACAAAATTAATTTGGCCAAAATGCATTTTTATAAATTTAGTTTTCCAAAAACCCCTAAATTGAGATTTGCACTGCAAGTACTTGATTTAGGGTGAGAAAATTATTTCAAAAGGTTTATTTGAGACCTAGTAGTCATAGGACTCCCAGAAACCACAAAAATATAATTTTAAGAGTTATTTTCCTATTTTATTTAAAAGCTTTTTCTTAAGGCCAGAAATGGTCTTTAATAGGGAAAAATTATTTAACTATTTCAAAAATATTTGCCAAAATTCAGAGAGACTCAGAGGACATATATTGTCCATATATAAGAGTTTCAACACTTGGTCATGTTCAAAATAATGGGCTAGACCCTCTAAAACCCTTTCTGGATATTTCAAGCTTTTGAAATATTTACAAAGGAAATATTCTCCAAAAATTCCAGGGAAATTCTATCATGTCATATATGACATATTTGATGATCTTGCCAAGTCCCATGCCTTGGGAAGCAAGAAAACATCCTTAAACCCCTTCATAACCATTCTGTCCATATTTGAAGTTTGAGCAACTTTACATTGCCAAACATGTGCAAATGCTCTCAAATTTGGTGCACATGCTAGAATGGCCTAATAAGGCATCTAGACCAAATGGCACAAGATTTGGAATAGAGCAACTTGATCAGATCACCCCAAAACCTTTTCTGTTCAAATGCAAATTTGAACAACTTTACATCACCAACTTTTTACCTGGAGCTTCAAACTTTGTGGGCATGATCAATACCCCAAATAATGATGCTACACCAAGTGGTGCATCAAGGGGAGATGATTAGCTTGACTCAATCAAGATGAAGCTGTTTTTGTTGATTTCTAGGGTTCACCAAAGTTACATTGGCTAGTTTCTTCAAATGAGCCCAAATTTGGGGAAGCACCCTATTTTCACATGTTATTCAATCCTGTTAAGTGCCATGTCAAGTGGAGGTCATTTGCTTGACCAAACACTGATCAAACACCTTCTGCAGAATTACTAAAACCCTCATCTTGATCACTTTTACTCTTCTCCATGGCCTCAACTTGTTACCACATGTTCATTCAGTTACTGGCTACCCCCAGTAACTTCCCCAGCACCCCAGCTCCATGATTGAGGGGTAAGAACCCAAGTTTACCCTGCTGGACAGCAAATTTTCACCAAGTCACCAGCATCCTCACTCTCTCTCAGCACCTCCAGGGCATCCAAGGCCACATGCCATTTCTTTACTCCTCCCCTGACCTTCTAGACATTCTTGGGCACGTTGGTTTTGACCAGAGCGGCGAGGGCACGAAGGTGCCAGCCATACGCGCGCTCTGGGGCACGCTACAGTGCACCTCCACACGGTTGCTTCGGCCAATCGCTGGCCCCCGACAGCCTCGGGCCTCCCCCTCGCGCCAGTCGACGCGTCTCGACGTCCGCGACCGCCCCGGCGCTGTCCCCCTCCTCCTGTGCCCTCCAGTGATCATCGTTGCACGCACACCGGCCGCCCGCAACGGCCACTCTTCTGCCTCGCACGCGCGCACGGTCTAGAAGCTCCCCCGCTCCTCCTCTCACCTCAGCTGGACGTGGAGCTCGTCCAGCAACTCCGTGGACTCATTCCCCTCGCCCCCTGTGCGCTGTAGCTTCGAACCGGAGCTCGCCGGCGCACTGGACCACGGGCCTCCGTCGTCCCCCTATAAATAGGACCCCCCACCGGGCCTCTCCAACAGCATCAGCAGCTCCACCACACCTCACTGAGTCCTCCAGCACCACCCATTCCTCCCCAGGAAGTCCCAGTGCTCGGGATTGACCGGAGCTCCGCCGCGTCGGGCCGCCGGTGATCTCGCAGTATGGGCCTCCCCTGCCCTTCTTTTTGCCCGATCTAGAACCACCGTGCAACACTCACTCTTTCCCCCCTGTTTCCCCTCTCTGTGGCAGTTGGAAACGGCCGGAGCGACGACCTCCCGTAGCTCCTCCGCCGTCCCACCTCACCGCCGGCGAACCCGACCTCCCCGGCGTGCCGCACCACCACCCCTGCAACCGCCAGTCAACGCTGGACTCATCCCTACCCTCCGTTGCCGTCGCCGTGGCCGGAAACCTCGCCGGTGAGCTCGCCGTCGCCATGGCCGCAAGGTTGGAGATGACAGGCGGGCCCCGCCTGTCATCCCCACACCTCTCTCCCCCTCCTCTCAGCCACTGACCGACGGGCCCCGCCCGTCAGGTTCAAAAACCTGACGTGCGCGTGCAGGCACCCGTGCGGCTGGGCTGGTCCGCCCTGGGCCGTGCATTGTGGCCTCTCTGGCCCAGTTGCACAGGGCACTTTTTCTTTTTCTTTTCTGTAATTGTTTTAAACATTTTTACAGAAAAGAATAATGGTCCAAATAAAATAATTCCAACTCCTAAATTCTTGTAATATTCCAACCTATTTAAGGGTACCACTTTCACTCACATCTATGAAACTTTTCTGTTCTGTTCAAATATAAATTCAAATTTGAGCAGTAAAACTCCTGTTCAAAAATAAATAGATTACATTTTGATACTCCAAAACTCCAACTAAGAATTTTCCCCATCTTAGAAATCCCTCTACTATTTTATAAAAATAAGTTGACATTTTTCTGAGCACCTTGATTTTTCTGTTTTATTTGTGGTCTTATTTTCCCGTGGTTATTATGCGACGTATAGATCCCGTATTTGACGAAGTTGCTGAGGAAGGAGAAGGAGAAGGAGTTGAAGCCTTTGAAGACCAAGCCAATCCAGGCAAGCAGCCCTTGACCATGATACACTTGTTCTTCGGAACTCGTTTGTTTCCGATGCATGATGATAGGGTTGCGGTGGTGACCTAGTTGGAACCACCACATGATGCATGCTTGATCTTGATCTTGCTAAGTGCTAGATGACATGCAAATAGTTGGTCATGATGCTTAAATGATGCATGTGTGATTTGAACCTTCGTAGTTGAAATCTTTGCATGAACCCATCGGGTGCCCCTAATGCCCGAGGGTGATGTTGTGTTAGGTCATCACTTGAGGAAGAAGTGATGTGCCGGTAAATCATGTGCATGGTGAAATGATGGATTAGATTTATGTGTGACTACCGTCCCAACCAAACATGTGCAACCACACTACCCCTTATGGGACGGGGCTTTATTGATTACTTAGGTCGATACTAGCATGGTGCCCGCATTACTAGTGACGGGAAGACTTGAGGTCTTTCCCGGGACGGAGTCGTGCTTAGATAGACGACCATGACTGTTTTTACAGGGCACCGGACACACCATTGGTCCCTTCGGGTACGCGTGACATTGAAATTAGGGCAAGTCCCGTGATATATTGTTTGTACCCGAGGGCCGTGTACCAACGAGTGGACTCTATGTTAGTGTCGTCTAAGAAAAGATAATGACCGGGTGCTTACCCCGGGTACTTGAGGTACCGCGGGTCGTGGATGACACGGAAGTTCCCCGGATCTTGTGGGTAAAGTGCGCAACCTCTGCAGAGTGTCAAACTATTCGAATAGCTGTGTCCACGGTCATGGACAGTTGGGTAGTGCTACTTAAACTATGTCCAGAATTTTACTTCAACAGTGAAAGTATGTGTGTGATGAGTCAAGGTGGTGACTTGACTCGATGAGCTGAATCATATTCATGTTGACATCGGTAACCTGTCTTCGACGTTACGCGAGTTTATTGATATATGAACTTGATGGTAGAATATTCATTCTAGCTCTTGCTAGATCGCTCATTATTGTTCAACTGCATTGTTACTTTGAACCACATCATGGGTTGCTTGCGAGTACATTCAAAGTACTCATTGGCTTGCCACTGGTTATTTAATTGGCCAGGCATGGAAGAGCAGGAATATGAGGAAGAGTTCTTTGGAGACGAACATGCGAACTAGGACGCTATCCCAGTCAGAATGCCTGTAGGGTTAAGGCAGATGGCATGGGTTCTACCCGTTATCGAAGACTTCCGCTATTTGAGTTACTTGCTATTCAGCCCGTGAGGCTTTATCTATGTAAGACTTGGCCATAATGGCCATAATTCGTGTAAGACTATTTGTATGTATGTAAGACTCTTGTTATTCAGCTTCTGTGTGTTCAGTGAGCATTGATCTCTGGGATCACTGTACACGTGCATTCGGTGATCTCGACTTCTAAGTCGGGGTCCCCACAGACATGCTATTAACCATATAGGACTTTTTCATAGTCACATGACAAAAGCTTACTGAGACAATGAATCTGTAGTAATTAAGTTGCCTCATGAGAAAATCACAAAGAACTGAAAGTTTACAATATGATACTGAAACATAAAATAGATTTGTAATGAACATGGTGTGCAAATAGGATAAAGTGATATCTCGCTTGCCCCCTTTAGTGAAGCAAAACATAAATGCAGGGGCACCTCCAAGGTTTAAGTGATGACTAGATACAATGATTTCAGAATAAACGATATCACAATCATGCAAGAGACAATGCTACTTTGGGACAATGCACATTACACTCAGAATGACAATCATGCTCTCAGTAGTTGGTGCTTTTAAATGAAGGTGGAGACTCTCGAACCGTGTCTTTTGTTGGCAAGGTTGAAAACCCGTAGTCGTTAACAAAGACAAAACATGTACGAGAGCTCTTGGTTTTAAAAACAGAAGTAATAATTATTTTTTTAGATTATGCATGTTCCGTCAACGAATGCTAGCAGACAACTCAATCACTTCTTGAGATGGACAAGTTTCGAGGAACGGCTCCCGAATGAGGACGATCACATCCTCTTAATCTCCTTTGTTTATCACTTCCAAAGTTTTCTGATTTCTCATGAACAAAGCGTGAAGGAGGGTTTGTTTGTTATATTATTTTTGAGCCGGGCACACTCAATGCCAGTTCCTTCTCGTATTATGGGTTTGCACATTATACATGCAATCCCGGGGTGAAGCTTGTCCAACTTAAAAAGATCATGAATTAACTACTACTTCCTCATGAACTTAAAACAGAGGCACAAAATAGGAATGCTTGTTCTTTTTTCTTTGAATAATTTCGAGATGGTACATGCAAGTCTCCGTTAGGAATGGCAGGTAAATACCATGTAGGAAGGTATGGTGGACTCATATGGCATAACTGGTTTAAAAGAATTTGGATGCACAAGCAGTCAGTCCGCTTAGTACAGGTGGAGGTTAGCAAAAGACTTGGAGCGACCAACTAAGAGAGCAATGACGGTCATAATCATGCAGAGCGACAAAGCAACATTGAATCAGGCATGGAAGTTATATCGCTACTCAGAAACAAAAGATCATCAAGGCTTGATAGACTTTCTTTACAGTCTTAAATATGCGTGAGCATACGCCAAGTCAATCAAAATAAATTCTCGAAGGAAGATATTACTAAACCATACCACATCATAGGCAAACAAATCATGTTAGTACTCCAATAACACATTGGGAACCCCCCAGCTATTTGAGACTAACCATAAAAAACATGAACTACTAAGCGCCATTATGCACGTAGCATCTTTATCATAGACATACCAACCAATGCAACGGAAGCAAACTCTCTTAATAAGATAAGCATGATAACTAAAGAGAGTTCAAGCAACCAACTAAACAAAAGCTCTTTAAAAAGATAAGCATGAAAGTTAAGAGCTAAGCATGATAGTAGCTATTGAAAAACAAAGAACACACACAGCAAAAGATAGACATGAAAATTCCATGTTACGTTCTAGGTAGAAGTGGAGCGTGTTTCTCTCCCACATAAAGAAAGCTGAGTTCCGACTCGTTATGAAAAGCTAAGGGAAACTAAAAAGGAAAACTAAAAGCAAGACGCTCCAAGCATAGCACATAACACATGAAGTGATTAAAATATAGTGGAACGAAAGACGAACTGATAATGTTGATGGAGAAGGGGATGCACGGGGGCATCCCCAAGCTTAGACGCTTGAGTCTCCTTGAATATTTCTTGAGGGTGCACGGGGGCATCCCCAAGCTTGAGCGTTTGACACTCCTGGATCTTTATATCATCTTCCCTCGCACACTTGAAAACTCCCTTCATACATAACTCATCATAATCTAATTAGCGAGGTTAGTACCCATAATAAAATAATTGTTCCTTGCTGGAAATAAGGATATTCTTGAAGGTCTACTGTTTCTCAAGATTGCCAAAAGGTTTTTGCAAAGAAAAAGCAAGCTCTAGGTTTGCAAAATGAGGGAAAGGCAAAACAGGACAGAATCTGTGAAAAACAGAACAGCAGGTAGTAAATGATTTTTTCGGGGCACTTCTGCAACTCTAATAAAAAAACTCAGAACAGACGCACGAAAGACAATTATATAGAGCACGCTGTCGAAAAAATTCAGACCAAAAAGATGATCTGGTGATTTTATACGAATTTTTCTATCCAAGGACAGAATCTATTTCCTGGACAGCACGTCACAACTTTTGAACTTTCTAGCAATCAGAGGCTACACTTGGCACAAAATTGAAAAGCAAAGATACAATGATGATGCTACTGTAGTAACAACATCAAGACATAATAAAAGCAAAATAAAAATTTATTCATGTGGGCTGCCTCCCAAAAGCGCTTTCTTTTATGCCTTTAAGCTAGGCATAATGCATAGAGGAATCAATAACCATCATAATAATCTGAGCTATAGATTGCTTCAAATGGTTCCTAAACAAGTTCACTCTTGTTCCTTCTAGGAAAGGGGTACACACCTTTTGCCTTTCCGCGCAAGCGGATTTGTCCCTAACCTATATCGATGAAGCCTTTTACCGCTCGGAGGAAGTCCCTTCCAAGCACTATATTTCCTTGGTTTGGCTCCATGATGAAGAAATCAATCATTGCAATCCCCTTAAGGAATTTAACTGACACGTCTTTTATTCTTCCCTGGATTTCAGAAATATCTCCATTAGTGTGTTCATGATAAGATGGTAATCTATCCATGTTAAATTTTAAAGAATCATGAACAATTTTTGGCATAGTAGAAACCATAGATCCAATATCACAATAAGCAAGGAAGTCTTGATTAGAGATGCTAATCCTAACAAAAGGCTCCCAATAATTGTCTATTTCCAAAATATCTCTCTTATTGGGTTTGGGTTTCTCTCCCTTCATCAAGTCTAGAGCATCCATTCTCTTCTCAATAGTAGCAATTCTATCTATGAAAGTATCAAAATTGTGATCATAAACAAAGTAACTAGATAGACCATGTATAATTTCAAGAGCTCTAGCTTCATCACACTCTAGGAAATCTCCCTCAGCTATAATATCAAGAGAGTGTTTACACCATTTAAAAAGACCATGGTAAAAATTTCTAAGCACAATTTTTATAGGTATCCAAGGCATAATTCTCCTATGTGCATCAGAAATTCTGTCCCATGCCTTCTTCATATTTTCTTCATCCCTTTGATGGAAATCTAGAACTTCTGATTCCCTCAAAGCACCAAATCCTAACATGTTTGGCTAAACAGAAAGGACTACTAACGGAAAAGCAAATATTTTTTTTTGTAATTTTTGATAAAGGATAGTAAAGCAAAAATGAAAGGTAAACTAACAAGACTAAAAAGCAAAGGTAAAAGAGAGCGTGCAACTCCCCTATCCTGAAGAGTGGAGTCCCCGGCAACGGCGCCAGAAAACTTTGCTTGATGGCTTCTCGCCCCTCGTTGGTTACCCCAAGTGGAAGGTTTGAGATGCAGTGTAGCGGAAGTTTTCCCCTGGCAATACCAAGGATCGATTTCCCTGAGACTCCCAGTTTCAACAAGAAGGTGTCAACTGCTAACGGCGCCAGATATTAGCAATCAACGTGGACCTGCACACAGATACAAATAACTTTGCTCCCAACGAGTACACAGAGGTTGTCAATCCCTCCGGCCTTGTAGTTTACAAAGGATCAAACGCAAGTGATAATAGTGATAGGTATAATTGCAATAGTAAGTAAAAAGCGGAAAGTAAATAGCGGATGTGATCAATGATGGTAATATGGACCGGAGTCTCATGATGTTCACTAGTGATGTCTCTCTCCCAAAAGATGATAAAACAGCTATGTGAGGTAAACAAATTACAGCTGGGCAATTGACAGGACCATGTGCGCAAACCAATGCTGACTAAGTTGCAAGAAAGGTAGAGGTTCAAAGCATGGGCGGTACGCCGAGGTAAGTAGACCGAAATCCGTCTGCATCTACTACTAATCATCCACCTTGAGATATCTATCCAGAACATCTCGCTGGTATTAAGTTGCGAGTCCCACCCATAGTGTAAACTCAAAGCAACAGGCAACTGCATTAAAAGAACTTTGTGTAAAGTAAACAATCCTTGCACCCGCGGGCACAAGCACCGTTGTTTTCCCCCTTGTGGCAACAGCACATCCCCTAGACTCATGTTTCTGTCACTCAAGCTAGTCATCGAGGGGCATGAACCCACAATCAAGCATAACGTTCCCTCTTGGAGTCACTACCTACTACTTGGCCAAAGCAATAAATAACAACGGAGAACATGCACGAATTACTTACGAACATAAATATAAAAGAGGTGAATCAAATATATTACTCAAACACAATCTGAACATAATCTCATAATCCATCGGATCCCAGCAAACTCATCATAGCAACAACATAAGGATTACATATGTGCCTCGATCATGTAGGGCAGCTCACGAGGACTAATTAGTGAAGCACAAGAACGGGAGGAGAACATCACATAGCTACTGGTCATGGACCCATGGTCCAAGGGAGACTACTCACAACTCATCCGGGAGGCGTCCATGGTGGTGGGGAAGCTCCCGGTGGTGATCCTCCCCTCCGGCAGGGTGTCGGGAAGAGTTCTCCTGGTGCTCCCGATCTTGGAAGCGGCGGTGGCGGCGGAACAGAGATGAGATCGCGAAAAAGGGTTCCCGTCTCGAGGGTTTCGGGAGACGGTATAAATATATGCCAAAGGGGGGCATCAGACGAGGCTCGGGGGGCCCAGGCGCCCCCCCCGGCGCGGCCAGGGGGGGCGCCACCAGGGCGCTTGGAGCCCTGGTGGCCTCCCTCCGGCTGTGCTTCGGGTGCCTGGTAGCTTCTGGAACGCTGAGTTTTTATATAATTTTTCCGGGATTTTTCTGGCAGTTCTCGTAATGGGAAAACCTGAAATACAAAAACAGCCGAAAACAGAAACTGGCACTGGGGTGCGCTAAGTTAATAGGTTAGTCCAAATATGATCAAAAGTGTATGGAAGTGTATAAATATCATAGCAATATCACCCAAAAGAGGCATGGAGCAAGCAGAAATTATAGATACGTTTTGGACGTATTAGGCGCCGCCCCTCGCCGCCTCCCTACCCCTCCAAAGCGGCGGCCGACCCCCTGGACGGACGCGTCGCGCCGCCCCGGTCCTGCCGGTGCCCGCGCTCTGGCCGGAGACGGCCGGAGCCGGCCGGTCCCCTTGCCGCAGCACGCCCTCTGTCCTCCCTGCCGCCTCCTCTCGTCGTTGTTCCAAGCCTCCCTGGCGCCTGTTAACCCTCTGGATGGATGCGGTGTGGCCCCGTGCACCCGCCGGTGTGCTCGGCCGGGCCGGAGCTGGCCGGAGCCGGCCGGCCCCTTGGCCTCTTCCCTCCCCTATCGCGACTCTGCTTCACGCGAGGCACAGCGAAGGGAGGAAGAATACGAGCGCCTGGCCCCCTTCCTCTGCGCCTCGGCCCCACCTGGAAGTGGCTCCAGCCACAGGTCCACGTGGATAAGTGGAGACGGCTTTCGGAGAGTATGTTTTCTGTTTCTGAAAGCGTATTCTTATTCCACTTCGGCACAAAGTACGCTTTCCCGTTCTGGAAGCATATTTTCTTATATGCGCTTCTGTCTTATCCACTCAGGGACCTGTTTGCTGAAGAAATATTCACAGATTAGTCCCTCTCCTTCAACACCTCATATCTTCGCGACCGTAACTCCGATTCAGGTGAAACCAACGCTCACGTATACGTCTCGTCGAGCTCTTTCTGTTGGTACCATTTTCACTAAGTGTTCACACTTTGAAAATGACCATTATGACCTTGCCTCAAATCAGCCCCCTCCTAGAGAGAAGCATTTCGGCGTTTTGTTCCGCGGCTTCACCGCACCTCTTCCTGGAGTCTCCGTGACCCCTAGGCAAGCCACAATAGCCACTTGCATGATAGCCATGCAGTAGCCGTGGTTTCTACTTGAATATTTAATAAAAGTTTGGTGTTATATGTCTGCTTGTTTGCTACTGCTGTCATTGTTTCGGTTATGCTCATGGTTTCATGTTCACTATAACGCTTTGATCTGATGCTTCTTGTTATATTGTACTACTTGTTAGTATCTTGTTCACATGTATGCTTGGTAGTAGAAGTACATGCTAGTAGTAGTAATGCTCATCTGTTGCATGCTTGTTGTATGTCTAGTACCATTGATATGCATGTTTCGTTGCAACTAGTTAGTTACATGATTACTTGGTAGTGTTCTTGTTATGTTTTTGCATGGTATTTATTTATGATGCTAGTAGTCATGCATGCCATGAGTAGCGTTATACTTGGGATATTTATGCTAGTCAGTATGCCATGCTCATTTGGATATATGCTTCATTGTGGTTATGCTCGATGATTATGTTGCACCTCCATGCTTTTGTTGATATCATGCTCATGCATTGTAGTTGCATCATGTTGTTTTATTATGGCTTAGCATCATTTGCATTCATGTTTAACCAGACTTAAAATGAACTTGAACAACTGTTGGCTGAGTCATGGTGCCATCAAATCGAGCTGACCAGTGCAGCCACACTTGCATGGGAAGACCCTAACTGGGTCTATTGTCATGCCTCTCGCGGGTGCCTCCAACGAGGGAAGGTTATGGGTGCGTGCTACCCTGATCAGGTAGGCGGACATAACCTTGTGTGCCCGTTGTTGTTGTTGTTTTGAGCTTGGGTCCCCGTTTGGGACCGTTTGGCCACGACGGTGGTCGTTGTGTCTTTGGTAGACACGGGGCCACCCAGGACTAGCCCAGTGGGGAGTGAGTCGGAGTGGCCGGGAGAGTGTCATGGTAGTAGGATGGTTTTGTCAGAACACCGTTGGTCCACCCGAATGGGAGTGCGAGGCCATGGGTTCTGTGGTGTGGGTAAAGTGCGCTACCTCTGCAGAGAGTGTGTGTTCTAATCTATCGATAGCCGTGCCCACCGATAAGGGCCTAGTTCGTGTCCGTCACACCGTGAGTCAACAGTAATAATAATAATGTGCTTAATAACAACCCCGGTTTGATGATGAGAGAAGTTGGTTGTGATCGCCGGAAAGATCACCGTTTGAGACCAAGTGTTGGTCATGGTTGTGATCGCCGGAATGATCACCGTGGTATCCAGGATACCGAGTTGTTGGATATTCGTGATGTTGTGCGAGAGTCAACGGTAAAGATCAAGCTCCTTGTGGTCATTTAATGATTACTATGGTATTGTTTATACCAAGCTTGATTTGATCCTGAGATGATCGTGTGATGTCCGTGTTGGTAAGTTTGTGCATGTGATGGTTACGAGGTAACCCGAGCAGAGTAAGTTGATGCATGCTAGCATCATCATGTTGCATGTAGGATCATCATGTTCGTGTGTTCATGCTATGCTTGTTCTACTTGTATCATGTTCAGTTGTGCATGCCATGTTGTTCTGTTTGTACCATGTTCATGATAGAATTTATCTTCTAATGCCATGCTGTTGTTTGTCTTGACTGCTTTTGGTTTATTGTGAGCTTGCAAGTACATTCAATGTAGTAACCTGGCGTTTCATGCCAGTTTGCAGGTCGTGCCTAGATTGCTTGCTTGTTTTGGTGTGGTTCCGGTGTTTGTGAGCTAGGATAAACGTTCCAGCCAGAGTCCCTGCGGATTGGAGTCCATCATCGTCGTTCGTTGTTCCGCTGCCAGTAGAGGTTCTGCTGCCTCGAGTTGTTATGCTGCTTGCATAGAGCAACTGTGGTTTGCATAGTGTCGCCGTGTCGGTGTTATTCATTGTAATATCGGAGACCTTGTATCTATATTCCTGATGTAATAGAAAGCTGGTTTGTTCTATGCTAAGCAGTTCCGTATTCCAGAAGACTTCACCTCGATCTCTGGGCTGGAATACGGGGCGTTCCGGTTTCTCTGAGCCGGGGTGCCACATTCTAGTGGTCTTTTGTAGTAGCTCTTTGGTCATGCTTGTAGTGCGGGACATGTACATGCTTGCCATGCCCTTTGTTGCCATGAAATGTTATTGTATCATGTTGTTTTTATGTCAACTAAGTGCCATGTTGCTGTTTTGGGCTGTTTGTTGTTATATCTTGTTTCATGTGTATGTGTTTAACCGTTGCTCCATTTTGAGCGTGTGCTATATGAAACTTGTGTGTTTTTTCCATGTAGATGCATAATAACATGGTGTATAACTGTTTGGAGTGTGTTTGCTTGATGTTTGGATGCGCTTTGCATCAATGACATGCTTGACTTGTTTTGCTCATATGTTCTAGGCCGTAGCTCCGAATTAAATGAACTTGATATGTAACTTGACTAGAATTTCGAGTAGATCACCATGATGTTTGTTAATTTGTTGTTTAACAACTTTAACTTAAGGTTTGTTCAGATCTGGACCAATTTCGAAAATTGCATGAGGACTTACCGGAATTGTTATATGTTGTTTCCGGCCTCATTTGAACTTGCTTTGTGTGATGTTCTTGTTTGCATCATCCCTTGTCATGTTTTGCATCATACAGACTTGTCTTGCATCATACTTGGTTGAGCATTATGTCATGTTCTTGTGTGGTGTGTTTACCGTGTTGCTTGCTTCTTCTCATTAGTGCTTGTTTCGTTGCGATCGTAAGGATTCGTTCGTCTACACTTGGTTCGTCTTCATGGCTTCTTCTTCATCTTCTTCATGGACTCGTTCTTCTTCCTTGCGGGATTCCAGGCAAGATGCCCGTCACCTTGGATACCTTTACTATCATTGACATGCTAGTTGTCTCGATGCTATCGCTATATGTCGCGTTACCTATCTTTTGTTGTCAGCCTCTCCTTGTTGCCACGAAACCTCTAACCTTTGACACCTTCCTAGCAAACCGTTGTTTGGATATGTTACCCGCTTGCTCAGCCCCTCTTATAGCATTGTTAGTTGCAGGTGAAGATGAAGATTGCTCCATGTTGGAGGTGGACGTTGTTGGAATATCACAATATTTCTTATATTAATTAACACACATATATACTTGGCAATGGGTGGAAGGCTTGGCCTTTTGCTCGGTGTTTTGTTCCACTCATGCCGCCTTAAGAACCGATAAACCGGCGTAATGTTCCTTGATTTTGCGTTCCTAACACGGTTGGGGTTTATGGCCCTCCCTTGATAATTCGCACTGCTTAAAGCTAATCCGGGAAGACCCAACTTTGGTACTACATTTGCCTAATAACTAAGACTTGCATAGGGACCGGCTAGCACCGAGGACTCTTTATCAACCCCGGGCTAGTGCTCCTCATGAGTGTTGGTCCAAACGGGCGGACTACAGGGCCGCCTCGGGGAAACTCGAGGTATCTGATATTTTCCGGTAGGCTGTCCCATCCGGTCGTGGCCTGAGACGAGATACACGTGGCTCCTATCAGGGTGTCGGCATGCCGGGAGGTTTTGCTGGATTAGTTTTACCTTTGTCGAAATATCTTGACCACGGGATTCCGAGAATACTCGGGTCTTCCCAACATGAAGTTGCGACTCCGCAGATCGTGAGCTTGTGATGGGCTAAGTTGGGACACCCCTACAGGGTTTGATCTTTCGAAAGCCGTGCCCTCGGTTATGTGGCAGATGGGAATTTGTTAATGTCCGGTTGTAGAAAACTTGACAGAGGATCCGAAATAAAATACACAACCGCGTGAGTAACCTTGACCGTCTCTTTTCATTTTGAGAAGAGAACACGGTGGGGTTATGTTTGACTCGCAGGTAGATCAGGATCTCTAGCGATCATTACTAGTTTGCGGCCGTTTTGTGTAGAGGCTCATCTTATTCGTGTACTCGTAAGTTAGCCACCATACTTTTGCTTAGCCGCTGCTGCAAGCCCACCACTATCCTTTCCTTACACAATAAAGCTTTGGTAGTTTTGATACCCATGGTTATAGGATTGATGAGTCCTCGTGGCTCACAGATACCACAGCAACAGTTGCAGGTGCAGGTTTCCGAAGACTTGACGTGAGAGGAATGCTTATTTGTGTTGGAGTCCTTTCTTCTTTGTCATCGATCTTGGGCTAGGTTCCTGGTCGGCAACCTGGGATAGCAGGATGGATGCTGTTGTGCTTTTCATGTTTACATCCGTAGTCAGATGTTCTGTATTGATGTTGTAGTATGCATGTGAATTGTATGACTTGTATGTATCCCCATGTATGTATGTAATGGTACGATGTAATGATATCCATCTTGCTAAGCGCCTCAAATGCGGTTGTGCCTCAATCACAAGTTTTATCTAGTGATCGAGATAGAATCGCATCTTGGGCGTGACAATAGGAGATGCCGAGCAGCGTGAAGGAGGGTCGCCTGCGAGGAAGCGGCGGCGCTACAAGCAAGGAGTGAAGGTTTCAACTTGGAAAGGAAGGCAGAAAGAGGGGAAATGTGGCTTTTGGTAAGGGGGAGGGGGCGGGGAGGTAGAATTTTCTGCGGAAGCTGAAAATTTGGAGTCGCTTCAGCCAAAAAACTGGGGCGCAAAGTGTCATCAGACACGGTCCGAAGATATTTTGTGCTGCATCTCACACTGTTGGTTATAATAAACTGTGTGCGATCTACTTGATTTATCGTCTTGATCATTTGAAGTACGTAATGGGGTCACAGCTACAAAGGATGGTGTTTGAATTGTTAGAATTTTTATCTATGGTGAACATCAAACTATAGGCGTGTCGTCAAAAAAAATGGAATTACACAGGGTTCGTTTGTACATTTTTATACATTAACTAGGTTTTCCGGGCATTTTATGCGCATAATTCAAATTTCAACTACATGCACATGCTCCAGTGTATATAAACTTATTGAAAAATCAAATATGTGTCCTTGGTTGCATGCTTAGGTCCCATGCAAGAAATGAGAATGAATTTTAAATACCCTGCCACCGTCACTCGGCCGCAAACATTGAGATGCGTGGTTTTTAAATTCTAGTAAATCCAAAACTCGTCTGAAATTCATGAAACTTGGCATGCTATCATGGAGCGGCATCAAAATGCCATGTTACAAGTTTTGTCCCATTTGGGGCAGGTTTGGGTATATGCTTCTCACAAACCGGAGCTTCCCACAACAAGAATGATGGTTTTCGATAGGGAACGTCCCACCTTTGGGGACGAAACGATATCCATTGCCTCTTATTGCTTCCAAGTTTTTTCTCGTGTCAACATAGAACAACAGGAGTGTTGTGTGATTTTTTGTGATTTTTTAGGGTTCGTTTGGACATTTTTATGCATTAACTGAGTTTTCAATGCATTTATGTGCATAGTTCAAATTTGAACTACATGCACATGCTCGAGTGCATATAAATTGGTTGAAAAAAAATCAAATATGTGTCCTCGGGTGCATGCTTAGGTCCCATGCAAGAAATGGGCATGAATTTCGAACACCAGGGCGCCATTGATTACCGGCAAAACATTGAGATGCGTGGTTTTAAAATTCTAGTAAATCCAAAACTCATCTGAAATTCATGAAACTTGGCATGATATCATGGAGCGGCATCAACATGTCGTGGTACAAATTTTGTCCCATTTGGGGCAGGTTTGGGTATATGCTTCTCACAGACCGGAGCTTCTCACAACAAGCATGATGGTTTGCGGTAGGGAATGTCCTACCTTTGGGGACGAAACGATATCCATTGCCTCTTATTGCTTTCAATTTTTTCCTCGTGTCAACATAGAACAACAGGAGTGTTGTGTGATTTTTTGGGGTTCGTTTGGACATTAATATGTATTAACTGAGCTTTCAATGCATTTATGTGCATAGTTAAAATTTGAACTACATGCACATGCTCCAGTGCATATAAATTGGTTGAAAAATCAAATCGGTGTCCTTGGGTGCATGCTTAGGTCCCATGCAAGAAATGGGCATACATTTCGAACACCGGGGCACCGTTGGTTGCTGGGAAGACATTGAGATGCGTGGTTTTAAAATTCTAGTAAATCCAAAACTCATCTGAAATTTATGAAACTTGGCATGCTGTCATGGAGCGGCATCAACATGCCGTGGTACAAATTTTGTCCCATTTGGGGCAGGTTTGGGTATATGCTTCTCACAAACCAGAGCTTCTCACAACAAGCATGATGGTTTTCGGTAGGGAACGTCCCACCTTTGGGGACGAAACGATATCCATTGCCTCTTATTGCTTTCAAAAAATTTCTCATGTCAACATAGAACAACAGGAGTGTTGTGTGAATTTTTGTGATTTTTCATGGTTCATTTGAACATTTTTATGTATTAATTGAGTTTTCAATGCATTTACGTGCATAATTAAAATGTGAACTACATGCACATGCTCCAGTGCATATAAATTTGTTGAAAAATCATATATGTGTCCTTGGGTGCATGCTTAGGTCCCATGCAAGAAATGGGAATGAATTTCGAACACCAGGACACCGTTGATCGCCGGCAAAACATTGAGATGCGTGGTTTTTAAATTCTAGTAAATCCAAAACTCGTCTGAAATTCATGAAACTTGGCATGTTATCATGGAGCGGATTCAACATGCCGTGGTACAAATTTTGTCCCATTTGGGGCAGGTTTGGGTATATTCTTCTCAAAAACCGGAGCTTCTCACAACAACCATGATGGTTTTCGGTAGGGAACGTCCCACCTTGAAGGACGAAACGATATCCATTGCCTCTTATTGCTTTCATTTTTTTTTCTTGTGTCAACATAGAACAACATGAGTGTTGTGTGAATTTTTGTGATTTTCCGGGGTTCGTTTGGACATTTTTATGCATTAACTGAGTTTTCAATGCATTTATGTGCATAATTCAAATTTTAACTACATGCACATGCTCCAGTGCATATAAATTGGTTGAAAAATCAAATCTGTGTCCTTGGGTGCATGCTTAGGTCCCATGCAAGAAATGGGAATGAATTTCGAACACCAGGGCACCGTTGATTGCCGGCAAAACATTGAGATGCATGGTTTTTAAATTCTAGTAAATCCAAAACTCATTTGAAATTCATGAAAATTGGCATACTATCATGGAGCGGCATCAACATGTCGTGGTAAATTTTTTGTCCCATTTGGGGCAGGTTTGGATATATGCTTCTCACAAACAGGAGCTTCTCACAACAAGCATGATGGTTTTCTGTAGGGAACGTCCCACCTTTGGGGACGAAACGATATTTATTGCCTCTTATTGCTTTCAATTTTTTTTCTCATGCCGACATAGAACAATAGGAGTGTTGTGTGATTTTTCGGGGTTCATTTGGACATTTTTATGCATTAACTGAGTTTTCAATGCATTTATGTGCATAATTCAAATTTGAACTACATGCACATGCTCCAGTGGATATAAATTGGTTGAAAAATCAAATTTGTGTCCTTGGGTGCATGCTTAGGTCCCATGCAAGAAATGAGCATGAATTTCGAACACCGGGGCACCGTTGATTGCCGGTAATACATTGAGATGCATGGTTTTTAAATTCTAGTAAATCCAAAATTCCGTTAACCATTCACGTGATGCCACGTGTCTTGGTTTTAATGGCTGTAGGAGGTGCCATGCGGGCAGCTGCTTGACCTTGACTGAACGGGAGGCGTGCGAGTGCCGTCCAGTGCGCAGGCTGACCGAGAGGCGTGCAAGCTATCCTCAAGTGCGTAGGCTCACCGGGAAGAGTGTGAGTGTTACGCTGCACAAGCTAACCGGGAAGCCCGCCTTGCTCGCGTCCTCTCCATTAATGGCGCCCAAGCCGCAGTTTAATTCACTTTTTAAATATAAAACACTCATCGCAAACGTTTTAGTTAGAACACCCGTATGCAAACCGACAGCTTCCCCAGGAAGCCAAGAGAAAATATGCCGAGCAAGATTTCTGCAGCTCTTGATCGCAAACGATTTAGATAGAACACCCGTATGCAAAGTGAGAGCAGCGCATGATTTTTGCATCCCTTTAACACAAACGGTTGTTCTGGATGACCCATGTGCAATCACGTACAAACAATTTGGTAAGATTTGCATACGTCAATCTGTCATATTGCGTATGTTGCCATTTGTCAAACTAGAAAGATTTACATTTGTTGATCTAGTAACATTGCCATTTGTCAATCCTTGTAACACTGCGAATTGTCAAAATATGCAGCGAGAAATCATTAGCACTATGTAATTTTTGTAACTAAAATTCAGTAATTAAGCATAGATTTCATTCATAGATTAAGCAGTCGTTCTTAATTTATAGAAACAGTTCAACTCAACAGCTGAACCGACCAAACTTCTCCCCAATTGTTGCCAACCACGTACTGAAATAGCTAGTTCAACTATATATACTAGCTAATTTTAAGTATGTTGTACAGTTCCACCACACATCTATAGTTAGATGAACTGAACAAAATATGCGCTAAATACTACTACTACCACGGATGGGCTATGTGCTACTTCCGGCAGCCTCTCCTCTGCCGAGCGCACTCAGTAAGAGGCAGAAGAGGAGGAGGAGGAGCCTACCCACGAGCTGGACAAATGCAATATTGTGTCTGCCATTGCTGCATGTTCAGCGACGCTCGCCAGCTCGAACGCCCACTGCTGCTCCAGACGATCCCTCTCGACGAGGCCGGACTGCTCATAGATCTCCTCATTCCTTGCCTCTGCGTCGGCGTGTGCTGTGGCCACGACTGTGGTAAGGCTCTTTGCGTGCTCGACGAGGCGCTCCTCCTCCTCTCGCAGGAACTCGATGTAGCGCGCAAGGTCGCTGACGCACGTGCTGCCCTCCACCTCTGCCTCCCTCCTTCGGGCAGCGGTGGCGGAGCGGGTGATGATCCCGGCGGTCAACGGTGGGCTGGCGGCCACGGCGGCCGACGATGGGGTGGCGGCCACGACCACCACCTCCCGCCTTTGGGCCGCGGTGGCGGAGCGGGTGATGGCCATGGTGGCCGGCAGTGGGGTGGCGGCCGCGACGGCCACCTCCTGCATTCGGGCCGCGGCGACAGAGCGGGAGATGGCCCTGGCTTTCGACGGTGGTGTGGCGGCACTAGCGACCGGCAACAGCTGCCGACAGGCAGTGGCGACGGAGCGCGTGGTGTGTGTTCCGCGCACACCCAACAGGGACGCCACATGCACTACAATACGCTGGGGACTACGTCATCGCTGCGGTGTAGCCTCCTGGCTGGAGCTGTCCTCTGATGACGGTGGAGTGGCTGAGCGACGATGACGGACCGGTGCCATTGGGGATTGTGGGAGAAGCAGACGAGATAATCTACAGGGAGGGAGGGGAAAATGCGACGCATGACTCGTCGGCCCTGAGGGTTTTTATAGCCGGTCGATAAGCATTGGGATTTCGGGGGATTTCACCGAGTCGGGCGGGAAGGTTGCGCGGGAACCTACAAGGTTGCGTGTGAACGGGCTCACCGACGATTCATTGGCGCCACCGTTTGGCCAAAAGAACGCCCCCGCGCATTCTGCAAGCTTGTGTTGTAAGCCATCTGCAGCAGTGGGGTGACAAGACGTGCGAGAGGAGGAAGAGAGGACACATACACATACAATTAATAAAAAAGCGTTTGTGATTTAATTACCTACTATACCCCGTCCTGGTTTATAAGTTGGATTTAACTAATAAAATACGAATGCATGTCGCCATCAATAATATCGTTGGAGTCGTATTTGAATATAGTTTCTAGCTATACAATTTTTATAACATGCATTAACATTTTTTTGGTTAAATTTAAGGTTATACACCACCAAGCGTTTGCCCACAACACACACGGCTTATTCCATCACACACAGCTCTGATGGATCAACTGTCTGCCACGTATCGCACACGCAACTCTAATCTTATTCGTGCTTGATGTCTCCGACATCACTCGCACAGTTCGTCTTATTTGCCACGTATCACTCTGCCGTCCTCTACTCGCGTCCCTCGGCAAGCTCTGCCCGCTGTTAGGCACCGCTGCGCGCTCGGCTTGAGGACAGCTTTTCCTTGAGGCGACCGCGAAGCGCTCTACTCACGTCCCTCTGCGCGCGCTCTGCCAGTGGTTGGGCGTGCGCACGATCACGTCGGGGGCCCCATATGCATGCAGTTGCGCCGCGCGCGTTGCCACGCGATGTAGTTACGTGCGGCATGATGGAGTTACGCGCTGCAAATTAGAACTGCCATCAGGGCCTACCGATATTCCTGGCCGTCCGGCTTCCCCTTTAATTCTCGCGGCCATATTAACCTTAGTCTCTTCAACCTTTCGATCGCGCCCCACAACACAACAAGCACACCCAGGACGACACATAGAGAGGGGATGTCCAGCGGTGCTCCAATGGAGTTCGGCGAGCATAGAGTGGAGACCCACGCGAGGGAGACAGATCTCTCGGTGGTGTATACCATCGACATGGCTGTGGTGGATGAATACATCAACACCGTTGAGCAGTTGCTTGCTGGAGACAAGTACAAGGTGGTCGGCATCCACCTCCAGTACACCGCCGATCATCCCGACATAGATCGAAAGGTTGCTGTCGCCCAGTTGTGCGTGCGCCATCATGTCCTCATCTACCACTACTGCATGGCCAAAGAGCCTTGCGACCGTTTCAACAGGTTTGTCAACAACACTGACTACAAGTTCGCCATGGTGGAAACCACCGACGATGTAAAAGCGCTCAGGGTTACGGGCATGGCCTGCTAGAACCTTGTCGAAATCCATGAGCACTACAAGGTCTGAGGCAGCACGAAGAAGGACCCCCTGGTTGAACTCGCCTCGGCCATCATCGACCCCTACCACGAAAAGATGAAGCAGGATGCCAAGAGAAGAAGTCCCGTATCCTGACACAGGGCCTGGATGCGGCAACTAGATGAACCTCACCTCAGGTTTGCAGCCAAGAGCGTGTACACATGCTACGAGATGCACAAGCGGATCCTTGACATGAGGAAGTGCTTCGTTACCCAAATCGACAAGCCCGGGTCGAGCCACAAGCAGAGCAAGCATCACAAGAAGTAGATGATGATCAGATGATCGTTTATGCTAGTTAATCATGCATGTAATATATAGTTTACTTTATTGGTGTGTGGAAATGTCATGTGTGTCGTAGCCACCTATGTAATTATGCATGTAATAGTTTACTATGGTGTGTGCAAATGCCATGGTTGTAGTAGCCACCTATGTAAGTGGATGTTTAATTTGTTTATGCAAGCATGTCCTTATAAGTGTGTGTGTGTGTGTGTGTGTGTGTGTGTGTGTGTGTGTGTGTTATTGTTCTGTATGCAATCCAATCGCACAACACACACGTCTTATTAGCAACAACCGTCTGTGTTATTATCGGTCTTCACACACATTTCTGATTACACACCCATTTACCGCGTATCACACACATCTTGTTAAGTTGAACCGTTTCTGTTCTCATGTCTCAACGCAAACAGTTCATCCGAGTGAACCGCATGCTGTATATCGCACACGCCTTCATCTGGCTGCCCATTTCTTTTGTTCCTCCTCATCGCAAACAGTTGATTGAACTGAACCGTATGCCCTTCATCGCACATGCAAATAAAACCTTAACCGTGTTTGATGCATCCGTCATTGCAAACATTTTATACATTTCTAACGGTTTTCATACAGCACCGTTTGCGATTATTCATCGCACACAGTTTCTCGAAGGGTCTTTGATCGTAGTGTCGCGTTAGCAGCATCTTGCAATAGTGATAAGTTGTTGGTGAACATAGGTGAGCCTAGTTGTTGTAGATTTTGTGCTTGACAAATTAACAACTAGGTTTATTTCACATTTTTCAAGCCTAAACCGTAATTATTTTGAAGTGTCTATTCACCCCCCCTCTTGGCGACATCCACGATCTTTCAATTGGTATCAGAGCCTTATCTCTCTTTATAAAGCTTAACCGCCTAGAGAGTAAGTATGTTGAGTAGGGATTTAGGATTCTCTGTCACTTTTAGTTTCAATGGCACAAATTTTGATGTTTGGGTAACTCACATGCTTAATCCCTTTAGGGTCATGGTCCCAAATTTAGAGCGAATTGTAGATATGAGTTTTTCTCCTCCAAAGATGCCCAAAGATTATCTTCAGAGGATGAGAAAAACTCTTATCTCAATGCTCAAGCTTCTAATGTGCTTTTCGATGCTTTGAGAAATGCAGTTATATTTCAAGTCATGTCGTTTCAGGATGCTCACGAGTCGTGGACAAAGCTTCAAGATAAATATGACGTGTCCAAGATTTCTGGGGATGATTGTCCTCCCTCCGCCTCTGATTGTATAGTGTTCTCAACTTCTTCTAATTTACCTACATGTGGTTTGCCACAAGGTAATGACATGGTGATGGTGAGTAGTGGTGTTCGTTGCAATGATGATAGTGGGCTTATTGTTGATAATCCTTCATCACTTTCTTATTAAAATGCTTCATCTTTGGACTTCAGCACTTCGAGCACTCCAAATGTTTCACATGCTTGTGTTGATAGTCCTTGCATATCATGTATAAATTGCTTGACTAAATCGCATGATGATATTCTTGCTATGTCTTGTTGCCATGATAAAAATGCATCTATTTCCTCGAATCATTGTGCTAACAATGTAGAGGAAACCCAACACCCCATAGAACAAGATGTGGTCTTGAACGACGCTTCAAGGGATCCTACATCATCATCGAGTGCGTTTTGCCTTATGGCTAAGGCCTCAAAGGTATCTCCCACTTTGAATCCCAATCTATCTTGCGATGATATTGATGATGATAAGAATGATGATGATGTTGATAATGATTAAGGGAATGATAATGTTTCCCCCTTAAAAATTAAGGGGGAAATGATTTTTAAAGCTCTTCATAGGAATAAAATAGCTCGTTCCAACTTCATGGAAATCATGTCTATTGCCATTGAGGGCAAGAAATACATTGAGGAGTTGGAATCTAATCTCGCGGAGCATGAGGTCACCATTGGTAAAATGGAAGCTCATGTGTGTGATTACACAAAAGATATCACAGAGCTATCTCAAGCTCTTGAACCTGAACAAACCACCACCGAATCTCTTGAGGAGACATTTTCTATAGAATTATCGAAAGTACAGGAATCCCATGATAGAGCACTCTAGGTGGATAATTATATGAAAAATAAACTTCTGAGCTTGAAGTTGCACATGCTATACTCCTTAAGGACTTTAAGCACCTCAAAAATGGCTCAAGGGTCATTAAGAGTGAGCTCATTGAACTCACCGAGTCTCATGCTCAACTTAAAGCTTCTTATTCAATAGAGCTTGCCAATTTTCCTTCTCCTCTTGTTGTTAATGATGATGCTTGTGCTACTAACTCTATTTCTAATGAATCATCTATTTTGAGGAGAATGTTGAGCTAAGGGCTCAACTTGAGTTGCTATATTGCAATTATGGGAAATTGGAAGAAAGTCATGTAAGGCTCACAAGCTCTCATGATGATCTTCCAGTATCCCATAATGTGCTAAAGATAGCTCATGAGGCTATGATTATCAAGGTAACATCTAGTGAGTCTCATGTGGATACTAGCACTACTTCAAGTCAAAATGCTATCTTGCCATGTGCTAGTCCTTGTAATTCATCTACTCAGAATGTTGGTACATCTTGTGATGAATTACTTTCCTTGGCTTGTTTCTCTAACGATGAAGCTTATACTTCCTCTAGTACTTGTGTTGATATTAACCATGTAGAGGAAATCAAAGAGCTCAAGGCCCAAGTCACTTCCTTGAATATTGACTGGCAAAAGTATCATGAAGGGAAGTCCACAGTCAACAATATCTTGAGTGTGCAAAAAATCCCCCAATGACAAAGGTGGACTTGGATTCAACTCCAATAAGAAGTATAAGTCCAAGAGCAAAAAGAAGAAGGGCCAAGAACAACTCAAGAATTCGGCCAAGATTATTTGCTTCAAGTGCAAAATTGAAGGGCATCATGTTAGATCTTGCCCATTGAAGAAGAAGCCCATTAATGACAAGAAACAAGGAAAGAGGACACAAGTTGAATCTCATTCTCAACCACAAGTTGAAGAAGGGTCACTTACCAAGAAGACTCAAGTTAACGGTTCTCGTGTTGAGAAATCAAGTGAGAAGAAAGTAAATAGTAGATGTTGCTACCTATGTTGTGAGAAATGTCAGGTCGCTTCTTCATGCACTACTGGTAACTTATCGAACCCAATTATTATTGATGATATCTATTTTCTTGGAAAGGATAAGGTTGGCAATGTATTGCCAAGTTTGTTGGTACTCAAAGTGGTTTCAAGCTAAGAACCATTTGGGTTACCAATCCTATTGTGACTAACCTCTTAGGGCCCAACTTTGTTGGGGACCAACAAGCTCAAACTTCATCAATAGGTGTTGTTGGAGGGCATTGGAGACTTGGCAACATTATGAAGAATTAAGGGGTCTTCATCATTCATATTGTTTCAAGCCAAGTCATTCGGATTATCAAGTTTCTATATTATATCCAGAGTTCCCCCTTCCAGTAACTTGTGCTTAATTTTTTTACATTGGAAGTTACTTGTCCCTTTGCATGTTTTGGTTTTGTTCCTTGCATGTGTCTGTATATGTCGTGCCTCCAGTTTTCTTTTCTTGAGAAATCAAATATGTGTATGTTGGTTTGCACATCTTGTACGTGTGTCTCGTGTGTTGAGCCTTTGTGCATCTTGTTTGTATCTTAGTTTACTCTTGTGAGAGATTAATGGAACATCCCATTTTGGGGGAGTGATGTGCTTTGTGCTCCTCACAACCCTATAATTGTGTCTACATGAGGAATACCATCTAGTTTTGATATTACAAGATTATCTAGTCGATATGTGGTATATCTTCTGATGAGAAATTCAAATTCTAAATAGTACATTAATTATCTCTTGTTGGATCCTCTTATTGCCTATTGTTAAGTTTTCTTTGATATCACATTATGGGGGAGTAATATGATATGTGCATATTACAAGCCTAGAACATGTGTACATTTGAGGTATTGTTACTTAGAATTCATATTCTAAATTATCTTGTTCCTGGGTGACATGTTAGCTCTACAAGTTTCAATTTGTTTGTGTTTGGTGTGAAGATGATGTTGGATATCCTTCTATCTACCACCGGGAATTATTTACAAATATTTCTTGTCTTTTGACAATTGGTACTCACTTATGTGTGGTATAAATTATTGACATCTTTACCTTGGCTTTTATTTTTATTTTCCCTCATCTCTTGCCAAGGATTGTGTCAACTCCCATTGTCTTCCATGCCACTTGCGGATCTTGTTGTTTTCTTGATCTTGTCTAAGTGTTTTTCTAGATATGGCGAAAGTGGTGATCACATCTTGTGCATCTTGTATTTAAATGCAAATTATCTATAATGCACAACTCTTGGGAGAGCTATCAAATTTTCTATAGAACACTCATCTTGTGATCCTTATCAAGTGCGTGTTGGTGGAAGGCAAGCCGTCTATTTTTGGTACTTTATGCCATCATGAAACTCTGTAGAGACTTTGGTTTGTTTGGAACCATCCTCTTTTTTGGGAGTTCGATATCTTTCTTTTTGTGTGTATCAATGGATATCTCATTCCTCGATGTATCTTTTAATTGATATCTTACAAGTGATGATATCTCCATTTGGTACACTATTTTCACTTGGTATTTATTCTTGAGTTGGTATCATTTATTGAAAGTCTTGAGCATGTATAGTTACTTCATGTATTTTCTTTGGCATGCTTTCTTTCTTTGACTCAATATATAGGGAAAACTCCACCTATTCTCAATTTGGATGTGCATGAAATTCATTTTCATACATACATATATATATATAGGGTGGGTCTATTCTCATAACACCCCTTAAGACCTTATTCTCATAACACTAGCCTTATTCTCGTAACACCTCTCTCCACACCGCCCCGCGAACCGAACCACCCCACTACCACTAACCAAACCGCAACAAAGCCCACCCACAGCTCCCGCACGACACACACCTTCCTCTTCCCCGATCCAACCCCGACCTTCCTCCACCTTCTACCGGCGCCGCCGTCGCCGGAACACCACCTCACCTTCTTCCACCATTCCCGCCTCGCCCCCACCTTCCTCCACCACGCCCACCCCGGTGAGCCCCATCGCACCACGGCTCCACCACCCCCGACCTTCTACCCCTTCCAACCTCGCGCCGCCGGATCCCCGCCCCACCATGCCCCGTGCCTCCCCGACTGCCGCCTCACCTCCCTCTGCTTGCGGCCCAACCCACCAACTAAGCCCCGACCACCACCCCGACTCATGTGCTCCCAGCTAGGGAACCTCCCACCGCCCGACCCGCCGCCGTCCCGGGCTCGCGCCGCCCCACCGCCTCCTTCCTCCTGGTTCCTCTCGTCGGTGCGCCCCGGTGGTCGCCGGATGCAGGCACCTCTATATTCCATAGTGCTACCCCGCATCACCAACCCCCTAGTTGTCCGGATCTAGATCGGCGTTCGACGAGATCGAGAGCCACCAGATCCACGCCATGGCTCGCCCTCTACCCCGATGACCTCCTCGACGTGCCATGGCGTGGCCCCGATCTGGCGCCTTCTGCTGCACCGATGTGGTCGGATCCATGCTCTCCACACCCGGATCCATCGCGGCCATCGGCCGGCATCCCACTGCTAGCGTCATCCCATCGCACCATCCCCGTGGATTCGGTTACCCCCACTCCTTTCTCCTGCTGACCGCCAGCGGACGCCCCTCCCTCCCCTCCCCAGTCGACGGCAACCTACGGGACACCCCTCCCTTTCCAAGCAAGCGGTTGAGTCAGGTGAGAAAAATGACCATGGCCCCTCCCCTGTCCAACTGCTCTTCCTGTCGTGCTTTCCTCTAGGTCGTCCATCGCAGTCCACTTGGCGTGCGTGCATAGCTTCCGCAGCGCGACGACGGGAGCACAGGAGCTGCCGCGGTGACGACAGTTTACTGGGCTTTGAAAAATGTGGTGTGTGGTTCGCCTCGTCCGTCTAGTTCTCCGAATACAAGGATGCAGTTTTCCTTTTTCTCGGTGACGAAGACAGTCAGATTTGTTGATCTTATGCATATCGCAGGATTTTGAAAGAAGCAATGGTAAGGTTCATCAAGATCTCATGCAATCCACCTCATAGCCTAGCTGACGGCCGCAAGCTCTGCAAGTCCTACAACATCGATGCCGGGTGGGAGACCGATAACTAGAGTTCAGTTTGTTGTATAGAGGATAAAATTGAAGTGTACTGCAATATAGTTTCTTTTTCTAAAATGCAGGCATTACCTTTCGCTTTTGTTTTTGGACTCACGTACTTGTGCAGATGGTTCAATAGCTTTTTGGTGCAGGTGTGTGCAGCTCGCCGACGCCAGTAGATGCAGCTAACAGCGCTGCCGGCGGAAGATGGTGTGCAGTCCGCTGCAATTTTGTGGATTGGCACATGTACTTCCAATATGGCGGCATCACATTGATGCAGGCGTATTTTTCCTCCCTTGTCTTCGTTTAGCTCGGCGGCGTATCGCTGTGCAAAGTGCACCTTGTATCTGTGTGCAATCCGGCGTTGGTCATCTCCGTTGTCGTGATTTGGTCCTCGTCGACTGTGTATGGATGTGCAGTGCGGTGAAGCCATGTGTGCGGATTGGCCTCGCGGGTGATGCAGTTCAACAAGTATGGCGTACGAGGACGCGGTTCGTTCACTGTGGCCGTGTGGTTTATATTGTTCACCGAGCCTTGTTTTTTAAACTTCTGTTTGATCGCTTGCTGTGTAAAACTTGCAATGTTAATTTTGTAATTGTTGGAAAAGCAATGCAGAACGTTCTGCCAAACTCGGTGGTTCGCTGTGAGAATTAAAGGGCCATTTGACAAAAGAATGTTGACTAATTAATGATGCAGCTCACTAAAAAAAGTAAGCATGAAAAAAGAAAAAAATCGCGATGTTCACTTTAGGTGGTGTTGCGGTTCATTTTCTGTAGTGTCGCGATTCAGTTGCTTTCACTGTGAAATTGCGGAAAAGTTACGGAGATGACAAAAAAAGACAACAAAAACTCGTCTGAGAAAAAATTACGTCCGATAAAAGAAATCATGAAGTTCAGTTGCCTGTCTAATGTAGTGCAGTTTTCTGTCCGATGCAGTGCGCCTCGTCAATTTTGGTGTCATGAAAAACTGAGTGCCGCATTTCGGTAATTTGGAAACTGCTCTTAAACCATAATGAATTAGAGAGAGTGTTCTACATGCAAAATTTAACAAATGCAGTGCACTTGACTCATTCATGCATTCCAGTATCACCGGTAAACAAGGTTTCGAAAAACGGAACAAAGATAGAGTTCTGGCCTCAACCGTGTTGTCCAAAATGCCTTTTTTAGTTTAAAAACAAGAAAAAACCAAGCAGCTCGCGTTGATTTATGCTAAAAATTAAACTACAGTCATCTTTGCTTACCATCGTGCATTTAGAAAAAGTAAAGTGCATCGGTAGTTGCAGCGCACTTCGTCGTCGCGTGCAGTTAACTACATTCGGCCCCATAGTTTAGATGAAATTACGAAAGAAAAATGTTAGCAAAAAAAGTAATAATGTCGTTCTATTTGTCAACATTGCAGTGCCTTTTTCAGTCTGATGCAGTGCTTTCTTCTATCTGATGCAGTACACACGACGATTTTGGGTCGTGAAAAAACAGAGTGTCCGCATTTTCGTAAATTTAAAACTGCTCTTCAACCGTAAGGAATTAGAGGGAGCGTTCTACATGAAAAAGTTGCGTCTTCATGATATCTTACCAACCCTGTATCGTTTGGATCATTTCGACCAACGGTTTGTAAAAATTTCACGAAAAACGGCCGCTGCCTCTCGTAGTCAGCCGCACGGTTTTCAAAATTAACTAAAAACCGTAAAGAATCTCAAAAACATTTCAACATATGAAAGTTGCGCCTTGTTCGTAGCTTTCCAACGGCGTATCATACGCCTCGTTTCGACAAACGGTTAAAAAACTGAAGCTAAAACAGTACCGAAAATTGCAAAAAATTCGAAAAAACATAATTTTGTGATTTGTTAAATTCAAAACTGCTCTTAAATCGTAGCGATTTAGCGCGCCGACGATATCTTTCCAACGGTGTATCATATGCTTCATTCCGACGAGTGGTTTAGAAAAAAACGCAAAAAACGCTCGCTGTCATTATTCGTCGGTCGCACCGTTTTCAAAACAGCTCTTAAACCGTGCGGAATCTCGAAAAGTTTTCAACATGGCAAAGTTGCGTCTACTCCATAGCTTTTCAACGGTATATTACACGCATAATTCCGATAAGTGGTTAAAAAAATAGAGCAAAAAGTACCGAAAAAACAACACGTACAGTTTTTTCAAACATGAAATTCACTGGTCTCTGTGTTGCAGTATCTGTGCAGTGCCCTCACGTTGTGCGTGCAGTTCGGAAGTGTTATGAGAATATTATTCTCATAATGTTATGAGAATAGACCGGCTATATATATATATATATATATATATATATATATATATATATATATATATATATATATATATATATATATATATATATATATATATATATATATATATATATATA
>LR738715.1:771509811-771546970 GCA_902687465.1 Secale cereale
GCAAAATTGTGTCTACAATAGCTTACTGCAGAAATAGCTATCTGAGCCACAAGCTCGTGCTCTGTGATTCGTGCTGAAAGAAGACCGCAAAAAAGGTGAAAGGATTTAGGACAGTGTCTGCTATGCATGTGCTAGTAAAGGTACTGTGCATGTAGGGACCGGGAGACAATGGTCCATCTGACAGTGTGCGGCGGTAGTGGGGCTAGACCACTCACGTGAATGCCTCCTCTCACCTGATGGAACCGATGGACAAACGAAACGACTGCTGACTCCAATCATTTTGCATGCGCGGAGATGCTCGCATGACATTGGAGTGGGCTGTGGGAGATCGAATGTCAAACTACTCCACAAGTGAAGGAAAGGAAAAGGCCCGTGTCGCCCCCCGCAGGCGACCCGGGCGAAACCCCTAGCCGCCGGGCCGCCACCCCTCCCCTATCCCCCTCCCCCCCTCGTCGCCGCCGGCAGGCGCCGCCGGGCAAAGCCCGCACGGCGTCGGTGGCGGCGGGGCACTTCTTCCCTCTCGTGAGGCCTTGGTTGCGCGGGGCTGCCTGGCTAAGGAGAGGTGTGGGGGCTGCGCTGCGAGCTGGCGCCGGCCGGCGCGACGGATGTGGCGCTGCGGTGCGTGCGCTGGTGCTGCGGATGGTCGAGGGCAGGCGGAGGCCGGTTGGCGGCGTGATGCGGGTGGCTCGTCGGGGACGACGTGTCTGCAGGGCGCGCTGCTCCCGGCGCGGTTCGGCATCGCGTGGGGCGCGGGGTGAGCGCGGTTGGCGCCTTCTGCGTGGATCTGCTGGGTGGCGACGCCGATGCGCGAGGAGGTTGGGCGACACGGCGGGGAGGGGCTCCATGCCCGATCTGAGTTTGGGCGGTCCTGCGCCCAGATCCCGATGGCCGGTGGTGCCTGGATAGGGGAGGCGGGAGTGGTGGTGCCGGCGGATGCTGGTGGATTCCTCCTTGCAAGCGTGTGCACGTCCAGCTCCTGGAGCAGGGGCGCCGTCCAGCTTGTTGGTGCTAGAGGAAGCTCGGGTAGACCAGATCCAGCACGGAGGTCCGGTCCTTGCGCGCGGCGGTGCGAGCAAGTTAAGTTTTGGCCTGGTTTTTGCTCTTTTTCGGCGCGCTGCGGTGCGGGCCGGTCAGCTTTGGTTCTACTTCAGTCTCTCCTGTGCGCTGTGGTGCGAATTCTCGCCCAGATATGCGCACGGAGCTGGAGGATGGCCGGTGTCGATTTGGTTCGCCCAGGTCCTGCGAGCGGCGGTGTGGACCGGCCAGGCTGACGTGTGCTCGCCTAGGTTCTGCGTGCGGCGGTGACTATCCCGTGTCTGGTAGTGTGTGCTTGGCCTTGTTCTGCCCAGTGGTGCTGGTTTGGTCTCGGATCCTGGATGGTTGGCGGAAGGCCTAGCTCCGGATGAAAATCTTGCATCGACTTCGTCGGTGCCGACGGTAACGGCATCTATGGACGTCGTCTTCCTCCTTGGAGGTGCCGCCGTGGAGCTCATTGCTCTTCCTGCCTCATGGCTGAGGTCTCCGGGTGAAAACCTAAGATCTGGCGGAGCTAGATCGGATGACGGTGGTGTTCTCGATACCACTTCCTTCTTGGAGGCGTCATCTTGGAGGCCTCGACGATGGATTCCGATGGTGTGCATGGTTGCTGGCGGATCTTGGGTTTGTGGTGGTGCCGGCGGGTTTCTGTTTTCTTTCTTTTCTTTCTGCACTAGCCCTTTTGCTGTGCTTTCCTCCTTTGGAGGTGTTCTTGTTACTCCTCTTCTGATCAATGAATTTGGCAGTCCTCCTGCCAACGTTCAAAAAAAAAGACATTGGAGTGGGCTGTAGGTCATGCCTATACACTGTAACAAGACTAGTAAGGTTAAGAGTGATTTGTTGAGATTGTGGTGCATCCTTTGAGCACCTCCATACTACGTACTAGTACTACAAAGGAGTGCCGAGGCCCAGGCACACGTTGCACATAATATTATCTAGAGCCTTGACAATAGATACTATGGTTTATTCTATAGGAACTTCAAGTGGAAAATACACACATAGAATTATTGGAACCGGAAGGACCCTTTATAGGAGGTAAAATTAACTATTCATTTTGTGATTTATGAAGATACACACACGGAACCGTCGAAACTACATGTGGTACCGAGTATGGCATTAATGGAAGATCCGATGCTCGATCACGTTGGAACTGCCCCCCTATGAACTCAGGCGGTATTGTTTTTAAGAACTGTTGAAACTACTTGTGGTACTGAGTAAGGTATTCATGGAGTATCCGGTGATCGCTCACATTGGAACCGATCGCTCACTAACACACACACACACACACGCGCGCGCGCGCGCGCACACACACACACACACACAGACACACACACACACAGAGAGAGAGAGAGAGACACACGGAACCGCCTAGACTACATGTGGTACCGAGTAAGGCATTAACGGAAGATTCGATGCTCGATCACGTTGGAACTGACCCCCTATGAACTCATGTGGTATTGTTTTTAAGTACCGTTGAAACTACTTGTGATACCGAGTAAGGTATTCATGGAATATCTAGTGATCACTCACATTGGAACTGATTGCTCATTAATACACACACACACACACACGAGGGGGGAACCGCCAAGACTACATGTGGTATCGAGTAGGCCATTCACAGAAGATCCCATGATCATGGAGCTTGTATATGTATACAATGCAGTCATACGTGCACACTCCTATGCATGTACAGAATTTGTCATGGAGTCTATCAATACCTTCGCACTATATCCATGCATGCATCGCGTGGCCCAAGTATGTAACTACATCCAACGTGTACGTATACGTTTTGAATACACGTGTGTACCCGTCTAGCCGGCCGACGAATAATAATAATAATTCTCATACGTTTCAATGAAAGATACGGCCGCAGGTTTCCTCAAGGGTTATAACAGGTTCAAACAATAGTTAGGAAAAATTAATAACGTGCCCTACGTCGACGAAGTCTAAGAAATTATTTTGCATGACACCCCAAGAAAATGCATTGCAAGAAATATTAATTTCCGTGAAACTGACGCAGCTGCCCTTCTGCGGCGTACGCACCGAAAGCACGCCAACGGAGTAGCCCATACATTTCAAACTTTTGTTTCTAAACACGCATGTGCCATAATGTGTCCTGTACAGAACCGAACCTACACACAAGTTTTCAGAGGTGTTGGAACCTGAACCATGCATGCGCGTGACGAGGAATCAAAGAAATATGTGGACCGGGACCAATGATACATGCTTTTGTCAGCACGTAAGCCATAAAGCGGTCAGCGGGTAGTCAGGGAGACACCTCGCATATAATTCACCAATTGAGATAGAAAAGGAACCGGACCCAAACAGTGGCACGAATCTCCAGGCCGTTCTAGCTGTTCCGACAGCTATTTTCACAGCAAGCTGTCCTATGTATTGTTATTTCTAACTCTTTGGTCCCAATGAGTTTGGATACTATTTAGTTTGTGTTGTTGTTCTAGGAATAATTGGAGATGCATTGGATGCCCGTCTCAATGACAAGGAATGTGTTGTCACCATGTGCTTATTGGAGTCAAGCTAGGAAGATCAATGAACTACTATCTACCTTCAATTGGTATCTACTACATCCTTCCAATGCTATCTCGGTAATAAGTATCATCATCTACTTCATGCACACATTTCTTGCATCAACCTTGTGTAGGTTGTATCATGGCATGTAATTCATTATTCCTTATGATACTTGTTTCCTTTCTCAAAGCATCCCAACAATGATCTCTAGTTGCTAGTTGTGATGTCTTTGATGTTCGTGTGGTTGGAATTCATTTATATACAATAAGACCATATCTAGTCATGTGCTATGTTTTCAAGCAAATATCTTATTGGTATATTTATGACTTCCATGTGGATATCTTATTCTTTCCTTTTTGTAACTATTTCGTGTGTACATCCTTATTTGTGGATTGATATCATCATGATCTTCATCTACCTAGAATCTTATACACTTGAGAAAAGTTGCATATCTAGTTGATATCCCCTTCCTTCACTCCCACCTTTTCCTTCTTGTTTTATTTATTTGGTGGCTCCGTGAAAGTGTGTGCCTTATGTGAGGGTCTTATCTCGTTACATCTTGATGCACTCTAGTGTGGTGAAGATTTTTTTCTCTTGCTTGTCTTGATGAGGCTTTTGCCATTTCGATTGGTATCCCTCCTCTTGACAAAGCTTTCATTTTCTTTCTTCACCATGGGTTATCACAAGCGTTGGTTATTCATTTTGCATATTGAGTGTTCTTGTGAACCCCTTTCCTTGGTGTGTGTGTGTGTGGGAAGGACATGTCTTGCATCTTCCATCTTATCTAGTCAAGACTATGTTGATGCTTAATGCTCATCCTTATATTACTCTTCTCAAGTGCTTTGGCATGACTCACACACATCATTTTGGTTGAGCCTATTTCTAAGTTGCCTCTTTTATATGTTGCTCAACCATTTGTTTGTTGCATGTGCTAGGCTTTGTTTCCTACATGCTCACTTGCCCTTGTTCTGGGGGTTCTATTGATTTTTGGGGAGTTATGATCCTATTTTATGCATGTTGTATCCAAATACAAAAACTCTTATTTATGCAGAAATCATGGGGAGCTTCTCTAGTTTCTTTAGAACACTCCCTCGATCGTACCATAATATCTTTTATTCATGTGGCTCGTAGGATCATTGGTCTAGTTGGTTCAATTGGTATCTTTTTGATAGCTTGTTTCAATTGATATCTTTTGATTGCTTGATTGCTTGTTTCTCTCTTTGTTATGCCTTTGCGGCATATCATTCTTTAGCAATCTTTGAGCCTCAATATTGTTTGTTATCCTCCAAGATTTACCTTTGGTTATGTGTAATGCATTCCACTCTCTTGTCGATAAAATATACAATTTATGGAGGAACAAAATTTATATTGCTGTTGACACACGAACACGTCACGTGTACCCTCGACGCCGGGGGTGATACACTGCAGCTCACGTCGAAGGAGACCCGACCGAGAGCGCGATACGCAGGACAATCGGCGGGTGCTTTTGTAGACCCGAAACCCCACACGCCCGGGAGGGACCCCGTCAGGGCGCGCGGCGGCTATGGGCTGCTCTAGGTCGATTCGATCGCCCCTAGAGCCTCGCGGATCGCTGCCCTCCAACGCGAAGAACAAACGAAGAACGAGAAAGAAAGATAGAAGGGTAGGGGATAAAGATAGATGAAGATAAGAGTGTAATAGATTGATTGGTTTGATTGGAGTTGTTCAATCGGCCGTCACCCCCAACACATATAAGAGGCGGCTGGACATCCCGTACAAGTAAAGGATTTATCTAGGCTTTCCTTACAAGAAAATTATATCAATTCACGTCCTAAAGTCCTAGTTTTACTCCAACTCGGATTCAGTCTGAATCTGATCCAAACTTCTGTCCTGCTTCTTGCGCGGGTTGTGGAATTTGCATATTACCTTCGATTGAGAAGATATAAATACCAAATTTGTGCACCTCGACATGACGAACAATTCTTATGTTGAATATTTTTCCAAATAAGGCCATCTTGAATACTCTACGAAGCCATCTTTAATCTCCAGTCGGACTCGGTCATGTAACGGACTGGATTGTCCGAGTCTCGTAGTGAACTTGCAGGCCGTATACTATCTCAGATTATGATGACTCCAAAACCGAATTTCATCGTTTTTACGATACGCACAACTTCCGTATTGAACACTTCTCCATCCAAGATCATCTTGATAAACTTTTGGGCACATGTTCAGTTTTACTCGGATTCGTGCTCATCCACTCGGATATTAGAGTCTTTCACTCGGATGGTCCGACTGGACTTTTTCACTTGGATGTTTAGAATTTTTCACTCGGATGACTATATTTTCACTCGAAAGACAATCTTTCACTCGGATGACGACCACATTTTCAGTCGGAAGACAATCTTTCACTCGGATGATGACCACATTTTTAGTCGGAAGACAATCTTTCACTCGGATGATGACCACATTTTCAGTCGGAAGATAATTTCACTCGGATTACTATATTTGCAGTCGGAAGCCAATCTTTTACTCGGTCGATAAGTTTTCACTCGACCTTTTTCTCGATCAGTAGGTTTTCGCTCGACCTTTTACTCGATCGGTAGGTTTTCACTCGGATGATAAAACTTTTCACTCGGCTTTCCCGGCTGAAAAGACAGCCTGATCTTGATTTGCCTCTCCAGGTTGCATACGACCTCGGATTGAGACAAATTTATATGAAAATCGATCGGCTCGATGAGACGAAACCTTTTCATGTTGAAGGTTTTTCGATTCAAGGCCGCCTTGATTGCCGAATTACTCGCACAACCTATCAGACCAGTGTGTGGTACCTCGCGCCATATTTCCGTATAGTTTCAGTCTGCAGTGTATTGCCTCTAACTTTTGCATACGAACTCGAATTGAGATGATTTATATATCAAAATCGATTGCCTCGACGAGACGAAGACAACTCCTTAATGCATGATTGGCCAAAAACCACTCGTAACATTGAATTATGCCACTCGGAATATAGTTTTGGTCCCTAAAATAAGGTCGAATGATGATAACCAAAACATCAAAGTTGTTCCACTCGGCGACGTGAATCTTTTCATGCTGAAAACCCTTTCACTCGAGACCATCTTCATTGCTTTCCGTATCCTGCCAAAATCAGGTGTCAACACATGCCCCCCTGTTTTCTGGCACAACTTGCGTGCCAGAAAATATCTTGCCTAGGGTAATGTTTAAGCACGATGTCAACACTCCATCGGCTGTGCATGTTGAGTATGATAATTTTAATAGTGCATATACTCATGTTTGTTGCTTCTTCTGTAGAGCCTCTTGGATAATAGTTGTCTGAAAACAACAATTGGATGTCACAAATGCTTCCACGTAAGTTTCTTATGTCAATCCGGACCTTGCACTTGTCCAGGCATTCCCTGGGAATATTAGAACCCTTCAACGAAGACGGTTGCCAAATGATTATGACCATGCACCTCAAAGGAATACCGTCAACTGTTCGGCGACTCAACTCGTTATCAAAGTACAACATCAAGCCTCCGCCGAACAATGTCTGTCTCCTGACTTAGATCCTGCAAATAAATAACATCTGGAGTCGGAGCTCTTTTATGCACTAGACCCTTGATTAGTGGTCGACTCAATAATTAAGTTGGCCTCGCCAGTATTGGCAAACACTGAGCATCAGCTATAGGAGTAGGAAATCAACCATGGTGAACACCGTTAGCTAGATGTCGGGTTTGCCAACACAATGAATTCTGAGGGTGATATGCAAATATCGGCCATGCGTTCTTATCTCAAAAGTTCTCGGGAGTCCGTCCACCAAAGTGTGAATAGCCGAAATAAGTCAGATGTTTCGGCTGAGGATAAATTCCATAGCATTGATTTTGATGGTACGATTGAAGAATATGGATGAGACGCCTCCTGGAGTCTCCTATATGAAAATTGTCGTCCTCGCCTACGGGCTTTACACTTGTACTCCTTTATTTCTGCTGGCTTCGCAACAGGATATGTGATGCGGCTCTTGACTCGAGGATTTCCCTTAGGAACCCAGGCCATGTTCCTTTTCTCCAGCTCTTTGTCCCTAAGCCGTTTTAGCTTCTTCTGTTGCGAATATGGTAAGCCGAGTGGGCGTTTCAGCTGGGACTTTGGTTTATGCGCTGGCAAATTCTTCCTGGCTTTGGGCACCTCCGGCTTGGCCTGTCAAACCTCGGCGATTGGATCCTTGAAATTTACTTGCTTCACTTTCTTGTCCTTAGTAGCCAACATGGACCCGGCTGGCTTTTTGTCATTGGGATTCGGATCTGAAATAGCACACTTGTCGGTGTACTAAAGTAGGGGTACCCTTAGTATCCCGAACTTGTGCACGGGCAGTCGCGGCACCCCGCGGCAGGGCTTGCCGGGTGACCACCAAGATCCTCCGTGGTTCCCTTGGGGCCATTCAAGAACAAAGTATCTAAGTCAAGAAGACAAGGACCCCGCAAAAGGAGCTTGCCGGGAAGGCCACTCAAGGCACAAGACCACTTAAGGCGCAAGACCCTGGCAAGAGGAGCTTGCCGGGAAGGCCAACCAAGGCATCTCAAGAAACTTGCCGCGGCGCGCCACGCGTCCCGGCAAGGCCCGGTGAGCGACAAGCTCCCGGAAGCGACAAGATAGCGACCACGGCAAGGCGCTTGTCGCGGCAAGCTTCCACTCAATACCCGCGGTCCAGTGCATCCACCCACGTGTCGCTCTGGGACCCTTCCAGGCGTACGTGGCGGGAGGCTGTGCAGCCAGGGGTACGCGGTGGCAAGCGGCGCTGACAAGGTTGCCATCGTGGCGAACGGTGGCGCCCCTGACGGCCCCTTTTTGCACTGTTTGGGCGACGGCGATAGGCATTTAATGCCCTTGTCCCCTACCGTCAGGGTTAGGTATGGAACACTGTACCAGCTACCACTCTTTTTCCATTTTTACCCTCAACTGCATTTCCACCTGTCGGTGACCCCTTGAGCCTATAAAAGGAGGCCCATGCGCAACGTAGAGGGGGGTTCGAACATTCTCACGCTCGGTCTCGTTAGCTGCTAAAGGGTACTATAGCTCTCAGTGCTCCCGAGCAAGAACACAATACAAACCAAAGCAGGAGTAGAGTTTTACGCATCCGTGCGTCCCGAACCTGGGTAAACTTTGCATCGGCTCGATCTGCTCTTCGTGCGATCTCCGCCCCCTGCCGTACCGAAAAGGGGCTTCGGTCCCATAGGTGTTCGTGGGTGGATCAGTTTCCCCGACATCTTTGGCGCGCCAGGTAGGGGGAGCGTCGAGGTTGTGTGAACCTGATCCGGCGTTCACACGAGCTAGATCTTCATCATCTTCATCAACATGCAACCGAAGAAGAAGGCTTCGGAGGCAGCTGGCCCGTTCGCGTCAATCCCACCACCGCCGGAGCCAACGGCTGGTGTGGTAGACGCCGGCGGAAGAACGGACATCGAACAGGGAGCTCATGGTGCTGCCAAGTCCAAGGACAAGGTTACGCTGCCCATCGGCGGCGTAGCCGGCTCCCACGACGACCGGGCGCACTCCAAGACCTCGGCGTTCATGCATGCACCGCGCCCATCTCAGGAGGCGCGGGCCCGGCAGCGTCATGGTACTCACGGTACCATACATTTGCTGGGCCAAGATCAAGCTGGCGGATCTCAGGATGCTCAAGACCTGCATGCGCGCCAGCATGCCGGCACGAGCAAGGCATGGTCGCCTGGACGGGATACTGCTCCTTCTAACATAGTTAGAAGTCCGAGCATATCCCGCTCCTCGCACCGTTCGCCACCGCTACCCGCCACCCCAGCAGAAGCTCTGGCTCGAGCTCAACTGCTCCTAGACTTCCCTCCAGCAGCAGACAAGGCCAACGACTGGAGGGCCACCATTCAGAGTCTCATCGCCTTCGCCAACGGCGACACTCCGCAGCAGCCAAGTACATCACGGCCGCGGCAAGTCAGCCAGGCGCGGGTCGATGGCGACAAGACCGGTGGGGGTGCAACCACCGTGCACTCTCCGCCCCGAAGGCCAAGATCGCCGACCCGCCGGATCCACCTCGACAGCGACTCCACTGCGTCGTCGGATCCACGAGCTCGTCGCGATCAGCGCCAAGTTCTTCAAGATCGACAGCAAGAGGACGCTCGTACCCGCATCGAGCGCCGAAGAGAAGCGCGGCGTCAATCAGACCAGCGCGCTGGGCCCGCTGTCGACATGCATGCGCCAGGGGGACCAGGTGACTTGCCGTACGCGGTAGGTTGTCCTGCGTTCACTCGTGAGCTGCGGCAAGTCCAGTGGCCCAGCATGAAAAATTTCAAGCCAGACATACCGGAGAAGTACGACGGCAAGACGCATCCGTCGGAGTTCCTCAGCATCTAGACCATCGCGGTGCAAGCTGCCGGGGGGCGAGACGACAAGATCCTTGCCAACTACTTCCCGCTGGTACTCAAACCCAACGTCAGATCCTGGCTCATGCACTTGCCGGACAACTCCATTTCTTCCTGGGCAGACCTCTGCCATCAGTTTGTCGGCGCCTTTACAGGCGGCCACAAACCTCATGGCCAGGAGAGTGACCTTCACCTGCTCGCCCAGAAGGAAGGAGAGTCCCTGTGCAAGTTCATCCAGAGGTTCATCCGTGTCCAGCACAACATCCCAGTCGTCCACCCTGCCGCGGTTATCAGCGCATTCCACCAGAACGTGCGTAACCGCAGGATGAGGGAGGAGATGGCGATGTGCAAGATCAGGGACGTTAGCGAGCTGTACGCCCTGGCCGACAAATGTGCACGTGCTGAAGAGGGGAGGAAACTCCCCGGAGAGGATACATGAGCAGGAGGATCTGACAGCGAGGATGCCGCCCCGGCAAAGAAAAACCGGCGGCGGAACAACAGGAAGAAGAAAAGCAAAGAAGTGCTAGTCGTTGAGCAGTCCGGCAAGGAAGGTGGCGCCAAGAAAGCCCAAGTTGGTAGCTCCGGCAAGGAGACTGCCGCATGCACCAACTGCCAGGCTGTGGCGGCCGCCGACAAGCAGGACGGCACCGACAAGCAGTACTGCAAGATCCACCGCACCAAGGGTCACGACCTCCAGAACTGCAAGAGGGTCGAGTACCTTGTTGAGCAGCAAAAAGCTGAGTACGAGCGGCGCGACAAGGAGAAGGCCCAAGGAGGTGATGGAGGATCCAGAAGGAAGTGGCCATTCAACAGCCGGGGAGAACGCCGCGGCAAGGCCAAGCAGCGACAAGGAGACAGACCTCCCCGCGGCCGCGACAAGGATGAAGATGACGACGACGACGAAGACATGGATGATGCGGAGACCAGTGAGCAGGAGTTCCAGAAAGCCACAGAGGTCTTGTGCATTGACGGCGGTGCTTCACTGCATACTTCACACCGCCAACTTAAACAGTGGGTGTGGGAAGTTAATGCAGCAGAACCACCTGTCGAATCGCGCAAGCTTCTGAAATGGTCCAGCACGCCTATCATCTTTGATATTGAGGACCACCCTGATCGCACAACTGCGGTCGGGTGCTTACCGATGTTGGTTTCACCAACCATCCGCAACCTCAAGGTCACTAAGATGCTAGTTGACGGCGGGGCCGGCTTGAACCTGAGCTCCTCCGCTGTGATCCAGAAACTCCAGATCCCTCACAGCGAGCTCGAAGAGACCGGCACGTTCCAAGGAATCAACCCGGGAAGGAGCAAGCCGAAGGGGAAGATCACGCTGCCAGTGACATTTGGCGGCGAGCTGAACTTCAGGACTGAGAGGGTCACTTTTGACGTTGCCGATTTTCCATTGCCTTATAATGGGATACTCGGCCGTCCAGCACTCGCCAAGTTCATGGCAGCCTCTCACTACGCATATAACATGCTCAAGATGCCAGGCCCGATAAGCATCATCTCTGTCCCTGGCGACAAGAAAGATGCTCTTATCTGTGCCGCCAAGATCTACTGGGAAGCAGCAGCCGCAATAGATCACAAGTCACTTGCCGCTGAAGCTCCTGGGGGGAAGAAGAAGACCAAGTCCGACAAGAGCTCTGGCGCCCACTCCGGCAAGCGCACCTCTTCGGAGTGCTGCGCTACCATCAAGGACGCACCATCGAGCTCCACCGGCAAGTGTAAGAAGACGATGGCGGCTCCGCCAGCGACTAAGAAGGTGTCCGCCAAAGAGGACGGCACTGGTGGTACCTTCATCATCAGTGCCACGCTTGACCCTAAATAGGAAAGCGCGCTCGTTGCTTTCCTGCGGGCGAACGTCGACGTGTTTGCATGGCACCCGTCTGACATCCCCGGTGTTCCCAGGAAAGTAATTGAGCACAAGCTTGCCGTCTGTCCTCATGCGCGGCTCGTCAAGCAGAAAGTCAGGAAACAAGCAGTGGAGCGCCAAGAATTCATCGCAGAAGAGATCAAGAAGTTGGAAGCAGCAGGCCTTGTCAGTGGAGTGCTCCATCCTACGTGGTTGGCCAATCATGTAGTCGTGCGCAAGGCAAACGGGAAATGGAGGCTTTGTATCGACTTCACCGATGTGAATAAAGCTTGTCCCAAAGACCCATTTCCCTTGCCGCGCATTGACCAGATTGTTGACTCCACGGCCGGATGTGACTTGCTTTCATTTCTTGACGCATACTCAGGATACCATCAGATCTTCATGGCAGAAGAAGATGAGGAGAAGACCGCGTTCATCACTCCATGTGGCACATACTGTTTCATACGCATGCCTTTTGGATTGAAGAATGCTGGTTCAACATTTGTGAGGGTAGTCCATACAGCTTTTGAGCCACAGATACACAGAAATGTGGAAGCTTACATGGATGATATAGTGGTCAAGAGCAAGGACAGGGCAACCCTGATTCAAGATTTAGACGAGACCTTTGCAAATCTGCGCAAGATCCAACTCAAGCTCAACCCCGAGAAGTGTGTGTTTGGAGTCCCTTCCGGCAAGCTTCTCGGGTTCTTCGTGTCTCAGAGAGGAATTGAAGCCAATCCCGACAAGATCAAGGCCATTGAGCAGATCGAAGCACCCAAGTGCGTCAAGGATGTACGAAGACTTGCCGGTTGCGTGGCTGCTCTTAGCAGGTTTATCTCTAAGTCTGCTGAGCGCGCCCTGCCGTTGTTTAAAATTTTGAAAAAGGCAGGTCCAATGAAATGGACTCCGGAAGCGGAGGCTGCGTTGCAAGACTCGAAGAGATACCTGTCCTCCACTCCAATACTTGTCGCACCTAAGCCACAAGAGAAGTTGCTGCTGTACCTAGCGGCAACCAATCAAGTGGTTAGTGCTGTGTTAGTAGCGGAGAGGGAGGCAGATGATGAGCCAGCAACCACGGCAAGCACATCCAGCGACAAGCAGGGTGCTTCTCCGACAAGCTCTGGTCCCGACAAAGATGGATCTGCGCAGGCGCAAGAGGAGATACGGAAGAAGATGGTGCAGCGCTCAGTTTATTTTGTCAGCTCCCTTCTGCAGGGGGCTAGGTTAAGAGGATATTGCATAATCCAGAAGCAACAGGCAGGATTGTTGAGTGGGCATTGGAACTGTCAAGCTTTGGCCTCAAGTTTGAAAGAACTTCAACTATCCAAAGCAGAGCCTTGGCAGAATTCATAGCAGAGTGGACGCCGACACCAGATGAAGAGATTCCAGAAACGAGCATCCCCGTCAAAGAAGCAAGCAAAGAGTGGCTGATGTACTTTGATGGTGCCTTCTCGCTGCAAGGCGCCGGTGCTGGCGTGCTGCTTGTCGCACCCACCGGAGAGCACCTCAAGTACGTAGTCCAGATGCACTTTCCCGAGGAGCAAGCAACAAACAATACTGCAGAGTATGAAGGTTTGCTTGCCGGTCTCAGGATCGCGGCAGACCTTGGGATCAAGAAGCTTATTGTCAGGGGTGACTCACAGCTTGTCGTCCGCCAAGTAAACAAGAATTACCAGAGTCCGTTGATGGAAGCCTACGTCGATGAAGTGAGAAAGCTTGAAGAGCACTTTGACGGCCTATAGATGGAGCATGTTCCAAGAGCTCAGAACGACATCGCTGATGGCCTGTCAAAGTGCGCCGCACTTAAGTTACCTGTGGAACCAGGGATCTTTGTGCTCAAGTTAGCTCAACCATCCGTAACACCATCAACTGGACAGACCAAGAAGAGGAAATTGATTTCTGGCGACTATTTTCCGGCAGAGCTTCCCGAAGCCGCCGCCAAGAAGGTCCCCAAAAACAACGCCAAGAGTGCTGAGGAGCAGTGTGCTCCGGCAAGCCCCATGGTTTGTTTCGTTGAAGCAAACGCTCCCGACAAGTTTTGCTCCGGCAAGCTTGCCGGGGAATGTCAAGCTCCGGCTGAGCCGCAGGTTCTCGCTGTAGAAGCGGACATTCCCACAGCAGCAGATGTGCCTTTAGTCCTTGCTGTCGAGCCACAAGCTCCAGCATGGGCACAGCAGATTGTCCGTTTCCTTCAGATAGGAGAACTTCCCGAAGAGCAAGAAGAAGCGGAAAGAGTAGCCTGGCAGTCAAGTATGTACCAGTTTGTCGACAACACACTGTACAGAAGAAGACTCAACTGTGTGAAATTGAAGTGTATTCCCCGGGAAGATGGACAAAAGCTGTTGGCAGAAATACATGGAGGCATATGTGGCCACCACATTGGCGCAAGAGCACTTGTCGGCAAAGCGTTCCGGCAAGGTTTCTTTTGGCCAGAAGCCCTCCAGGATGCAACTGCACAAGTAACCAAGTGTGAAGCGTGCCAGTTCCATTCCAAGCAGATACACCAGCCAGCTCAAGCTCTCCATATGATCCCTTTATCCTGGCCATTTTTGGTCTGGGGGCTTGACATCCTCGGCCCCTTCCCCCGCGCAGCCGGGGGCTTTGAGTACTTGTACGTTGCAATCGACAAGTTCACAAAGTGGCCGGAAGTGGAACCAGTGAGGAAGGTGATAGCACAGTCAGCAGTCAAGTTCTTCAGGTCGATTGTTTGCCGTTTCGGGATCCCTAACAGGATCATCACCGACAACGGTACACAATTCACGAGTCGCACCTTCATGCAGTACGTCCAAGATCTTGGCGCCAAGGTCTGCTTCGCTTCTGTTGCTCACCCGAGAAGAAACGGTCAAGCGGAGAGGACAAATGCTGAAGTGCTGCGTGGACTCAAGACCAGAACTTTCGACAGGCTGCACAAGTGCGGAAAAAACAGGATCGAGGAGCTGCCGGTGGTTCTTTGGTCGATCAGGACGACGCCAAATCGAGCCACTGAACAGACACCTTTTGCTCTAGTCTATGGATCAAAGGCAGTTCTCCCCACGGAACTCGTATACGGGTCACCTCGAGTGCTCGCTTATGATGAGCTCGAGCAAGAGTAGCTGCGACAAGATGACGCGCTGCTCCTTGAGGAAGACCGTCTTCAGGCTGCTGTACGAGCTGCTCGCTACCAGCAAGCTTTGCGCCGCTACCATAGCCGCAAAGTTAACGCCAGAAGTCTCGAGGAAGGCGACCTTGTTCTTCGGCGCGTTCAGTCCGCCAAGAATTCCAACAAGTTGACGCCGAAGTGGGAAGGCCCTTACCGGGTGAAACGAGTCACTAGGCCCGGCGCTGTCCACCTTGAGACCGAAGATGGCTTTCCGGTGAGCAAATCCTGGAACATCGAGCATCTTCGTAAGTTTTACCCGTAAGGCGCGGTTGCCGTGACCCGCTCCGGCAACCACCTTTTGTACAAGTCTTGCCGCTGTTGCATGTAATCCTTTGTACAAAGCCGAGCGCAGACCCCGTGCATCAGTAAAGCTCATGTGCTCCGCACACCTTGTCATTTTCGTGCTTTCTATTTTTTGCATGAGTTATCTGACACTTTGTGCAGCACCTACCCCCGGTAAGCAATAACGAGCCCAAAGGCTCCATATCTGCATTTTCTCTTCTTTCTTTTTTCTCAAGAAAAGGAAGGTTCCCTCGCGCACAAGTTTGCTGGGGGGGAGGAGAAGATAGTGGTATGGACCAAGCGCCGTTCAGGAAAGTTTTGCCTTGCCGGGAAGCAAACGACACAAAAGCTAAGTTGCCAAAGTTTGAGCAATCAATTTTTTTAAATTTTAAGTTATCTTCCTTGAACGACCACACTTTGTATGGAAAACCTATGCGCGGAGGAACCAACTCGTGGCTAGTCGCGCCCTTATTTTTTTTCGAGGTCGCTCAACGACTTAAGTGTGCTGCGACTAGTGTCGCGCCCTTACTTTGTTTCGAGCAAGCTCAACAACTTAAGTGTGCTGCGGCTAGTCGCGACAAGGTTTATTGTCGGCAGCGACACCGCCAGTAGGCTGCTGACGTCCCGCACTCAGCGCTCGCGGCTAATGGTGCCCGCGCCGGCAAGATCCCTAAAAGTGTAGGGCAAAAACATACAAAGGAAGGAGTCGAGTAAAGGAAATAATATAGCAACTACTACCCAAAATAGAGTTATATTACAAGATAGCTTGTCGCAGCTCTAATAGACTGTTTTCATAACATGATTAGTAGCGACAAGGAAAGAAGGAAATGGGCAGCCTAATCTGCGCGATCGCCCTCGACCCTCTTGATCCCGCTCACCTTGTCCACAATGGGTGCGACAAGGGCCTTGAGCGCCTCCAGATCAGCGTCCGACGGCAGGCTCTTGAGGACGTTGGTGAGGTTGAGTCCCGGATTACGGAAGGCCACCTTCATCAGCACCTTCTGAAGGGCTCCCACACAGAGCTTACGCGACTCATCCGCCAGCTGCTTTGGGATCCTCTCCCGGAGACGCTGAAGGGCCGTCGCCACGCCTCTGAAGAATAGGGTGAGCTTGGCGCTGGGGTGGAGGTTCTCTTTGGAAGAATACCCGAGATACTCCGCCCCTAGCTGCGCCAGCTCCTTGTCGATATCCACGGCGGCATTCACAAGACCCTCTGTCCAGTGCTCGACGGTCGCCCTGAAGTTGTTCTGGGTGACGGCAGCACTCGCCAGCAGCGCCTTCTCGACCTTGACCTCCTCCTTCAAGGCCGCCTCCCGCTCCCTGGCGCCGTCCAGCGTCTTTGTCAAAGTGGTTAGCTTCAACTCAAGATCGGCGTTGGAGTTCTTGGCGGCGGCAAGCTCCTTGCCCTTCTCGGCGAGGCGAACCTGCAGCTCCGAGTGGCTGTGGGCGTCCTTCTCCCGCTCGAGCTTGAGCGCGGCGACCTCCTCGCCGCTCGCCTTGAGGTTGGCCTCGAGCTGCGCTACTCTCGTCTCCAACTCCTTCTTGGCAGTCTCAACAGCTGCGGCAGCGTCCTTTGCCTCCTGGAGGGCCCCGCCAAGTGATTGCTCGCGCGCGGCAAGATCCTCCTCGTGGCTGTCGAGGTTGATCTTCCGCTGCGCCAGCTCGCCCTCCTGCGCAGATAGCTTCTCGGCGGCGAGCCGCTGCTGCTCTTCGACCTCGGCCTTCTCGAGGAAGAAGGCCATCTGCTCCTCAGCGAGCTGCTCCCGCTCCTCTGCGAGGGACCGGAGAGCTGCCTGGTTGAGGGCCCGGAGCTCCTCCGCGCGCTTCTCCATATCAGCTCCCGCCTTGGCGGCCAGCGCCTCGCGGGACTCCAGCTTGGCCTGTCGGGCGTGATAGAGCGACAGCAGCTTACGCAGCAGCCGCTCCTCCTCGGGCGCGCCGCTGCTGCTGCTCAGCGCGTCGACAAGCTTCAGCCCGGCGGAGGCAAGTACTTCCCCGTCAAAGGCTTCTCCCTCGACCGGCGCCCTGGACATGGATGCCCATGGGAGGCTGATGAAGACACCATTGCCGGCCTTCAAGTAGGCGCCTGGCTCGGGCTCTTCGGAGCCTGGGGCTGCAGCAGCGGCGGAGGGATCGGCGGTCGGCGTAGCGCCTGGCGCTCCTGCGGCCTCAGGGCCGTCAGTGCGACCGCCGGACCCCTCGTCGCCGGCGGGCTCGTCAGCACCGGCCGTCTCTTCGGTGGCAGCGGTGTCGCCGGTGTCGCCGCGCGCGTTCCCCTCGACCGCGACCTCCGTCTCCATCGGTTCCACAACGGATGGGTCTGACGACAGGAAAGGGGGAGAAAAACAGTTAAGCAAATATTAAAAAAAAAGAAGATCAAGAGAAGAAAAGCCCAAGGGAAGTATGAAGCGAGAAGATTACCTGCGTGAGCCGGCTCCTCGGCAGTGTCCCTCGCTGGGGAGCTCTCCCTTGGCGGCGTAGTTGTAGTCCCCGCGGGCGGAGGGCCGCTGGTGCTGTCCCTCGCCGGAGAACTTGCCCTTGGCGGAGAATTCTGAAGGAAATATGCCCTAGAGGCAATAATAAAGTTATTATTTATTTCCTTATATCATGATAAATGTTTATTATTCATGCTAGAATTGTATTAACCGGAAACTTAATACATGTATGAATACATAGACAAAACAGAGTGTCCCTAGTATGCCTCTACTAGACTAGCTCATTGATCAAAGATGGTTATGTTTCCTAGCCATAGACATGAGTTGTCATTTGATCAACGGGATCACATCATTAGGAGAATGATCTGATGGAAAAGACCCATCCGTTAGCTTAGCACTATGATCGTTTAAGTTTTACTGCTATTGCTTTCTTCATGACTTATACATGTTCCTATGACTATGAGATTATGCAACTCCCGAATACCGGAGGAACACTTTGTGTGCTACCAAACGTCACAACGTAACTGGGTGATTATAAAGGTACTCTACAGGTGTCTCCGAAGGTACTTGTTGGGTTGGCGTATTTCGAGATTAAGATTTGTCACTCCGATTGTCGGAGAGGTATCTCTGGGCCCACTCGGTAATGCACATCACTATAAGCCTTGCAAGCATTGTAGCTAATGAGTTAGTTGCGGGATGATGTATTACGGAACGAGTAAAGAGACTTGTTGGTAACGAGATTGAACTAGGTATTGAGATACCGACGATCGAATCTCGGGCATGTAACATACCGATGACAAAGGGAACAATGTATGTTGTTATGCGGTTTGACCGATAAAGATCTTCGTAGAATATGTGGGAGCCAATATGAGCATCCAGGTTCCGCTATTGGTTATTGACCGGAGACGTGTCTCGGTCATGTCTACATAGTTCTCGAACCCGTAGGGTCCGCACGCTTAAGGTTTCGATGATAGTTTTATTATGAGTTTATGAGTTTTGATGTACCGAAGGAGTTCAGAGTCCCGGATGAGATCGGGGACATGACGAGTAGTCTCAAAATGGTCGAGACGTAAAAATCGATATATTGGACGACTATATTCGGACATCGGAAAGGATCCGAGTGATTCGGGTATTTTCGGAGTACCGGGGAGTTACGGGAATAGAGGAGAGAGGCCAAAAGGAAGGAGGCGTGCACCCCCCCTTCTGGTCCGAATTGGACAAGGGGTGCAGCCCCCTTTTCCTTCTCCCTCTCCCCCTCTTTCCTTCTCTCCTACTCCGGAAAGGAAAGGGGAATCCTACTAGGACTTGGGAGTCCTAGTAGGACTCCCCACACTTGGTGCGCCCCCTCTAGGGCCGGCCTCTCCCTCCCTCCTTTATATACGGGGGCAGGGGGGCACCTCTAGACACAAAAATTGATCTCTTGATCTCTTAGCCGTGTGCGGTGCCCCCCTCCACCATAGTTCTCCTCGATAAATATTGTAGCGGTGCTTAGGCGAAGCCCTGCGACGGTAGAACATCAAGATCGTCACCACGCCGTCGTGCTGACGGAACTCTCCCTCGACACTCGGCTGGATCGGAGTTCGAGGGACGTCATCGAGCTGAACGTGTGCTAGAACTCGGAGGTGCCATAGTTTCGGTGCTTGATCGGTCGGGCCGTGAAGACATACGACTACATCAACCGCGTAGTTCTAACGCTTCCGCTTTCGGTCTACGAGGGTATGTAGACACACTCTTCCCTCTCGTTGCTATGCATCTGGTAGATAGATCTTGCGTGATCGTAGGAAATTTTTAAAATACTACGTTCCCCAACAGTGGCATCATGAGCCAGGTCTATGCGTAGATGATATGCACGAGTAGAACACAATGAGTTGTGGGCGATACTAGTCATACTGCTTACCAGCATGCCATACTTTGCTTTGGCGGTATTGTGAGATGAAGCGGCCCGGACCGACATTACGCGTACGCTTACGCGAGACTGGTTTCACCGTTATGAGCACTCGTTGCTTAAAGGTGACTGGCGGGTGTCTGTCTCTCTCACTTTAGTTGAATCAAGTGTGGCTACGCCCGGTCCTTGTGAAGGTTAAAACAGCACATACTTGACGAAACATCGTTGTGGTTTTGTATGCGTAGGTAAGAACGATTCTTGCTAAGCCCATAGCAGCCACGTAAAACTTGCAACAACAAAGTAGAGGACGTCTAACTTGTTTTTTCAGGGCATGTTGTGATGTGATATGGTCAAGACATGATGAGATATACGGTTTTGTATGAGATGATCATGTTTTGTAAAGTTATCGGCAACTGGCAGGAGCCATATGGTTGTCGCTTTATTGTATGAAATGCAATCGCCATGTAATTGTTTTACTTTATCACTAAGCGGTAGCGATAGTCGTAGAAGCAATAGTTGGCGAGACGACAACGATGCTACGATGGAGATCAAGGTGTCGCGCCGGTGACGAAGGTGATCATGACGGTGCTTTGGAGATGGAGATCAAAGGCACAAGATGATGATGGCCATATCATGTCACATATTTTGATTGCATGTGATGTTTATCTTATTATGCTTCTTATTTTGCTTAGTTCGACGGTAGCATTATAAGATGATCCCTTACTAAATTTCAAGGTATAAGTGTTCTCCCTGAGTATGCACCGTTGCGAAAGTTCGTCGTGCCGAGACACCACGTGATGATCGGGTGTGATAAGCTCTACGTTCAAATACAACGGGTGTAAGCCAGTTTTGCACACGTAGAATACTCGGGTTAAACTTGACGAGCCTAGCATATGCAGATATGGCCTCGGAACAGTGGAGACCGAAAGGTCGAGCGTGAATCATATAGTAGATATGATCAACATAAGATGTTCACCATTGAAACTACTCCATCTCACGTGATGATCGGACATGGTTTAGTTGATTTGGATCACGAGATCATTTAGATGACTAGAGGGATGTCTATCTAAGTGGGAGTTCTTAAGTAATATGATTTAATTGAACTTTAATTTATCATGAACTTAGTCCTCGTAGTATTAGCATATCTATGTTGTAGATCAATAGTTCACGATGTTGCTCCCCGTTTACTTTTTATATGTTCCTAGAGAAAACTAAGTTGAAAGATGTTAGTAGCAATGACGCGGAATTGTTCTGTGATCTGAGGATTATCCTCATTGCTGCACAGAGAATTATGTCCTTGATGCACCGCTAGGTGACAGACCTATTGCAGGAGCAGATGTAGACGTTATGAACGTTTTGACAAAAGCTCGGTATGATGACTACTTGATAGTTTAAGTGCACCATCCTTTACGGCTTAGAACTGGGACTTCAAAAACGTTTTGAACGCCACGGAGCATATAAGATGTTCCAAGAGTTGAAATTAGTATTTCATACTCATGCCCGTGTCGAGAGGTATAAGACTTCTGACAGTACTTTGCCTACAAGATGGAGGAGAATAGCTCAACCAGTGAGCATGTGCTCATATTGTCTGGGTACTACAATTACTTGAATCAAGTGGGAGTTAATCTTCCAAATAAGATAGTAATTGACAAAGTTCTCTAGTCACTATCACCAAGTTAGTAGAACTTCGTGATGAACTATAATATGCAAGAGATGACGAAAGGAATTCCCGAGCTCTTCGCGATGCTGAAGTCGGCGAAGGTAGAAATCATGAAAAAGCATCAAGTTTTGATGGTTAACAAGACCACTTGTTTCAAGTAAAGGGCAAAGGGATAGAAGGGGAACTTCAAGAAGAATGACAAGCAAGTTGTCACTCCCGTGAAGAAACCCAAAGCTAAAACTCAAGCCTGAAACTAAGTGCTTCTACTGCAAAGGAAATGGTCACTGGAAGTGGAACTGCCCTAGATACTTGGCGGATAAGAAGGATGGCAAAGTTAACAAAGGTATATTTTGATATACAGATTATTGATGTGTACTTTACTAGTGTTCATAGCAACCCCTGGGTATTTGATACCGGTTCAGTTGCTAAAATTAGTAACTCGAAACGAGAATTGCAGAATGAACAGAGACTAGTTAAAGGTGAAGTGACGATGTGTGTTGGAAGTGGTTCCAAGATTGATATGATCATCATCGCACACTCCCTATACTTTCGGGATTAGTGTAAAACCTAAATAAATGTTATTTGGCATTTGCGTTGAGCATGAATATGATTTGATCATATTTGTTGCAATACGGTTATTCATTTAAAGTCATAGAATAATTGTTATTCTGTTTACATGAATAAAACCTTCGTTGGTCATACACCCAATGAAAATAGTTTGTTGGATCTCGATCGTGGTGATACACATATTCATAATATTGAAGCCAAAAGATGCAAGGTTAATAATGATAGTGCAACTTATTTGTGGCACTGCCGTTTAGGTCATAATGGTGTAAAGCGCATGAAGAAACTCCATAGTGATGGACTTTTCGAATCACTTGATTAAGAATCAGTTGGTGCTTGCGAACCATGCCTCATGGGCAAGATGACTAAAACTCCGTTCTCCAGAACAATGGAGCGAGCAACAGATTTGTTGGAGATCATACATACAGATGTATGTGGACCAATGAGTGTTGAAGCTCGTGGCGGGTATAGTTATTTTCTGACCTTCACTAACGATTTGAGTAGATATGGGTATATCTACTTAATGAAGCACAAGTCTGAAACATTTGAAAAGTTCAAAGAATTTCAGAGTGAAGTGGAGAATCATCGTAACAAGAAAATAAGAGTTTCTACGATATGATCGTAGAGGTAAAATATTTGAGTTAGCGAGTTTGGCCTTCAGTAAAAACAATGTGAAATAGTTTCACTACTCACGCCACCTGGAACACCACAGTGTAATGGTGTGTCCGAACGTCATAACCGTACTTTATTAGATATGGTGCGATCGATGATGTCTCTTACCGATCTACCACTATCGCTTTTGGGGTTATGCATTAGAGACAGCTACATTCACGTTAAATAGGGCACCATCTAAATCCGTGGAGATGACACCGTATGAACTGTGGTTTGACGAGAAACCTAAGCTGTCATTTCTTTAAGTTTGGGACTGCGATGCTTATGTGAAAAAGTTTCAACATGATAAGCTTGAACCCAAATCGGAGAAGTAAATCTTCATAGGATACCCAAAAGAAACTGTTGGGTACACCTTCTATCACAGATCCGAAGGCAAGGTCTTTGTTGCTAAGAGTGGATCCTTTCTAGAGAAGGAGTTTCTCTCGAAAGAAGTGAGTGGGAGGAAAGTAGAACTTGATGAGGTAATTGTACCTTCTCCCGAATTGGAAAGTGGAACATCACAGAAACAAGTTCCAGTGATTCCTACACCAATTAGTGAAGAAGCTAATGATGATGATCATGAAACTTCAGATCAAGTTTCTGCTGAACTTCGTAGATCAACCAGAGTTCGTTCCGCATCAGAGTGGTACGACAACCCGGTTTTGGAAGTCATGTTACTGGACCATGATGAACCTACGAACTATGAGGAAGCGATGATGAGCCCAGATTCCGTAAAATGGCTTGAGGCCATGAAATCTGAGATGGGATCCATGTATGAGAACAAATTGTGGACTTTGGTTGACTTGCCCGATGGTCGGCAAGCCATCGAAAATAAATGGATCTTCAAGAGGAAGACTGACGCTGACAGTAATGTTACTGTTTACAAAGCTCGACTTGTTGCGAAATTTTTTCAACAAGTTCAAGGAGTTGACTACGATGAGACTTTCTCACCCGTAGCGATGCTTAAGTCTGTCCGAATCATGTTAGCAATTGCCGCATTTTATGAAATCTGGCAAATGGATAACAAAACTGCATTCTTTAATGGATTTATTAAAGAAGACTTGTATATGATGCAACCAGAAGGTTTTGTCAATCCGAAAGGTGCTAACAAAATGTGCAAGCTTCAGCGATCCATATTTGGACTGGTGCAAGCATCTCGGAGTTGGAATATACGCTTTGATAAGTTGATCAAAGCATATAGATTTATACAGACTTGCGGTGAAGCCTGTATTTACAAGAAGTGAGTGGGAGCACTACAACCTTTCTGATAAGTATATGTGAATGACTTATTGTCGATCGGAAATGATGTAGAATATTCTGGAAAGCATAAAGGAGTGTTTGAAAGGAGTTTTTCAAAGAAAGACCTTGGTGAAGCTCCTTACATATTGGGCATCAAGATCTATAGAGATAGATCAAGACGCTTGATAAGACTTTCGATGAGTACATACCTTGATATGATTTTGAAGTAGTTCAAAATGGATCAGTCAAAGAAGGAGTTCTTACCTGACTTGTAAGGTGTGAAGTTGAGTAAGACTCAAAGCCAGACCACGGCAGAAAAATATAGAGAGAATGAAAGTCATTCCCTATGCCTCAGCCATAGGTTTTATAAAGTATGCCATGCTGTGTACCAAACATGTTGTGTACCTTGCCATGAGTTTGTCAAGAGGGTACAATAGTGATCCAGGAGTAGATCACTGTACAGCGGTCAAAATTATCCTTAGTAACTGGATGTCTAAGGAAATGTTTCTCGATTATGGAGGTGATAAAGAGTTCGTCGTAATGGGTTACGCCGATGCAAGCTTTGACACTAAATCCAGCCGACTCTAAGTATCAATCTGGATGCGTATTGAAAGTGGGAGCAATTAGCTAGAGTAGCTCCATGCAGAGCATTGTAGACACATAGACATTTACGAAATACATACGGATCTGAATGTGACAGACCCGTTGACTAAACTTCTCTCACGAAGCAAAACATGATCACACCTTAGTACTCTTTGGGCGTTAATCACATAGCGATGTGAACTAGATTATTGACTCTAGTAAACCCTTTGGGTGTTAATCACATGACGATGTGAACTATCGGTGTTAAATCACATGGCGATGTGAACTAGATTATTGACTCTAGTGCAAGTGGGAGACTGAAGGAAATATGCCCTAGAGGCAATAATAAAGTTATTATTTATTTCTTTATATCATGATAAATGTTTATTATTCATGCTAGAATTGTATTAACCGGAAACTTAATACATGTATGAATACATAGACAAAACAGAGTGTCCCTAGTATGCCTCTACTAGACTAGCTCATTGATCAAAGATGGTTATGTTTCCTAGCCATAGACATGAGTTGTCATTTGATCAACGGGATCACATCATTAGGAGAATGATCTGATGGACAAGACCCATCCGTTAGCTTAGCACTATGATCGTTTAAGTTTTACTGCTATTGCTTTCTTCATGACTTATACATGTTCCTATGACTATGAGATTATGCAACTCCCGAATACCGGAGGAACACTTTGTGTGCTACCAAACGTCACAACGTAACTGGGTGATTATAAAGGTACTCTACAGGTGTCTCCGAAGGTACTTGTTGGGTTGGCGTATTTCGAGATTAGGATTTGTCACTCCGATTGTCGGAGAGATATCTCTGGGCCCACTCGGTAATGCACATCACTATAAGCCTTGCAAGCATTGCAGCTAATGAGTTAGTTGCGGGATGATGTATTACGGAACGAGTAAAGAGACTTGTTGGTAACGAGATTGAACTAGGTATTGAGATACCGACGATCGAATCTCGGGCATGTAACATACCGATGACAAAGGGAACAATGTATGTTGTTATGCGGTTTGACCGATAAAGATCTTCGTAGAATATGTGGGAGCCAATATGAGCATCCAGGTTCCGCTATTGGTTATTGACCGGAGACATGTCTCGGTCATGTCTACATAGTTCTCGAACCCGTAGGGTCCGCACGCTTAAGGTTTCGATGATAGTTTTATTATGAGTTTATGAGTTTTGATGTACCGAAGGAGTTCGGAGTCCCGGATGAGATCGGGGACATGACGAGGAGTCTCAAAATGGTCGAGACGTAAAAATCGATATATTGGACGACTATATTCGTACATCGGAAAGGTTCCGAGTTATTCGGGTATTTTCGGAGTACCGGGGAGTTACGGGAATAGAGGAGAGAGGCCAAAAGGAAGGAGGCGTGCACCCCCCTTCTGGTCCGAATTGGACAAGGGGTGCAGCCCCCTTTTCCTTCTCCCTCTCCCCCTCTTTCCTTCTCTCCTACTCCGGAAAGGAAAGGGGAATCCTACTAGGACTTGGGAGTCCTAGTAGGACTCCCCACACTTGGTGCGCCCCCTCTATGGCCGGCCTCTCCCTCCCTCCTTTATATACGGGGGCAGGGGGGCACCTCTAGACACAACAATTGATCTCTTGATCTCTTAGCCGTGTGCGGTGCCCCCCTCCACCATAGTTCTCCTCGATAAATATTGTAGCGGTACTTAGGCGAACCCCTGCGACGGTAGAACATCAAGATCGTCACCACGCCGTCGTGCTGACGGAACTCTCCCTCGACACTCGGCTGGATCAGAGTTCGAGGGACGTCATCGAGCTGAACGTGTGCTAGAACTCAGAGGTGCCGTAGTTTCGGTGCTTGATTGGTCGGGCCGTGAAGACGTACGACTACATCAACCGCGTTGTTCTAACGCTTCCGCTTTCGGTCTATGAGGGTACGTAGACACACTCTTCCCTCTCGTTGCTATGCATCTGGTAGATAGATCTTGCGTGATCGTAGGAAAAATTTAAAATACTACGTTCCCCAACAAATTCGCCCTTGGCGGAGAACCCTCCCTTGCCGGGGAGACCCTTCCCGGAGGACTTCCCCTCGGCGGCGTGGTTGAAGCAGGTGGCACGACGGGGGCGGTCCCCAAGCGCTCCTGGTGTGTCTGCTCTGCTCCTACACAAATCAGCAAACAAGACGTCAGCAAAGAAAGAACGCCCACGCGCACCTAACAGCGGAAAGTGAACTATACACTTACGCTGGGGGCTGCGCTGGGGGCTGCTTTGAGGATCAGTTGTCGGGTCCGGCAAGTTTGTCTCAGGCGCACCCCCTGCTGGTACGGTGGGCTCGTCCTCGATGACAATCACCGGGACCTTGGCCCTCTTTGCCGCCCTCTGGGCCAGAGTTCTGAAAAAAAAGGAACAGGTTCAGAGTGAGGCAAATGAGATACAAGACAAAACAACAGAAAATTGAAGAAATACAAGAACAACAAAGTCTTACTCTTCTTCTTCCACATCGGAGCTGAGCGCGGAGAAGTCGAAGTCTGGCTCATGCCCGACGCGAGGAGGCGGAGGAGTGGGCTCCCTTGGCCGCTTGGCGGGAGTAGGGGCGGTGGTCTAAGACGACCCCGCTTCGGCTGCCGCTGTGGCGTGAGGAGTGCCAGGAGCAGAAGCGGCGGTCCGGGAAGACCCCGCTCCAGTTGCTGCAGATGCGCGGGGTGCTCCCGCAGCAACCTTGCTTGCCGCGGTGGAGCGCGTCGCGCGGCGCGGCGGCTGTTGACCCGTCTGCTGCTCCATCACGTCCCCGGCCTTGCGGAGGCGCCTTCTTGGTGGAGCCGGGGGCTCTGCTGGTGGTGAGCTGCCTGAAGACGAGGAGGAAGAGGAGTCGATCTCCAGCGAGCCGCTCGTGTCCTCGGCGGGCCTGCTCGACTCGACGCCCTGCTCGGCGGGCTCGCTTGACTCGGCGTCTTGCCCGGCAAGCTCCCCCTCGCCGACAAATTCCCCTCGCTCGGCAAGGCTTGCCGCTGATACGTCTCAAACGTATCTACTTTTCCAAACACTTTTGATATTGTTTTGACCTCATTCTTGCATGATTTGAACTAAACTAACCCGGACTGACGCTGTTTTCAGCAGAGCTGCCTGTATGGTTTTATTGTGCGCAGGAAAACGGATTTTAAGGTATCTCAAAAAAATTCCACGAAAAATCACAGAAAATCCACGCACCCGAAGGAACCCGGAGCCAGAAGAGGGGCCAGAGGGGGGCCAGGGGAGGCCCAGGCGCCCTGGTGGCGCGGCCCACCCCCTGGCCGCGCCGGGGGGTCGCCTGGGTGGGCCCCACCTCCCCTGGTGCCCTACCTTGACCCGTATTTTAGCTCGTGACGGAGAAATCCAAGATCAGAAGTTCTATTCGCAGTTTTCGTCGCGGAGCCGCCGCCACCCTCTGTTCTTCTTCGGGAGAGCTAATCTGGAGGCTGATTTGGCCTCCGGAGAGGGGAGATCGTCGCCATCATCATCATCATCACCACTCCATCCTCCCTCCATGACTTCTCCATCCATGTGTGAGTAATCCCCTGCTGTAGGCGAAGGGGGTGGTAGGGATTGGATGAGTTAGATCATGTAATAGTTTGTCAGATCGTTGGGGGCATGTTGCCTATCATCTACTATGGTGTTTATCATCTTTGCTTCAACTTGTTATTCTTAATGCTTGTCACTTAGGGCCCGAGTGCCATGATTTCAGATCTGAACCATATGTGTTTGCATGAATATATTTGTGTTCTTGATCCTATCTATGAGTTGTTTGCACCTATTACGGTTCGGAACCGGCGATCCCAAAAGTGACAGCTTGGGACACCAAAGGGGATGGTCCGTAGTTTGAGGATTACATGTATCCATTGAGTTTATTGCTTTGTTCCGGTGCTCTTTGACAGGAGCACCTTAATCTCCATAAGTTACTTTTGGCCCCGTTCGTAGCGGGATGGTAGGACAAAAGATGTTGTGCAAGTTCTTATTGCAAGCACGTACAACTACCTATGGGATACATGCCTAATGTTTGATATTTGCCTAGATGATCATTACTTTTCCGTGTGCCGTGCCCCAAGTTAGAATCATGATATATCTCATCCATGCAGCGCCCAACCATCCATCTCCCTAGCCTACAGTGTTTTAAATCCTGCTGGTTACTAGTTGCTACTTTTGCTATTTACTTTTGCTATTTACTTTTGCTGTTACTTTTACTATCACTATCATTACTATCATATCACTGTTACCACTTATCTTTTGTTGCAAGTAAGTATATTTTAGGTGCGGTTGAATTGACAACTCAACTGTCAAAGCTTATAAATACTCTTTGGCTCCCCGTGTGTCGAATCAATAAATTGGGTTATTCTTACCCGCGAAGACTATCTCGATCCCTTACGGTTGAGGGTTATCAAGTACCATTTTCTGGCGCCGTTGCCGGGGAGCATAGCAATATTTACATGTCTACTTGAAGTATCCTACCTCCTGCACTTCATCCGCTATGGGTAAGAAAGGAGACCCCAAGGTTCCGATCTTACTATCCACTACAAGAAGAGGTACTGTTCTGAACACTAGTGCTACACTTGATTCACCCTCTGTTATGAGTAAGTTTGCCTCACCGCCACCACATGATGCTCCTACTGAATCTGTTACTATGTCCGATACTTTTGATGATGCTTCTACTACTATTGATGATATTACTTCACTTGGTTATGCTCTCGAAAAACAGATCGCTGCTGCTGCGAAAAAGTCTGGAATTGAATTTCCTGTTACTCGCTACCCTATTAGTGAAACTTATGATTATCCTAATTTGAGTAAACTCAAGGAGAGAATCCTTGATGATGATTACTATATGCTTGATGAAGATTTATGCAGGGAACTGACAGAGTTTACCGGCTCTGACCCTGAAGTCATTAAGAAGCTGTTTGAAAAACACTCTTTGAAGAACAAAACCGTTCCTGATCCTGAATTTGCTACGTCTCCTATATGCATTGATGATCCTGATTATGATTTCTCTGTTGATCTTTCACTTATACCTATGGTTGAAGCTGACCCCTTTTATGGCAGAGAAAATGATGATGCTATTGCACACCTGACTAAACTGGGTGAATTGGGTGGCCTGTTTACCACAGATGAGAAGATACGATACTTTTATGTGACCAAGCTTCTTCCTTTCTCTCTGAAGGGAGGTGCTAAAGCATGGTATGATTCACTCCCATGCGGTTCCATTAAGAGTACTCAAGACTTAGCTTACTCTTTTGTTGATAAGTACTTTCCTGCTCACATGCAACATGCTGCTTTACAAAAAAATTATAACTTCAAACAGTTGCAGGATGAGCACCTCCCTAAAGCTTGGGGGAGGTACTGTGGTCTTATTCGGGCTAGACCAGGACATGGAGTCCCTAAGAACGAATTAATCGATATATTTTTATGCTGGTCTAACTGATGAATCCAGGTCCTATTTGGACAGTTGTGCTGGTTGTGTTTTCAGGAAAAGAACACCGGACGATGCAGAGGATTTGATGGGCAGGATTGCCAAAAACCATGAAGGCTGGTCCGTCTCTGCACCACCTCCACCACCAAAGAAGAGGGGCATGTTTGTTCTAAGCCCCGAAGATATGCGAGAAGCAAAGAAGTCTATTAAAGAGAAGGGTATTAAAGCTGAAGACGTGAAGAATCTACCCCCTATTGAGAAGCTGTGTGAGCCTACCACTCACCCTCCTATGGTAGAGGTACACTCGCTTTTAGATTTCAACGCAAGTGGCATCCCTCATGGTAAGCCTCCTGATCAATGTTTAGATGAGTTTGATAATTTTGTTATGAAACAAAATCATTTTAATGAGAGGATACAAAGTCAATTGCATGATAATTCCCTTGCTATCAAAAGTTTGCTTGATGTTCTAGGAAGAACAGTTAATGATGTTCAATGTCTTGTGAAGCATTTTCATATGGTTCAAACTCAGCTTGAACAAATTTCTAATGTGCAAAAAGATTTGCTTGCTAACAATGCCAAACAAGATGATTTGCAGGCCTTCGGGATTAAGACCCGAGGAGGAACTAGCACTCAAGATCCTCTCTATCCAGAGTGGCATCCGAGGAGAATCGAGCAAGATTCTCAAATGCAGGAAGAAGAAATTGTTGGCTCTCCAAAAAAGAAGAAGAAGAAACATAAGGAGGCTGACAATTCTAATGATCCTACTACAGATGAAGAGCCAGCTGTTGATCCCAACAGTGTATCTATCTCCGATGCTGAGACTGAAGACGGTGCTGAACCTGAAGGTAAGGATAATGAGAAGAATGATCCACCTGAAGTCCGAGAAGAAGAAGAAGCACCTGACAAACGTAAGAGGTACACTAAAGAAGACTTCATCGCAAGAAAACATGGGAAGGAAAGAGAACCATGGGTACAGAAACCCATGCCCTTTCCAGGTAAGTCTCTCAAATCTAAAGAAGAAGATCATTACAATAAGTTTTGTGAGTGGATTAAACCTCTTTTTCTTCAAATCCCTTTGACTGATGCTATTAAGTTACCTCCCTATTCAAAATATATGAAAGATATTGTCACTAATAAAAGAAAAGTTCCTAATGAAGCAATATCTACTATGCTTGCCAACTACTCTTTCAGTGGCAAGATTCCTGAGAAGCTTGGTGATCCAGGTATACCCACCATTCCTTGTTCCATAAAGAATAATTATGTCAAAACTGCTTTATGTGATCTTGGAGCAGGAGTGAGTGTTATGCCTCTCTCTCTTTACAAGAGGATCTGTTTAGAGAAAGTAATTCCTACAGATATCTCTCTTCAGATGGCTGACAAGTCAACCGCCATTCCGATAGGTATTTGTGAGGATGTTCCAGTAGAAGTTGCTAATTGTTTGATTCTTACTGATTTTGTTGTGCTTGACATGCCCGAGGATGGGAGCATGTCCATTATTCTTGGTAGACCTTTTCTTAACACCGCAGGTGCTATTATTGATTGCAATAAAGGTGTCGGGGGAAACTGTCCACCACGAGCACCTATGGGACCGGAGCCCCTTGTTCGTACGGTAAAGGGAGCGGAGGGAGCACGAAGAGCAGATCGTAGTGAACACGCAGGCAGTTTACCCAGGTTCGGGCCGCGATGGACGCGTAAAACCCTACTCCTGCTTAGATTGTATTGCTGGAGAGCTCGGGAGCTTGAAGAACTAGCTACACCGAGCGAGTGAGCGATCTAGGTTTCGAACCCTTTCTACGTTGTGCATGGGCCTCCTTTTATAGCTCAAGGGGTCACCGACAGGTGTCAACGTAGGAGAAAGGGGTAAAAATGTAATTGTGGTGGTAGTTGTAACAGTGCAGGAACAGTGGATGCACAGTGCACGAACAGTGGTCATCACCTACTTTGACAGTGGGGGACAAGAGCATTTAATGCCCGTCGCCGTCGACCCCAAAAGCGCCCGCCCTTGCGTCTCCGTTTGCCACGGCGATAGCTTTATCACCGTGGAGTGCCACCGTGTCCCCCAGGCTGCACAGCCATCCGCCACGCGTCCCTGGAATGGCCCCAGAGCGATGCGTGGACCGATGAGCTGGAGCGCGGGTACACAGCGTAACTCTCCCCGGCAAGCACCTTGCCGGGGGCTTGACCTTGCCGGGCCCGGAAGCTTGCTGGGCTCTGAAGCTTGTCGCTCCCCGGGCCCTGCCGGGGCGCATGCTGCGCCGAGGTGTGTCTTCTGGTCTTCCCGGCAAGCTCCTCTTGCCAGGGTCTTGTGCTAGTGAGGGAATCTTGAGCCTAGGACGGCCTTCCCGGCAAGCTCCTCTTGCCGGGGCCTTGATCTTCTGTCTTGTATACTTTGTTTTTGAATGGCTTTATATGGATCAGGAAGGTCTCCGGCAAGCACGTGGTAGGCCCTGCTGCGGGAAGCTGCTACTGCCCGTGCATAAGTTGGGGTACTGAGGTACCCCTACCTTAGTACACCGACAGGAGCCCCCAGGCCTGGGCCACACACGGTGCCGAGCGATGTTGGGCCAGGCCCAAAGCAGTGCACGGGCACGCGCGCGGCCTACGGCACGCCGAATCCACTTCCGCATCCGCCGCGTCCCTCCGTAACGGCACGCGTCGATTGCGGCGTCGTGGGAGGGAACGTGGCCACGTTCTTTTAATGGGAGGAGCGAAACGTCCCCCACTTCCCCATAAAAGCAGAGGAAGCAGGAGCGGTTCCCCTCCTACGCTTTCATTGCTTCTTCCTCCATCTCCAGAAATTCCCCTTTGCGCTCCGCCTCCACACCTCCTCCGCCGTCTTCCGCATCCGCGGCGCCGCCGGACTCCTCGCCCCCCTTCCCTCGCCGCCTCCGCCATGGCCCCGAAGACCGAGAAGGCGAAGGCGGAGAAGACCAAGAAGGAGAAATCCGAGCAGGCGGCGAGGCTTGCTCTTCTGCGGAAGAGGAATGTCGTCTTCTCGCCGAGGCTCAGCGCGCGGGAGCTCTGGAACAAGTACTACTTGTTCTGGGCCAAGAAGACCAAGGCGCATCCTCGGACCAGAGTCTATCCCGCCGCCGCCAAGGACATGTACCCCGGCGGGTATTTCTTCTTCGCTGCTTTCTTCCACTGCGGCCTTTGTCCCCCCTTTTCTGATTTTTTCTGCGACATCATGAACACCTACAGCCTCCACCTTCTAGATTTCACCCCCAACGCCATCCTCACGATGGCGGTTTTCGCACATCTGTGCGAAAACTATATTGGGATCTATCCGAATGTAGCGCTATTTAGGCATTTCTTTACCCCTAGAGTAGAGGACGGCGCTCCCCTCTCCGGTGGAATATCTTGGGTCTTCCGCTTGAACAAGAAAGAGTCCTACCTGCCAGGGGAGCTCCGCGGCAAGTGGGAGGAGTGGCGCGCGGACTGGTGCTGGGTAGTTGAGTACGAGCCGCAACCTTTTACTGCGCCGCGCACAACAGCCATCGTGCGCGGCAGGGACTGGAGTGAGCTGGACTCGGACGACATCAAGCTCAACGTCGCCCTTGTCAGAATTCTTCGTCTCCGGGTAGCTAGGTTGTCCGTCGGAGAGGTAGGAGCAGATTTCCTCCGCCGCCGCATTGCCCCCTACAGGATAGGAAGAGGCTAGCATGGGAGTACGGCAACGCGGCGGACATAATGAGACTGCGCCTAGGGCTAAACTTCAACTTCACGTCGCTGGAGCTGAAGGGGATGGTCCGGGAACTTTTTAAGCACGACCCGGCCCACCCAGAGTGGTTCAGAGCTCCCCGGGGAGTGGTGCCCTTATGCAACAGCACGGCCTGGGATTCCCTTCGCGCCATGATGCCTGCATGTGACTCGCATGGCGTCGACCGCACATGGATTCCGCCCAAGCCAGACGTCATCATGAGCTTCTTCGACAACCTTGTGGAGGTGGCGAAGAACAAGGATGAGATCAAGGGGCTCACTCGGGACACCACTGACCGGGAGATTGCTTATATAGCTTCCCGGGTAGAAGAGGCCGCCGCAGCCGCAGCGGCGGGGGAGTTTGGCTTCACGGTTGAAGAGGCAGAGGCTGCGGAAGCGTCCTGTCAAGCAGAGGAGGCGGAGATCCGCAGGCTGCTGAAGCTTCCGCCCGACGAGCTCGCCGGGGTCCCCTCTCTGAGGCACGCCGGGATCCTCGGAGTTGTGACCGAGGCCGCGGCAAGGGGCGAGGTTGCCGGAGGAAACAGAGGCGCCGGAAGGAGCGGAGGCGCCGGAGGGAGCACGACCGCAGGGCAGGGCGCCGGGCCCAGCGAGCCGGCCGAGGAGGAGGAGGAGGAGGACGCCGGGGCCGGCGAGGACTCCGATGGATCTCTGGGGCTCTACAACGACGACGTCTCTTCGTCATCGGAGACCTCCCCGCCCCGGGCAAATCCTAGGCGATCTCCGCTGAAGCGTCTCCGCAAGGCGACGACGGGGACGAGGGCGCAGGCGCCCCGACAACAACCAGCTTGCCAGGCGGCGCGAGCTACCCGGGGGAGCCAGGCCGCAACGGGAGCGCTCGACGCACCACCCGTGGCGAAGGAGCCCCGCACACAGGCTACTGCGGAGGCGCCCCGCACGTCAGCGCCAAGCGGAGGAGGGTCTTCACAGAGCGGAGCAGCTGCTCCGCCTGCTCCCCGGGCCTCGGCGTCCACAGGAGCTGGGTCTGCGCAGCCCCCAGCCCCGGGGACCGCCAAGCGCCCGAGGGAGCCTTCCCCTCCCGCTCCTCGCGCGGACGCGCCTCAGGTGGCGTTTGACTTCTCCGCCCTGAGCGACGACGACGACGACGAGGAACAGGAGTAAGGACTTGAAGATTTGTATCTTCTTTAACTTTGTCTCGATTCTTCTTTCGATGATTCTGATCTTGCTTCTTGATTTGGTTTCAGGACCCTGGCCCAGTGAGTGGCGAAGAAGGCCAAGGTTCCCGTGGTCGAGGTCGCGGACGACTCGCCCGTCGCGGCGACCGGGGACGCGCCGGCGACGAGCTTGCCGGACCCGAGCGCTGCTCCGAGGAGCAGCCCCAGCGTAAGTTTGTTTTTTTGATTCTTCCGCTCGTCGGGCGTGCTTGAGGATCTTGTCTTGTACTAACGCCTTATCGTTCTATCTTGTCTTGTGTAGAGGTGGAGCCGCAGCCACAGGGGCGTCCGGAGACCACTCCCGAGGAGCTCCAGGCCCCGCTGTCCCCGCCAAGGACGAACTCTCCGGCGAGGGAGAGCGCTCCGCCAAGGGCGGGTACTCCGCCAAGGGCGAGTACCCCGCCAAGGGCGAGCAGCCCGGTGAGGGCGGCCACCCCGCCAAGGCAGAGCTCCCCGGCGAGGGAGCCCGCCGTCGACGAAGTCCGCCAAGGTAAGTTTTGTAATCTTGTCTTCTTGGATTCGTCTTTTTTGGATATTTTGCTTGAACTTCTTCTTCTTTTTCTTCTTCTTCTAGATCCTCCTCCCCCAGAGCGGACGGAGACGGAAATCGTCGTCGAGGAGGAGGGCGCGCAGGGCGACGGAGGTAACGCCCCAGTCGTTGAAGACACGGCGGGAGCCGCCGAGCCTGCCGCGGAGGAGACTGCTCCGACCGCAGACGCAGCGGCCGGGGAGGGGGACGGCGGCCATACTGCCGGCCCGGAGGCGGCAGGAGCGTCGAGCGCTGCGCCGGCCGCCGGCCCCTCCACCGAGAAGGAGCAGTCCGCCTATTACCTTGAGGCCCCCAACGGCGTCTTCATCCAAGTGCCGTGGGGGTCCTCATCGCGAGCCCCCGAGGAGGGAGAGGCCTTTGATGGGGAGGTCCTCGCCTCCGCGGGGCTGAAGATCGTCGAGGCGCCTGGCGGAGGTGACGAGCCCGAGGAGGAGAAGCTGCTTCACCGGCTCCTGGCCCTTTACCGGGCCAGGCAGGCGAAGCTCGAGTCTCGGGAGGCCCTCACCGCCAAGGCCGCCGCCGACATGGAGAAACGCGCGGCGGAGCTCCGCGCCGCCAACCAGGCGGCCCTCCGCGACGTGGCGGAGGAGCGCGAGATGCTCGCCGGGGAGTACCAGGAGTGGCTCTTGGAGAAGGCCGAGGCCGAGGAGCAGCAGCGACTCGCCGGAGAAGAGCTGTCCCGGCGAGAAGGAGAGCTCACCCAACGGAAGGTCAACCTCGACGCCCACGAGGAAGACCTTACCGCCCGGGAGCAGGCCCTTGGCGGAGAACTGAAGGAGGCGAGGGCTGCCGCCGCCACAGCAGAGACCGCCAAGAAAGACCTCGTGGCCAAAGTGGCGCAGCTGGAGGAGTCCCTTAAGGCGAGCACGGAGAGGATCACCGCGCTCAACTCAGAGCGCGAGAAGGACGCCCACACCAATTTTGAACTCCAGGTGCGCCTCTCCAAGCAGGGCGACGAGCTGAAGGCCGCCAAGGATTCGATTGAGGATCTGGAGCTGAAGGTTTCCACGTTGAAGGACTCGCTCGACGCCGTCCGGGACCGGGAAACTAAGCTGAAGGACGAGCTCCGCAGGGAGCGAGGCTTGGTGGAGAGCGCCACCACCGCGGCTGAGAACTTCCGCCGGACCGTCGAGGTATGGACCGATGACTTGGTGGCCTCTGCAACTAACATCGACAAGGAGCTGTTGGCGCTGAAGGTTGAGCATCTCATATACTCTCCGGATCCAAACCTCCCCCACAGCGCCAAGCTCAGCCTTTTCTTCAGAGGGATCGCGCCGGCTCTTGCAAATCTTCAGAAGAAGCTTCTCGCGCAACTGGCCGAGGAGTCACGCCAGCTCTGCGCGGGAACCTTGGAGCGCGTTCTTACGAAGATAGTGTACCGCAATCCTGGTATAAATCTCGTCAACGTTCTCCGAAGCTTGCCGGCCGACGCGGATATGGAGGCGCTGAAGGCGCAGGTCGCCCACATTATCGCCAAAGTGAACAAGATCTCTAGGATTGAGGGCGACCGCGTAGATTAGGCCTCCTCTTCTTCATCTCTTTTGTTGCTGCATAGTGTGCCATGAACTTATTAGTCATTGCGACAAGTTATCCCTTGTAAGATATTTATCTTATTTTTGATCAATTGGTGCAATGTTATCTCCCTTGTCTTGGTCCTTTACTTTGTATGCTTTTCACCCTACGCTTCCAGGGAGCTTGCCGGCAAGGGGCCTTTGCCGCGAGCGCTGAGTGCTGGACTCCGAGCAGCCCGCTGGCCAAGGCCTTACCGGGAAGGAACCTTGCCGCGGCTAGTCGCAACGCACTTAGCTTGCTGAGTGAACTCGGAAATGAAGCAAGGGCGCGACACTTGTCGCAGCTCACTTAAGTCATTGAGCGTACTTGAAAACAAGATAAGGGTGCGGCTAGCTACGGGTAGGTTCCTCCGCGCACAGGTTTTCCATACAAAGTGTGGATGTTCAAGGAAGACAACTTAAAATTTAAAAATTTGAACTGCTCAAATTTTGGTAACTTAGCTTTCACATATTGCTTGCTTCTCCGACAAGGCTTCTCTTTCTTGAACAGCACTCGGTTCCTCTTCCATCTCCCCCCCCCC
>LR738715.1:771547084-771586484 GCA_902687465.1 Secale cereale
CCCCCCCCCGGCAAACTTGTGCGCGAGGAACGTTCCTTCTGCTTAAGAGGCAAGGAAAAAGAAGAGGGAAACAAGTATATGGCCTTTCGGCGTGCTAGTGCTTACCGGATATGTATGTTGCACAAGATGCCAAATAACGCATGCAAATAGCGAAGAAAAGCATGGAAAAGGCAAATAGCACAAAACACAAAAGCTTTACTGATGCACGGGGTCTGCGCCCGGCTTTGTACAAAGGGTTACATGCAACAGCGACAAAGCTTGTACAAAAGGTGGTTGCCGGAGCGGATCACGGCAACCGCGCCTTATGGGTGAAACTTGCGAAGATGCTCTATGTTCCAGGAGTTGCTCACCGGTAAGCCTTCTTCGGTCTCAAGGCGGACAGCGCCGGGCCTTGTGACTTGTCTCACCCGATAAGGGCCTTCCCACTTCGGCGTCAACTTGTTGGAATTCTTGGCGGACTGAACACGCCGAAGAACAAGGTCGCCTTCCTCGAGACTCCTGGCCTTAACCTTGCGGCTATGGTAGTGACGCAAGGCTTGCTGGTATCGAGCAGCTCGTACAGCAGCCTGGAGACGTTCCTCCTCGAGGAGCAATGCGTCATCTTGTCGCAGTTGCTCTTGCTCGAGCTCATCATAAGCGAGCACTCGAGGAGATCCGTATACGAGTTCCGTGGGGAGAACTGCCTCTGCTCCATAGACTAGAGCAAAGGGTGTCTGTCCGGTGGCTCGACTTGGTGTCGTTCTGATTGACCAAAGAGCCGCCGGTAGCTCCTCTATCCAGTTTCTTCCGCACTTGCGCAGCCTGTCAAAGGTCCTTGTCTTGAGTCCGCGCAGCACTTCAGCATTTGCCCTTTCCGCTTGACCGTTGCTCCTCGGGTGAGCAACAGAAGCGAAACAGACCTTGGCGCCAAGGTCTTGGACGTACTGCATGAAGGTGCGACTAGTGAACTGTGTACCGTTGTCGGTGATGATCCTGTTAGGGATTCCGAAACGGCAAACAATCGATCTGAAGAACCTGACTGCTGACTGTGCCGTCACCTTTCTCACTGGTTCCACTTCTGGCCACTTTGTGAACTTGTCGATTGTGACGTACAAGTACTCAAAGCCCCCGACAGCGCGAGGGAAAGGCCCGAGGATATCGAGCCCCCAGACCGAGAAGGGCCAGGACAAAGGGATTGTTTGGAGAGCTTGAGCTGGCTGATGAATTTGCTTCGCATGGAACTGGCACGCTTCACACTTGGTTACTAGTGCAGTTGCATCTTAGAGGGCTTCTTGCCAGAAGAACCCTTGCCGGAAAGCTTTCCCGACAAGTGCCCTTGCGCCAATGTGGTGGCCGCATATGCCTCCGTGTATTTCTGCCAACAGCTTCTGTCCATCTTCCCTGGAGATGCACTTCAACCTGACACCATTGAGTCTTCTTCTGTACAGCTCGTTATCCACGAACTGGTACATACTTGACTGCCTGGTTATCCTCTCTATCTATTTCGGGTCGTCGAGAAGTTCTCCAGTTTGCAGAAAATGAACGATCTGCTGCGCCCATGCCGGAGCCCGAGGCTCAACGGCAAGGACTAAAGGCATGAGGGCCGCTGCGGGAACCTCAGCTTCTACGGCAAGAACCTCTGGTTCTGCCGGAGCTGATGGTTCCCCGGCAAGCTCGCCGGGGCGAGGCTTGTCGGGAACGCTTGCTTCAACTGTACAGATCCGAAGATCTGCAGGAGCAATCTGTTCCTCAGCGTTCTGATTGTTGATCTTGGGGACCTTGGCGGCGGCCTCGGGAAGATCCGCCGGCAAGTAGTCGCCGGAGACCAACTTTCTCTTCTTGGGTTGTCCAATCGATGGTGTAACGGATGGCTGAGTCAGCTTGAGCAAAAAGGTCCCTGGTTCCACAGGTAACTTCATCGCAGCACACTTTGAAAGGCCGTCTGCAATGTCATTCTGAGCCCTTGGAACGTGCTCCATTTGCAGACCTTCAAAGTGTTCTTCAAGCTTCCTCACTTCATCTACATAAGCTTCCATCAAAGGGCTCTGGTAACTCTTGTTGACTTGTCGGACCACCAACTGAGAATCTCCCCGGACAATTAGCTTCCTGATCCCAAGTTCAGCTGCAATTCTGAGGCCGGCAAGCAAGCCTTCATACTCAGCAGTGTTGTTTGTCGCTTGCTCCCTGGGAAAGTGCATCTGGATAACATACTTGAGGTGCTCTCCGGTGGGCGCGATGAGTACCACGCCGGCACCGGCGCCTTGCAGCGAGAAGGCACCATCAAAGTACATCACCCATTCATTTGTCGCCTCTTGTACGGGTACACTTGTCTCTGGAACTTCCTCATCGGGCGTCGGGGTCCACTCAGCTATGAATTCTGCCAAAGCCCTGCTCTGTATGGTTGAAGTACTTTCAAACTTGAGTCCAAAGCTCGACAGCTCCAGTGCCCACTCAACGATCCTGCCTGTTGCTTCTGGATTGTGCAATATCCTCTTCAGCGGAAAGCGAGTGACCACTGTTATCTTATGTGCTTGGAAATAATGGCGCAGCTTTCTCGAGGCCATGAGGAGGCCGAAGAGCAACTTCTGCACCCCGGAGTATCTTGATCTAGCCCCTTGTAAAAGAGAGCTTACAAAATACACCGGGCGCTGCACCATCTTCTTTCGCACTTCTCCTTGATCCTGCGCAGAGTTGTCTTTGTCGGGGCCAGAGCTTGTCGGAGGAGCCCCCTGCTTGTCGCTGGATTCGCTTGCCGGTGGTGCTGACTCCTCGTCGGCCTCCCTCTCCGCTACTAACGCAGCACTAACCACCTGGTTGGTTGCCGCTAGGTACAGCAGCAACTTCTCCTGTGGCCTAGGTGCGACAAGTATCGGAGTGGAGGATAGGTACCGTTTCAAGTCCTGCAGCGCTGCCTCCGCTTCCGGAGTCCATTTCATAGGCCTGCCTTCTTCAAGATTTTGAAGAAAGGAAGGGCGCGCTCTGCAGACTTTGAAATGAACCTACTGAGGGCAGCCACACAACCTGCAAGCCTCCTGACATCCTTGACTCGCTTCAGGGCTTCAATCTGCTCGATGGCTTTAATCTTGTTGGGGTTGGCTTCGATCCCCCTCTGTGACACAAAGAACCCGAGAAGCTTGCCGGAGGGGACTCCAAAGACGCACTTCTCGGGGTTCAACTTAAGCTGTATCTTGCGCAGGTTCTGAAATGTCTCTTCCAAATCTTGGACCAGGGTATCCTTGCTCTTGCTCTTCACCACGATATCATCCATGTAAGCCTCTACATTTCTGTGGATCTGTGGCTCAAAAGCAGTGTGCACTACCCTTGCAAATGTTGATCCTGCATTCTTCAGTCCAAATGGCATGCGTATGAAGCAATAAGTGCCACATGGAGTGATAAATGCAGTCTTCTCTTCATCTTCCTTGGTCATGAAAATCTGATGGTAGCCTGAATATGCATCAAGAAAGGAGAGTAGCTCACATCCGGCAGTGGAGTCAACAATCTGGTCAATGCGCGGCAAGGGAAATGGATCCATGGGACATGCTTTATTCACATCGGTGAAGTCTATACACAGTCTCCATTTCCCGTTGGCCTTACGCACGACGACTGGGTTTGCCAACCACGTCGGATGGATCACGCCTCTAACTAGGCCTGCTGCTTCTAGCTTCTTGATTTCTTCGGCAATGAATTCTTGGCGCTCCACGGCTTGCTTTCTGACCTTCTGCTTGACGGGCCGCGCATGAGGACAAACATCAAGCTTGTGCTCAATTACCTTCCTGGGTACACCGGGGATGTCAGATGGTTGCCAGGCAAACACATCGACATTCGCCCGCAGGAAGACAACGAGCGCGCTTTCCTATTTGCTGTCAAGTGTGGCGCTGATGGTGAAGGTACCACCAGTGTCGTCCTCGTTGGCGGGCACCTTCTTGGTTGCCGGAGGAGCGGCCATTCCCTTCTTGCACTTGCCGGTGGAGCTCGATGGAACGTCCTCGACGGCAGCGTAGCACTCCGAAGAGGTGCAGTTGCCGGAGTGGGCCCCAGAGCACTTGCCGGACTTGGTCTTCGTCTTCTTCCCCCCGGGAGCTTCAGCGGCAAGTGTATCCTTCTCCTCCGCGGCTGCTGCATCCCGGTATATCTTGTCGGCGCAGACAAGCGCATCCTTCTTGTCGCCATGGACAGTGATGACGCTTATCGGCCCCGGCATCTTGAGTACGTTGTAGGCGTAGTGGGAAGCTGCCATGAACTTGGCGAGGGCGGGACGGCCGAGTATCCCATTATATGGTAATGGGATATCGGCGACGTCGAATGTGATGCGCTCAGTTCTGAAGTTGAGCTCCCCGCCAAAGGTCACTGGCAGAGTTATCTTCCCCTTGGGGTTGCTCCTTCCCGGGTTTATTCCTTGAAAAGAACCGGTCTCTTCGAGCTCGCCATCTGGGATCTGGAGTTTCTTGATCACAGCTGAGGAGATCAAGTTCAGCCCGGCCCCACCGTCAACCAACATTTTGGTGACCTTGAGGTTGCGGATGGTGGGTGAGACCAGCATCGGCAAGCACCCGACCGCAGTGGTGCGGTCAGGGTGATCCTCAAGATCAAAAATGATGGGCGTGCTGGACCATTTGAGGAGCCTGCGCGACTCCACGGGCGGCTCTGCTGCATTCACTTCCCGCACCCACTGCTTGAGTTGGCGGTGGGAAGTGTGCAGAGAGGCACCGCCGTCGACGCACAGGACCTCCGTGGCCTTCTGGAACTCCTGCTCGCTATTATCCTCATCCTCCATGTCGTCGCCGTCGTCCTCTTCATCCTTGTCGCGGCCTCGGGGAGGTCGGTCACCTTGCCGCTGCTTGGCCTTGCCGCGGCGTCCTCCCCGGCCATTGAATGGCCGCTTCTTGCTTGGTTCTCCTCCGCCACCTTGGGCCTTCTCCTTGTCGCGCCTCTCGTACTCAACTTTCTGCTGCTCGACGAGGTACTCGACGCGTTTGCAGTTGGAGAGGTCGTGGCCCTTGGTGCGGTGGATCTTGCAGTATTGCTTGTCGGAGCCGTCCTGCTTGTCGGCTGCCGCCACGGGGGCAGGCTCCTTGCCGGAGCCGCCAGCCTGTGCTTGCTTGGCGGGAGCCTCCTTGCCGGACTTCTCGACGGCAAGCACTTCCTTCTTGTTCTTTCTTCTATTGTTCCGCCGCCGGCTCTTCTTTGCCGGGGCGGCGTCGTCGCTGTCGCTTCCTCCTGCGCCAGCATCCTCTCCGGGGAGTCTCCTCCCCTCCTCGGCGCGCGCGCACTTGTCGGCTAGAGCATAGAGCTCGCTGACATCCCGTATCTTGGTCATGGCCATCTCTTCACGCATGCGGCGGTTACGCACGTTCTGGTGGAACGCGCTGATAACCGCGGCAGGGTGTACGTCGGGGATGTTGTGCTGCACGCGGCTGAAGCGCTGGATGTATTTGCGCAGAGGTTCTCCTTCCTTCTGGGCCAAGATGTGGAGATCGCTCTCCTGGCCGTCGGGTTTGTGGCCGCCCGTGAAGGCGCCAACAAACTGGTGGCAAAGGTCAGCCCAAGAAGAAATGGAGCCTTCCGGCAAGTGCATAAGCCAAGAACGGACGTTTGGCTTAAGCACTAGCGGGAAGTAATTCGCCAGTATCTTCTCGTCGCGCCCCCCGGCAGCCTGCACCGCGATGGTGTAAATGCTGAGGAATTCCGAGGGGTGCGTCTTGCCGTCGTACTTCTCCGGTACGTCGGGCTTGAAGTTCTTCATGCTGGGCCACTGGACGCGCCGCAGCTCACGGGTAAACGCAGGGCAACCTGCCGTGTACGGCAAGTCGCCTGGTTCACCGGGCGCGCACGTGTCGACAGCGTTCCCAGCTCGCTGATCTGATTGCCGCCGAGCTTCTCGGCGGCGCACGATCGTCGTTCGAGCGTCTTCTTGTCGCCGGTCGTCGAGGACCTGGCGCTGGTCCCGACGAGCCCGCGGATCCGACGATGCCGTGGAGTCGTCGTCGACGTTGATCCGGCGGGGCGGCGTCTTTTGCTTCCGCGGCGGGGAGTGCACGGTGGTTGCGCCCCCAACGGTCTTGTCGCCGTCGGCCTTCGTCTTCTCGGCTTGCTGCGGCCGCGACGTCGCTGGCTGCTGTGGAGAGTCGTTGTTGGCGAAGGCGATCAGGCTCTGGATGGTGGCCCTCCAGTCTTCGGCCTTGTCTGCCGCTGGAGGGAAGTCGAGGAGCAGTTGCGCCCTTGCGAGCGCTTCTGTTGGAGAGGAGGGGAGCGGGGGCGAGCGGTGCGAGGAGTGGGATATGCTCGGACTCCTAACAGGGTTAGAAGGAGCAGGGTCCCGCCCCGGCGACCGCGCCTTGCTCATGCCAGGACGATGGCCCGGAGCGTCCCGCGAGCCTCCGGTTTGCCCTTGGCCCAGCAAGCGGATGCCACCTCCTGTGGCATGGCGCTGCTGGGTTGTTGTTTGCTGAGATGGACGTGGCGCGTCCACGGAGACCGAGGCTTGGTCGTCCGTCTTGTCCTTGGATTTGGTGGCGCCGCGAGTTTCCTCGCCGGCGACCACCCTTCCGACGGCGTCTCCCCCGCCCACCGTTGGTTCCGGTGGCGGCGGATGAGACGCAGACAGGCCTGCGACCTCCGAAGCTTTCTTCTTCGGGGCCATGTCGCTGTTGCTGATGAGGTTGCTGATGAAGCTGGAGAGGTTGATGAAGAATGCGCCCGCGTGAACGCCGGATCAGGTTCGCACAACCTCGCCGTCCCCCTACCTGGCGCGCCAAAGATGTCGGGGGAAACTGTCCACCACGAGCACCTATGGGACCGGAGCCCCTTGTTCGTACGGTAAAGGGAGCGGAGGGAGCACGAAGAGCAGATCGTAGTGAACACGCAGGCAGTTTACCCAGGTTCGGGCCGCGATGGACGCGTAAAACCCTACTCCTGCTTAGATTGTATTGCTGGAGAGCTCGGGAGCTTGAAGAACTAGCTACACCGAGCGAGTGAGCGATCTAGGTTTCGAACCCTTTCTACGTTGTGCATGGGCCTCCTTTTATAGCTCAAGGGGTCACCGACAGGTGTCAACGTAGGAGAAAGGGGTAAAAATGTAATTGTGGTGGTAGTTGTAACAGTGCAGGAACAGTGGATGAACAGTGCACGAACAGTGGTCATCACCTACTTTGACAGTGGGGGACAAGAGCATTTAATGCCCGTCGCCGTCGACCCCAAAAGCGCCCGCCCTTGCGTCTCCGTTTGCCACGGCGATAGCTTTATCACCGTGGAGTGCCACCGTGTCCCCCAGGCTGCACAGCCATCCGCCACGCGTCCCTGGAATGGCCCCAGAGCGATGCGTGGACCGATGAGCTGGAGCGCGGGTACACAGCGTAACTCTCCCCGGCAAGCACCTTGCCGGGGGCTTGACCTTGCCGGGCCCGGAAGCTTGCTGGGCTCTGAAGCTTGTCGCTCCCCGGGCCCTGCCGGGGCGCATGCTGCGCCGAGGTGTGTCTTCTGGTCTTCCCGGCAAGCTCCTCTTGCCAGGGTCTTGTGCTAGTGAGGGAATCTTGAGCCTAGGACGGCCTTCCCGGCAAGCTCCTCTTGCCGGGGCCTTGATCTTCTGTCTTGTATACTTTGTTTTTGAATGGCTTTATATGGATCAGGAAGGTCTCCGGCAAGCACGTGGTAGGCCCTGCCGCGGGAAGCTGCTACTGCCCGTGCACAAGTTGGGGTACTGAGGTACCCCTACCTTAGTACACCGACAAAAGGGAAGGTTACCTTCAATGTGAATGATAAAGAACACACGGTGTATTTTCCAAAGAAGACCGACAGGAGGCATGGCCTCAACTCTATAGAAAATATCGAGACCTTGAAGATTGGAGAATGGGACTGTCCACTACATGTGCACCACAAATACAAAACTATTATGGTGGGACAATGTCCATCAAAGTAAGGGTTCAGTGATTACTTCGTAAGAGGTGAGACTTTTTGCTCTATATATTGCCTGTTTGTTGGTAAGACTTGATCAACCTTACTAATAAACATGTTTTATATAGATAAAAAGTTGAGCTTGTTATGTTTTCATTTATTTTAGCTTTTGTTCTCCTTGTTGTACCAAGTATTTATGTTTTTGAGGCTTCACAATACTAATCACTGCTTTAAGTTTTCAGAAAGTCTTGCAGCTTTTTGAACTTCGAAAAAATTTCAACAGTGAAGTTTTCAGAAAAATTCCAGAAAAATAAAAATAAAAATTTCCATGTCGGGAGTGACCCAGAGGTACCTGGGGCCAGCCAGGGGGACCCACCAGTGGCCCAGGCGGCCAGCTGCCGTGGCCTGCCCCCTGGCCGCGCCCACAGGGCGCCTGGGGCCCACAAGGCCCCCCTCCAGGTAAGTCTTCTTCCTCCCTCTCTCTTTCTCCCCAAAAACACGAGTTCTTCACTTGCTCTTGCGTTCTTGCTGCTCTTGGGGGCGATTCTTCGATCTCTCTCTACAGCCTATCATTTGAGCTGAGATTTTGAACAAATACTCCCTGGTATGTGACTCCTCCACCAATCCAATTAGATTTCTGATTGGTGGCTTCATTTGTGAGTATTTAGTAGTTCTTGGTGCTGTATAGATGAGCTTGCATGCATGTGTAGAAATTTATTTTCCAAGTTTTGATGCAAGTTTATGTCTTAGGTAAGTGAGTTGAGTAGTTTGCCTTAACCCACTTTGTTTTAATCCTTGTTTTTGTAATTTGCCAAAAATTTCAAAAATGAGTTTGTTAGGAAGGGCAAAGGGATGGCTTGAGAAGAGGAGGCCCACGCACTCTGATCGAGTTACTAGAGCCACAGCTTCACCCTCGGCTGCTAGGGTGAGCTACAATGAAGATCATGTGCCCCTGGAGTTGTTGGAAGACACAAGTCCAGCACGTGCTATGACATTTACATGTGATGAGTTCCTTGAAGCTGCGGGAATCAAGGATGAGTTTTATAATCTTTGTGCTAATGCAGGTCTGACACGGCTCGCCACGTGCCGTGTTACTCAGTATCAAAAACTCACCTCCAGTTTCATTAACAGTTTTAGATATAATCCTGATTCAGGTGCTATTGAGTTTAAAATTTACAATGATCTTATCACCATGCCTTTGGGAAAGTTTTGTGAAATAATAGGTGTGCCAAACGTTGGGAGGACGGCTAGGATGACCTCTCAGCCCTCCGAGCTGAAGACCGTCTTCAACTCTCTCTGCAGCATGGATACGAGGGATATTCGCCGGTCAAAGATCTCCAGCATCTTATTCCCTCACCTCAGGTATTTTGCATATTATGTTGCTAGAGGGGTGTTAGCTCGTGACAACACGAGCAACACTTCTGCGCCGGATATTGCTATCCTGGCAGCAGCCCTCTCAGGGAGGTCTGATTATAATCTGGGTGCCTTAATTGCTCGACGCCTTGCTATGAACGGTAACAAGGGAGACTTATATGGTGGCGTTTACGCCACACTTATCTTAGAACATCTTGGAGGCACCCCACACCCTGATGATAATCCTTTTACTTATTTAAGCTTTGATCTTGCTGCTATGAAAAGGCATAAGTTTGTTACCATGGCTTCTGAGCTTGATAATCTTGTTTATATCTTGCGTTTCGGAACTACCATGGAACGCGAGATCCGTCTACCTGCACCTCTTTTGTTTGATTTTTCTCGCAGGAACGGATGGTCCTTTGATGTTATCCAGTTCGATGAGTTCATGGCCCAGCATCAGTTTCATAACCCCATGGAGGGGGTTGTGCCCGACGAGGAGGAGCACGGTGAGTTACCACCTTTTCAGGAGGAGACCGCCACCCAGTTTGGTGAAAGATCTTCCTCTGCTTGGCGTACGGACCCTTCCTCTTGGGAGACTCCGAGGAGTTCGGTGTACGCGCCAGCATCCTTCTACGACCCTTGGACTCACCACCATACCCCCGGAGCAGGAGGCTCCTGGGGGCAGTAGTTGCTACCAACTTAGTCCAAAAGCCTAAGCCTGGGGGAGTACGTGCTCCTCTCACTTTTCCATTGTATTATCCGTTTTATTCGCTTTGATCTTTTCGAAGTTTTTGCCCATTCTTCTTTATTTCTCTCTTTGCAAAAACAACAAAAAGATTTTCTCTTTCTTTTGCTTTCGTTCAACCTTTGAAATAACCCAAAAAGATTTCCCTTCTCTCTTTAGTTTGCTTTGTTTTCAGAATTCAGCTCGAGTCCGTGATGGCATTTAATTATATTTCCTACGTTCGATCGTGCAAGTGACGAGGCAGTAATGACGATCAACTGAAGGGAAGCAACAAGGAAGACCGGTATGAACTCTTCTTGTTTCTACTTTTGTACATATGCCTGTACTTATGATCTAGAGACCAGCTTGTAGCGACATAGTGCTATGTTTACAATGCTCCTCCAGTGGTTCATGCTTTCCTTGTGGCTAGTCTCGAATAGCTAGAGTATATAATGTGTTATTGAAATGATTTACATGCATTGCACTGTTCATAGTTTGGTATACTAAGGTGGTATTTCCCTTTGGAGAATTTTTTGATTGACTTAGCACATGTTTACACATGTTTAAGACTAAAAAGTCTGCTCTGCCTTGATGATCTTTGAGTTTTAGAATAGTTATATCACTTCCATGCCCGATTCAATGTTGCTTTGTCGCTCTGCATGATTATGACCGTTATTGCTCTCTAGTTGGTCGCTTCCTAGTCTTTTGCTAACCCCCACCTGTACTAAGCGGACTGACTGCTTGTGCATCCAAAATCCTTAAAACCAGTTATGCCATATGAGTCCACCATACCTTCCTATACATGGTATTTACCTGCCATTCCTAACGAAGACTTTCGTGTACCATCTCGAAATTAATCAAAAGCATTTCTCTTTTTGTGCCTCTGTTTTAGCTCATGAGGAAGTAGTAGTTAATCCAGGATCTTTTTGAGTTGAACAAGTTTCACCCCGGGATTGCATGTCTAATCTGCAAACCCATAATACGAGAAGGAACTGGCATAGAGTGCACCCGACTCATAAAAGATAATACAACAAACAAACCCTCCTTCACGCTTTGTTCATGAGAAATCAGAAAACTTTGGCAGTGATAAACAAAGGAGATTAAGAGGATGTGATCGTCCTCATGCGGGAGCCGTTCCTCGAAACTTGTCCAGCTCAAGAAGTGTTTGAGTTATCTGCTAGCATTCGTTGACGAAATATGCACCTCTCAAAAACATTTTTACTTCTGTTTTTAAAACCAAGAGCTCTGGTACATGATTTAGTTTTTGTTTCCGACCAGGGGTTTTCAACCTTGCCAACAAAAGCCACGGTTCGAGAGTCTCCACCTTCTATCTTCAAAGCACCAACTAGGAGAGCATAATTGTCATTCTGAGTGTAATGTGCATTGTCCCAAAGTATTACATTGTCTTCTGCATGCTTGTGATATTATTTATTTTGAAATTTTTAGTTCTAGTCTCCTTTAAAACTCTGGAGGAGTTTCTGCATTTATGTTTTGCTTCACTCATGGAGGCTAGCGAGATACCACTCTAATATGCTCGAGCTATGTGCAATGTAATCTTGTCTTGATTTTCAGTAGTATATTATTTACTTTTAGATATTTGTGATTGGTCACTTGAAAGAATGATTGCTCCGTGCATTGTCCTCATAGCATTGTTTCAATACTTGCTAGACTCCTTTCGTAGTACATGCTTATATACATCTAATGAAGCAAAAGAGTTTGTCAAAGTTTTCTTTGTCGCGTCCAGTTCATTGAACTGAATTGCTTGAGGACAAGCAATATGCTAAGCTTGGGGGAGTTGATACGTCTCAAACGTATCTACTTTTCCAAACACTTTTGATATTGTTTTGACCTCATTCTTGCATGATTTGAACTAAACTAACCCGGACTGACGCTATTTTCAGCAGAGCTGCCTGTATGGTTTTATTGTGCGCAGGAAAACGGATTTTTAGGTATCTCAGAAAATTCCACGAAAAATCACAGAAAATCCACGCACCCGAAGGAACCCGGAGCCAGAAGAGGGGCCAGAGGGGGGCCGGGGGGCCCAGGCGCCCTGGTGGCGCGGCCCACCCCCTGGCCGCGCCGGGGGGTCGCCTGGGTGGGCCCCACCTCCCCTGGTGCCCTACCTTGACCCGTATTTTAGCTCGTGACGGAGAAATCCCAGATCAGAAGTTCTTTTCGCAGTTTTCGTCGCGGAGCCGCCGCCACCCTCTGTTCTTCTTCGGGAGGGCTAATCTGGAGGCTGATTTGGCCTTCGGAGAGGGGAGATCGTCGCCATCGTCATCATCATCACCACTCCATCCTCCCTCCATGACTTCTCCATCCATGTGTGAGTAATCCCCTGCTGTAGGCGAAGGGGGTGGTAGGGATTGGATGAGTTAGATCATGTAATAGTTTGTCAGATCGTTGGGGGCATGTTTCCTATCATCTACTATGGTGTTTATCATCTTTTCTTCAACTTGTTATTCTTAATGCTTGTCACTTAGGGCCCGAGTGCCATGATTTCAGATCTGAACCATATGTGTTTGCATGAATATATTTGTGTTCTTGATCCTATCTATGAGTTGTTTGCACCTATTACGGTTCGGAACCGGCGATCCCAAAAGTGACAGCTTGGGACACCAAAGGGGATGGTCCGTAGTTTGAGGATTACATGTATCCATTGAGTTTATTGCTTTGTTCCGGTGCTCTTTGACAGGAGCACCTTAATCTCCATAAGTTCCTTTTGGCCCCGTTCGTAGCGGGGTGGTAGGACAAAAGATGTTGTGCAAGTTCTTATTGCAAGCACGTACAACTACCTACGGGATACATGCCTAATGTTTGATATTTGCCTAGATGATCATTACTTTTCCGTGTGCCGTGCCCCAAGTTAGAATCATGATATATCTCATCCATGCAGCGCCCAACCATCCATCTCCCTAGCCTACAGTGTTTTAAATCCTGTTGGTTACTAGTTGCTACTTTTGCTATTTACTTTTGCTATTTACTTTTGCTGTTACTTTTACTATCACTATCATTACTATCATATCACTGTTACCACTTATCTTTTGTTGCAAGTAAGTATATTTCAGGTGCGGTTGAATTGACAACTCAACTGTCAAAGCTTATAAATACTCTTTGGCTCCCCGTGTGTCGAATCAATAAATTGGGTTATTCTTACCCGCGAAGACTATCTCGATCCCTTACGGTTGAGGGTTATCAGCCGCCTTCGCTGCGTCTGCCTCCTCCGGGGTGAAACCGAACTCGCCCGCGGCCGCGGTTGCCGCCGCCTCTTCCAGCCTGGTGGCGATGTACGCCATCTCCCTGTCGGTGGTGTCGCGGGTGAGGCCCTTCTTCTCGTCGGGGCAGATCGGCGTTTCTTCCAAGTTGTCGAAGAACTCCTTCACGGCTTCGCCGGCAGGCTCTTGCCAAGTTGGGTCAATCCCGTGAGAGTCGCACAGCGGCATCATTGCACGGATGCGGCTGAGCGCGGAGTTGTTGCACAACTGAACGACTCCCTCCGGCAACACGAATACCTCGGGATGATAGGGGTCATATTTGAACAGCTCCTGGAGCATCGCGTTGAGCTCCAGGATAGTGAAATTGAAGTTGAGGCCCGGGCGCAGCCTCATGATATCCGCCGCATTCTCAAACTCCCAGGCGGGCCTCTTCCTCTCCTGCAAGGGAGCGATGCGGCGGTGGAGGAAATCTGCGCCAACTGCGCCTACGGTGAGCCCGGCACGACTGAGGCGAAGGATCCGGGCAGTGGTAATCTTCAGTCTACTGTCTTCCGGGGCCAAGTCACTCCAGTCGTTGCCGCGTACTACTGGGGCTTGGCGCCGGGCGGTAAATGGCTGTGGGTTCTCCTCTACAATCCAACACCAGTCTGCTCTCCATTCATCCCATTTGCCGCGGATCTCTCCCTCCAGATAAGCTTCCTTCTTGTGCGTCCTCGAGATCCAGGAGACGCCGCCGGATAAAGGCTCTCCTCTCTCAACTCGGGGCGTGAAGTAGTGGCGGAAGAGGGCGACATTGGGATGGACCCCGACAAAGTTTTCGCACAGATGTGCGAAAACCGCCATGGTCAGAACGGCGTTGGGGGTGAAGTCAAGGAGGTGGAACCCGTAGGTGTTCATGATGTCGCAGAAGAATTCAGAGAAAGACGGGCAGAGCCCGCAATAGAAGAACAAGGCAAAGAACGCATATCCGTTCGGAGCCATTTCACAAGCAACGGCTGGGCGTACCTGGGTGCGCGGATGCGCCCGCGTCTCCCCCGACCAGAAGAGATAGAAGTTCTCCCTCAGCTTCCTCGCGGCAAGATTGGGGGGAAGACAGCCCGCTTCTTTCGCAGCGCCGCGAGCCGCAGCGCCTCGGCCGACTTCATGGCCTTCCCCTTCTCGCCTTTCGGAGCCATGGCGGAAGCCGCGAGGGAGGTCGACGGTGCTGGTGGTGCTGGTGGCGGCGGAGGGGCGGAGCGCTGCTCTCTTTCAAGCTTTGGGAAGAAGGGGAGCGGCAGAGGTTTTCGAGGAGTAGCAACGGGCGGATGGACGAACTGCCCCTGTTTCCCCTGCTTATAAGGGGGGAGGGGGCGGACGTTCCGCATTTCCGATTAAAGAAACCGCCCATGATCTCCCCCACGACGCCGCAGTTAACGCGTGTCGTTAAGGGAGGGCGCGGTGGATACGGAGAAAGATACGTTGTGACCCAGGCCGCACGTGCCCGTGCACTGTTTTGGGCCTGGCCCAACAGCGCTCGGCACCGTGTATGGCCCAGACCCGGGGGCTCCTGTCAGTGTACTAAAGTAGGGGTACCCTTAGTATCCCGAACTTGTGCACGGGCAGTCGCAGCACCCCGCGGCAGGGCTTGCCGGGTGACCACCAAGATCCTCCGTGGTTCCCTTGGGGCCATTCAAGAACAAAGTATCCAAGTCAAGAAGACAAGGCCCCGGCAAGAGGAGCTTGCCGGGATGGCCACTCAAGGCACAAGACCACTCAACGCGCATGACCCTGGCAAGAGGAGCTTGCCGGGAAGGTGATACGTCCAAAATGCATCACTATTTTGTATCATAATTTATCCTTATTCATTGATATATTTCACGTTACGGTGATGTTCTTATGTTGTTTTGGTCTATTTTACACAGTTTGCAAACTTTCCGATGCCGGAACAGCAGACGCAGGATTCAGTAGTAAAAAGTGGACACTGAGTTGCTGAAGAAGAATACCTCCAAATTACCTGAAAATTGACGGGAGATATTTTTCAGACGGATCACGAAGACACGCAAAAGGGGAGTCAGAGGGGGGGCACAGGGTGCCCAGGCGGCCTGGGGGAGCCCCCCCTGGCCGCGCCGGGAGGGCGCCTGGAGCCCCTGGCCCACCTCTGGTCGCCCCTTTTTGCATATATGCTATCCGTTATCCAAAAACCCTAGAGACGGGGATTTTTACGGAGTTCCGCCGCCGCTCCGTGGCGGAAACCTACAGAGAAGAAAAGGGCATCTCCGGCGGGCAGATTCCGCCGGGGAGATCACCTCCCGGAAGGGGAGATCGTCACCATCGTCATCACCATCGTCACGGGCATCATCGAGATCATCATCAACATCATCCCCAACACCAGCACCATCTCCATCTTCATCCAAATCTCATCTTACCATCGCAACTCGTGTTGTAACTCGTACTACCTATCCTCTCTACTCCATCGGTGTTGATTACTACTTTGTGGTGAATGCTATTGAGTTTTGTTGGTAAATATTATTATGTCCAGATTGTTTATCACATATTTATCCCCACTGATCATGATCTCTTTTATGTCTCGTGAGTAGTTACCTTAGTTCTTGAGGACATGGGGAAAGTCTTGTTGTTAGTAGTCATATGTTGTTGAAGTAATATGTGTTGTTTGATACTTAAGTTGTGTTGTCATTCTACTAGTGGTGTTGTGTGAGTCGAACACTCAACACTTCGCCTTATTAAGGACCTAGGAGAATACATTGTGTATAAAGAATGCTTATGGTGGGTTGCCGGAGTGACAGAAACCTGAACCCCAGTTCGCACGCTTTTGCATAAGGGAATAATGGATCCTCTATCGTATTGCTATGGTTAGGCTTTTGCCTTAAATTCTATCTTGTATTTGCGGATGCTTGCAAGGTGTTTAATCATAAGAGTGCATTCATCTTAGTCTAGAGAGTGCACTAGCATAAATCCACCCACTCAACACTTATCAACAAATAACATAGTATTGATACGGAATATGGCGAAAGCACATGACTACCTCTCCCGTGTGTCCTCAAGAACGCTTTAGTCTTTATAAGTTCAGTTGCTAGGCCTCACCTTTGCTAAGAAAGGATTGGGCCACTTGTTACTCTGAGTACCTTTTACATTACTTGCTTTTACCTTCCTGTTGCTTATACCGAGAAAACCCCTAAAAGTTATCTTTCAGTGCTTGTAGTAATTTCTTGCTCAGAATCGCTTATCAATACCTTCTGCTCCTCGTTGGGTTCGACACTCTTACTTATCGAAAACGCTGCAATAGACCCCTTACGGTTGAGGGTCATCAGAAGGCCAACCAAGGCATCTCAAGAAACTTGCCGCGGCGCGCCACGCGTCCCGGCAAGGCCCGGTGAGCGACAAGCTCCCGGAAGCGACAAGATAGCGACCACGGCAAGGCGCTTGCCGCGGCAAGCTTCCACTCAGTACCCGCGCTCCAGGGCATCCACCCACGTGTCGCTCTGGGACCCTTCCAGGCGTACGTGGCGGGAGGCTGTGCAGCCAGGGGTACGCGGTGGCAAGCGGCGCTGACAAGGTTGCCATCGTGGCGAGCGGTGGCGCCCCTGACGGCCCCTTTTTGCACTGTTTGGGCGACGGCGATGGGCATTTAATGCCCTTGTCCCCTGCCATCAGGGTTAGGTATGGAAGACTGTACCAGCTACCACTCTTTTTCCATTTTTACCCTCAACTGCGTTGCCACCTGTCGGTGACCCCTTGAGCCTATAAAAGGAGGCCCATGCGCAACATAGAGGGGGGTTCGAACACTCTCATGCTCGGTCTCGTTAGCTGCTAGAGGGTACTGTAGCTCTCAGCACTCCCGAGCAAGAACACAATACAAACCAAAGCAGGAGTAGGGTTTCACACATCCGTGCGGCCCGAACCTGGGTAAATTGCTCGTGTGCATCGCCTCGATCTGCTCTTCGTGCGATCTCCGCCCCCTGCCGTACCGAAAAGGGGCTCCGGTCCCATAGGTGTTCGTGGGTGGATCAGTTTCCCCGACCACACTTGCGGCCATCTTTTTCTTTCTTCATTTTTGTAACACTGGTTGTAATAGAAGGTCGGACATCATTTTTATTTTGACTGTTCCTCTTGGGAACCCATGCCATATTCTTCTTTCTCAACTCCTATGCACTAAGTTTTTGTAATTCCTTCTTTTGCCAATGTGATAAGCCAAATGGGCACCTCGACTGTGATTCTGTTTCAACCAATGCCAACTCTTTTTTGGCCTTGTGCACTCTCAACTTCTTCCCTTCAGATTTGGCACTTGATTGACTTGCCTCGTTGCCTTTTGTAGCCAATGTAAACAATTTAACTGGCTCTTTGTTATTTGAGAACAAATCTGAAGTATCACACTTACGACCATCTTTCTTGACCTGGTACACTTGCTTGACCACCTCTTTCTTGTTCCTTGAGCTCCGGACCGATTCCTTATGATTGAAACGGTCTTTGACGTGTGATTGTTCATCAAATGTTGATCTTTTTGGATCTGCATAATATTGGCGAGATGATCTAAAATAAGATGGATAATGTGCCCTTGCATCATACCTGCCCCATGATGGATATGGATTTACATGAGCTTAGGGAGGCATCCACGCATTGGCATTGGCGGCCCAAAAGGAGGATATGAAGTCTGCTTGCTCAACGTCTTCCTTTGCCAATCCCAGTCTTTAGATTTATGCCTTGGGGTGACTTCGATGATTTTGCTTCACTCGGTCGATAAGCACTCTTTGCTTCACTTATCTTTTGGTACTTTTCTAATAACTGAGCGAAAGTGACTTTTGGCTTTTTGCTTTTGTGCTTACCATGGCCTTTGCTTTATTTGGTTGTGCGTGCACCGGTCTTTGAATTCTCTTGTTGCCCCCCAGTGCTAGATGTTACCATTGTAGTTTTGATGGAATTTCCGTCTTCAAGATTGTTCTTGATGCACTTTTTAACAATATCCTTGCTCGAAGTCTTGACCCCATCATCATTGACGTGTACATGTCCACTTTTAGATAAATCGGCTAGAGTCAGCCAAGTCAACATTTGATGACCGTCAAAATAATCCGACTGTCTAAACGATCGTGCCTCAACAAACTCCAATCGCCCTATCTTGTCCGATTGCTTGACTTGATGGATCATGTTGCAATCTTTGATATTTTGCTTGAACGAACATTGCGTTGGCTCTTGTCTTGACGGCTCGACATCGTGACCAATTATAATAATAGGATTAGTCAGCGATGTACCGATGATGTGATCAACTATGCCTACACTGAACGTACACTCCTGGTCCATTAATCGATATTGTGATACTGGCTTTGATATAAAACAACCGAGCGGTGTCAGTTTAACACCATCCGACTCGGTTATGCATTGATTTTCATCCTCCTTTCCCGATGCTCTTGAATCGGCTATCTTGGAGAACTTTGGACCTGGCTTTATATTCCTACAACCAAAATAATTACAAAATATACGTCTCATCTGAGACCAAATGTTAGCCAGGCATGAAACAAACAAAGTTGCCCATATGAATATAAAGTTCAGTCGGCATGACGGGAACAACTTTGGTTGCGATAAGTTGTCACTATTAGCCTCTATGAATGGTGCCATGTGTTGATCAGCATGATTAGTAACAAGATAATTCGAAACAAACAGATTACTCATCTCGACTAGTCTTTCAAAATTAATTAGAATCTTACTAACGGGTGCATCAATAATATGATTTTGACCAAATCGAAAACTGAGTAAACTCTCGGCTAGGTGTACCTTTGTGAAGTCATTGAAAGGAGAAGATGGTTGCACCACTGGAACAATAACTTTCTCCACTTTTGAATAATCCTCCAACGCATCTTCCTTTTTTTGGATCTCGTGCCTCATCACTTGGATTTCCTGAGTAGATTTGACTTGGATTTCTCGAGTATATTTCACTCGGATTACCCGAATGGATTCCACTCGGCTGCTCTTTGTCAGCTAAACTTCGTTCAACTGCACGCTCTGGTTCTAGATCTTCATCACTAGCCAAACTTTGTTTGGTCATATAAATTTGCTCTTGATGCTCATCAATTATTTTGGCACGGAACTCATAGGGCAGCATGTAAACTCCCTCACATCTAGTAAAATCAAGTACGACCAATTTGTTGTGTTTACCTTTCTTTTGCTCGGTGAAGCTTGCATCTTCTATTTTGGTACAGGCAGCAATAACTGGCTTGATGCACTCGGCTTTAGCGTCTTTAGCCGGTGATGCACTCGTCTGACAAGATATACTCGGTTGGCACGATGCACTCGGCTGGCTCGATGCAACGCACTCGGCATTAAATGTTTCCAGTGGTCAATTTGGTTTCAATTGAATCCACCATTGTCTTGTCACTAAAGGAACTGTTCAACTCAGCTATAGACGACTTAGTCATATTTGACTCGGTTTCGACCGAATCAACCGTATTAGCCGAGTGAACCCCTCCTTGATGATTTTCTTGCAAAGCTTCTTTTTCATCTTGCTTCAAAAGTGCAGAAGACCCAACACGGTTGCTACATGGAGGAAGGCACTTGACGTATTCTTGCAAATATTCCACTCCAGGCTTCTTCTTGAGTGCTTCATAAGCATGTCGATATTCTACTGGTAATTCCTCAAGAGTTGGCGTAGTAAATTCGTTGACGCTATTCCCTCTGAGCTTTGGCTTGATCTTGTCCACTTGGGCCACATATTTTTCTTGAAACTCAGCCCTGCTTGGATCGGCTTTCCCCCCAATACTTTTATAATCTTTCGGCAATGAATTGATGTTGCCGAAATTTTGCAATTGTATAGGGGGTGTATAACATGCTGCAATGATAGGTGAAGACATGTGCACTGTTGTTGAATATTTTCTCACGCCAATTTGATCAATCGGCAACACTTCATCTTCTTTCAAAACCCTAGCTTTTATTGCCTCATAATCAGGAACCAATCCCTTTTCGTGCTGCTCAAGGCAAATAGCACTAATCTTCTTATTTTGGGCTAAACTTTTTAATGCAGCCAGAGCCACCTCATCTCCTGTAATATTAGGCACATTTGCTCCTATAGAATCTCCATCTACTCGGTCATAACCGCGAAGGCGAGCCGAGTCATGAATATTTTTAGTTTCATATGCCCCTGAACAATTAATCTTATGAAGTGTAGTATATGATGATTGAGGATAACCAGCCGAATAGCTAATGGAAGCATGGCCGATTTCCCCATCCATCGACATGTTTGGGGATGAACACGCATATTGTGAGTCCGCTGCCGATGGATAAAACTGTGAGACGCCCTCCTGTACATGAGGTGTCATGTATTGATCACTTGAAGAAATCGTGTTGCTCACTGGCATATTGAAAGATGTTGTCGATGCACGAAAGTTCAGATTCATAAGTTGCATGTCACGATTCTGTTAATTCCAAGTTTCTCCAACGGAACAACTTGTCGGCCTTTGCTCGTTAGGGCTAGCTGACATGACATGTCCATTGAAAGATCTAGCAACATCAACATAATGGCTATTTGCATCTACGTAAGGAGATTGATAATACATGTTACTGTTGTAGATTGCAGCCGCTTGATGACGCTCTCCTCGTAGCAAGAATAGGCTGGATACTTTTCAAAGCTTCGTCCCCAGCGGAGTCGTCAAAAAGTGTGTTGACACACGAACACGTCACGTGTACCCTCAACGCTGGGGGTGATGCACCGCAGCTCACGTCGAAGGAGACCCGACCGACAGCGCGATACACAGCACAGTCGGCGGGTGCTTTTGTAGACCCAAAACCCCACACGCCCGGGAGGGACCCCGTCAGGGCGCGCGGCGGCTATGGGCTGCTCTAGGTCGATTCGCTCGCCCCTAGAGCCTCGCGGATCGCTGCCCTCCAACGCGAAGAACAAACGAAGAACGAGAAAGAAAGATAGAAGGGTAGGGGGTAAAGATAGATGAACACAAAAGTGTAATAGATTGATTGGTTTGATTGGTGTTGTTCAATCGGCCGTTACCCCCAACACATATAAGAGGCGGCTGGACTTCCCGTACAAGTAAAGGATTCATCTAGGCTTTCCTTACAAGAAAATTACATCAATTCACGTCCTAGAGTCCTAGTTTTACTCCAACTCGGATTCAGCCCGAATCTGGTCTAAACTTCTGTCCTGCTTCTTGCGCGGGTGGTGGAATTTGCATATTACCTCCGATTGAGAAGATTTAAATACAAAATTTGTGCACATCGACATGATAAACAATTCTTATGTTGAACATTTTTTCAAATAAGGCCATCTTGAATATTCTACGAAGCCATCTTTAATCTCCAGTCGGACTCGGTCATGTAACGGACTGGATTGTCCGAGTCTCGTAGTGAACTTGCAGGCCGTATACTACCTCAGATGATGATGACTCCAAAACCAAATTTCATCGTTTTTACGATACGCACAACTTCCGTATTGAACACTTCTCCATCCGAGATCATCTTGATAAACTTTTGGGCACATGTTAAGTTTCACTCGGATTCGAGCTCATCCACTCGGATATTAGAGTCTTTCACTCGGATGGTCCGACTGGACTTTTTCACTCGGATGTTTAGAATTTTTAACTCGGATGACTATATTTTCACTCGAAATACAATCTTTCACTCGGATGATGACCACATTTTCGGTCGGAAGACAATCTTTCACTCGGATGATGACCACATTTTTAGTCGGAAGACAATCTTTCACTCGGATGATGACCACATTTTCAGTCGGAAGATAATTTCACTCGGATTACTATATTTTCAATCGGAAGCCAATCTTTTACTCGATCGATAAGTTTTCACTCGACCTTTTACTCGATCGGTAGGTTTTCGCTCGACCTTTTACTCGATCGGTAGGTTTTCACTCGGATGATAAAAGTTTTCACTCAGATTTCCCGACTGAAAAGACAGCCTGATCTTGATTTGCCTCTCCAGGTTGCATACGATCTCGGATTGAGACAAATTGTATATGAAAATCAATCGGCTCGACGAGACGAAACCTTTTCATGTTGAAGGTTTTTCGAGTCAAGGCCGTCCTGATGTCCGAATTACTCGCGCAACCTATCAGACCAGTGTCTGGTACCTCGCGCCATATTTCCGTATAGTTTCAGTCTGCAGTGTATTGCCTCTAACTTTCGCATACGAACTCGGATTGAGATGATTTATATATCAAAATTGATTGCCTCGACGAGACGAAGATAATTCCTTTAGAGTGCTCCTTCATCCGAGGTCGTCTTGAATGCATGATTGGCCAAAAACCACTCGGAACATTGAATTATGCCATTTGGAATATAGTTTCGGTCCAAAAATAAGGTCGAATGATAATAACCGAAACATCAAAGTTGTTCCACTCGGAGACGTGAAACTTTTCATGATGAACCTTTCACTCGAGACCATCATCATTGCTTTACGTATCCTGCCAAAATCAGGTGTCAACATTTGCTTTCTAAGCTTTTCGCCCATTTTGACAATCGATGCTAATGGGGAAGAAGTTTCAGCGAGTTTTGTGAAGAAGTTTAGAGAGTTATCTCTTCTTTATTTGGTTTTGTTCCTAAGTATTTGCATGTCATACGCATGCATTATTTGTTGTTGCATGGCATGGTGATGCTTAATTCCTTATATGAACTGTCTTGAAAATGATTGTCATCAATTACCAAAATGGGGGAGATTGAAAGAACAAGGGGTGCCCCCATGTTTGGTTTTGGTAATTGATGACAATCTCTACGGACTAATGGTTGCCTTGAGTTATATTTGAAGGATTTGTATATAGGTTTTTCTTGAAGTCCATGTATTCGTTTCAAGGAGTTTATGTGTTGACCAAGGTTTTATTCAAGGAACTATCCAAAGTTTGGTCGTGTAGAAGACATGATACAAGTGATCAATACTAATTCAAGTGTGAATCAAGTTGATCAACTGCAAAGCGTAGAAGATGTACCGACAGGGATCAAGTGATCCCATGGTATGGTAAGCATTGTCCATTACACTTTGAGTACTAACCCACATGATCTCTGTGAGAGTTTTATGTGGGGTTAGGTATGTTTCCATGGGCTTGCATCAAGAGGAAGATCACATACAACCCATGGGGGATGAAATCAAGTGGTGATCGTCATCAAGATTGTGGTGTGCAAGTTCAAGTGGATAATCACAAAGAGATCATGCTTGAAGCTTGCCGTCCATTGTGATGACAATAATGGACTTGTGAAGATGTTTTGAAGAGTGGCTCACCCATAGTGGAGTATGGGGGAGCAATCTACTAGTTTTCATCGGGCCTATGCAATCAAGAAATGTGGTCCAACTTGAGGGAGCCAAGATCGTCATCATCTAGCTCAAATGGACTATGTGCAAGGCAAAGGTTTGTCATTGATAGGTTTCATATTTTACCGGTATCATGGTGTTATTTGGGAGACCGGATTATAGGATCGATAGTCGTACTATCAAGGGGGCTCTCGAGTGAGTAGCTTGATCGTATCATTCGATGATCGCTTAAACCATTGCATCCTTGGCATCATCATCTTTCTTGGTTCTTGTTTGGCTTTTCACTTTGTGAGTTCAGTAGCTTTTGGTCTTCTTTGTGACAACCTCTAATTCATCGAAAACCCATTTCATATGCATCATCTTTTGCGTTTCCGGTGTTGGAGTTTTAATCGGTCTTATTTGAGAGAGGGTTATCACCATTTTATTTTGGGTATTTTCTCCATTTATATTTGTTGATATTTCTATCAAGATTGTGTTAGCACTTGGCTTTAGTTTTCCAACAAACTTGATTTCATCAAATTCGGAGCTCATACGCAAAAGTTAAAGCAGTTTCATTCACAGGTTAGTTTTTAAGCGGTAGTACCTCTTGTAAGCAGTAGTACCGCTCTCGGAAGCAGTAGTACCACTGATAAGCTATAGTACCGCTCTAGGCAGCAGTAGTACCGCTTGTGCATGACTTGTGTACATAACGGTTGGATTTTGGGAGGCCTATTTAAGGGGGCCTTCTTCCCCAATGGTCTCTATCCTTTGAGCTTGTGTTCTTTCCCCATTGTTGATCTTCTTCGAGCTAGTTATCTCTCAATCCCTCCATGGATTCTTGCTAGTTTTGAGGGGAAAAGAGAGAGGAGATCTAGATACACATTTCCGCCAATCACTTTCTCTTCTATGTGAGGGGAACCCCTTGGATCTAGATCTTGGAGTTCTTCATGTTCTCTTCTTCGTTCTCCCTCTCATTTTCCTCCCTCGCATTAGTTATTTTGGTGAGATTTAGGAGTGAAGGACTTGGGCACTCCGTGTGCTCTTGCCATTGCATTTGGTGCCTCGGTTTGAGTTCTCCACGATGATATGTGGAAGTTACAAGTTGAGAAGCTTATTACTATTGGGTGCTTGGTATCCTAGAGCTTGTTCCTCTTGGGTATTTGATACGTCTCCAACGTATCTATAATTTTTTATTGTTCCATGCTATTATTTATGATGTTTTGGATGTTTAATGGGCTTTGTCATACACTTTTATATTATTTTTGGGACTAACCTACTAACCCAAAGGCCCAGTCCAGATTGCTGTTTTTTGCCTGTTTCAGGGTTTTACAGAAAAGGGATATCAAACGGAGTCCGAACCGAATGAAACCTTCGGGAGAGATATTTTTGGAGAAAATCACGCACGGGAGACTTGAGGACCACGGAGTAGGGTCTACGAGGTGCCCACGAGGGTGCGGGCGCACCCCCTGCCTCGTGGGTCCCACGTATGGCCCCCGGTGCCCTCCTTCCTCCTATATATACATACGTACCCCGAAACATCCAGAAGAGGAGAGAAAACCCTAGTTCCACCGCCGTAACCTTCTGTTCCAGTAAGATCCCATCTTGGGGCCTGTTCCGGAGCTCCACCGGAGCGGGGATCTTCCACGGAGTGCTTCTATATCATCATCATCGCCTCACCATGAGTTGTGAGTAGTTTACCACAGACCTTCGGGTCCATAGCTAGTATCTAGATGGCTTCTTCTCTCTCTTTGGATCTCAAATACAAAGTTCTCCTCGGTCTTTGAGGAGATCTATTTGATGTAATCTCATTTTGCTGTGTGTTTGTCGAGATCCGATGAATTGTGGGTTTATGATCAAGATTATCCATGAGAAATATTTGGTTCTTCTCTAAACTCTTTATGTATGATTATAATATCCTTGCAAGTCTCTTCGAATTATTGGTTTGGTTTGGCCTACTAGATCTATAGTTCTTGCAATGGGAGAAGTGCTTGGCTTTGGGTTCAATCCTGCGGTGTCCTTTCCCAGTGACAGTAGGGGCAGCAAGGCACGTATTGTATTGTTGCCATCGAGGATAAAAAGATGGGGTTTATATCATATTGCTTGAGTTTATCCCTCTACATCATGTCATCTTGCTTAAGGCGTTACTCTGTTCTTATGAACTCAATAAACTAGATGCATGCTAGATAGTGGTCGATGTGTGGAGTAATAGTAGTAGATGCAGAATCGTTTCGGTCTACTTGTCTCGGACGTTATGCCTATATATAATGATCATGCCTAGATAGTCTCATAATTATTCGCTTTTCTATCAATTGCTCGACAGTAATTTGTTTACACGCCATAGAATATCGTTGTGAGCACTATGGCCCCCGGGTCTATTCTCAACATATCAATCTACACCTACTTTACTTTTTCCGCTTTTACTTTCTATTTTTATAATCAAAAATACCAAAAATATCAAACTATCATCTCTATTAGATCTCACTTTCGTAAGTGACCGTAAAGGGATTGGCAACGCTTTATCGCGTTGGCTATGAAATTCTTATTTGTTTGTGCAGGTGCGTGGGACTCGCGTGTGGTCTCCTACTGGATTGATACCTTGGTTCTCAAAAACTGAGGGAAATACTTACGCTACTGTGCTGCATCTCCCTTTCCTCTTCGAGGGAATACAACGCAAGCTCGAGAAGAAGCAAGAAGAATTTCTAGCGCCGTTGCCGTGGAGGCTTACGCAAAAGTCATATACCAAGTACCTATCACAAACCCTTATCCTTCGCGTTACATTTTTTGCCTCTCGTTTTCCTCTCCCCCACTTCACCCTTGCCGTTTTATTTGCCCTTCTTTTGCCGTGTATTTACCGTTCGCTTGTCTCTGGTTTGCTTGTGTGCTATGTGCCCTCAACTAGCTTGCATCTTCGCTTGCTAAAGTATGGATCCTCATCCACTTGCTAATCTCTTTAAGAGATCCCATTATGTTGAACCTATTGCTAGTGAGCTGCGTGCACTAGATTATTTTTATGAGGTTTTGCTCGAAATCTATGAATCTGAAAATTGTGATGAAGTATTGAAAGAAAATTATAAAGTGATTCATGATAGCTCCTTGAATGAAAATCATGATTGCAATGATGTTATTATAAATTCAATTAATGTCAATTTTGCTAATGATATGCAAAACCCTAAGCTTGGGGATGCTTATTTTGCTATGCCCACTACTTGTTGCAATGATCATGATTGGGGTGATTCTTCTTATGATCTTGAATATTTATTTAAGCCCCATGATGAATACATATTGATAATAATGTTTGCAATAATAGTAAAAGTGGGTTTGGAAGATTGTCAACTTTAGATCCCACATATTTGGAGAACATTCAATCTTATGAAATTTTTGATAAAAGTGGGTTTGGAGGAGTGTCAACTTCGTATGCATGTGGATCGTGTTGAGAATATGTTTTGTGATTGCTATATTGTTTAATTTGCTTATGATCCTACATGCAATTATTATGAGAGAGGAAAATATGGCTGTAGAAATCTTCATGTTACTAAATTACCTCTCGTTATGTTGAGATTGATTTTGTTTATTTCTTCTTCCTTGCATATGCTAGAAATTGATTGCCTTAATAATTTGTTTGCGTATAAAATGCCTATGCATAGGAAGTATGTTAGACTTAGATGTGTTTGTCACATGCTCTATGATGCTCTCTTTGTGCTTCGTTCTTATCTTTCATGTGAGCATCCTTGAACTCTCAAGACTATCTTAATGGCTATAAAGAAAGAGCTTGTTGGGAGGCAACCCAATTTTATATATTTTTTATTCTGTTTAGGAATAAATATTGCATCTAGCTTCTGTTTAAATGTGGTTTTGTGTTTTGTTTAGTGTTTGTGTCAAGTAGAACCTTTGGGAAGAGTTGTGTGAAGTTTATGTGATCTTGCTGTGAAAAACAGAATCGTTAGCGCTCGCTAGAATGGTCATCAGATTTTACTGGAGTGTGCTATTTAGTTGATTCTTTTTGCAGATGATTAATAGACTAATTCCTCACGTTTAACAATTTAGTTTTAATTTTTTGGAGTTACAGAAGTATGCGAAACCTGCAGATTACTACAGACTATTCTGTTTTTGACAGATTCTGTTTTCGTGTGTTGTTTGCTTATTTCAATGCATCTATGAGTAGTATTGGGAAGTATGAACCATAGAAAAGTTGGAATAAAGTAGTTTTAACACCAATATAAACAAAGAATGAATTCATTGCAGTACCTTTGAGTAATGGTTCGCTTTCTTATACTAACGGAGCTCACGAGATTTTTGTCTAAGTTTTGTGTTGTGAAGTTTTCAAGTTTTGAGTATTGCTTTGATGGACTACGGAACAAAGAGTAGCAAGGGCCGAAGATTGGGAATGCCCAAGGCATCCCAAGTAAAATTCAAGGATAACCAGAAGCCTAAGCCTGGGGATGCCCCGGGAAGGCATCCCCTCTTTTGTCTTCATCTATCGGTAACTATACTCGGAGCTATATTTTTAATCACCACATGATATGTGTTTTACTTGGAGCGTCTTGTATAATTTGAGTCTTTGCTTGTTAGTTTGCCACAATTATCCTTGCTGGACACACCTATTTGAGAGAGTTAAATATGGCCAAGGAATTGATAGAACACTCTATGTGCTTCACTTATATCTTTTGAGTTGAATAGTTTTTGCTCTAGTGCTTAACTTATATCTTTTAGAGCACGGTGGTGATAATATTTTGAAGAAATTGTTGATCTCTCATGCCTCACTTATATCCATTTGAGAGTCTATTAAAACAGCATGGTAATGTGCTTAGGCCATAAAAATAGTCTTCACATGATAGACATCCAATATCAATGTAGTAAAAACTTTCACGCTAAGTGCATTGAATATGATGAGAAGTTGGATGCTTGATAATTGTTTTGAGATATGAGGATAGTGATATTAGAGTCATGCTAGTGGAGTTATTATGAAATTGAGGAATGCTTGTGTTAAGGTTAGTGATTCCCGTAGGATGCACATATGGTGAACCGCTATGTAACGAAGTTAGAGCATGAGGTATTTGTAAAGTGTCGACCTTTGTGTGGAGGTCGGGGGCACGCGATGGTTAACTCCTACCAACCTCCCCCCTAGGAGCATGCGTTGATTGCTTTGTTTTGATGACTCGTAGATTTTCGCAATAAGTATATGAGTTCTTTATGACTAATGTTGAGTCCATGGATTATACGCACTCTCACCCTTCCACCATTGCTAGCCTCACTTGTACACCCATTATATATCCTTCCTCAAAACAGCCACCATATATATTCCTCAAAACATCCACCATACCTACCTATCATGGCATTTCCATAGCCATTCCGAGATATATTGCCATGCAACTTTCCACCGTTCCGTTCATATGACACGCATCATATTGTCATATTGCAATGCATGATCATGTTGTTGACATCGTATTAGTGGCAAAGCCACCATGCATAATTTTTCATACATGACACTCTTGATTCATTGCACATCCTGGTACACCGCCGGAGGCATTCATATAGAGTCATACTTGTTCTAGTATCGAGTTGTAATGAAAGTGTGATGATCATCATTATTATAGCATTGTCCCATGCGAGGAAAGGCTAAATCAATAAAGCCCGTCCACAAAAGAAAAAAAGGAAAAAAGAAAGGCCAAAGAAAAAAAGAAAGGCCCAAAAAAAGAAAGAAAAAGGGACAATTGCTACTATCTTTTTCCACACTTGTGCTTCAAAGTAGTACCATGTTCTTCATCATAGAGAGTTTCATGTTTAGTCACTTTCATATACTAGTGGGAATTTTCATTATAGAACTTGGCTTGTATATTCCAACGATGGGCTTCCTCAAATGCCCTAGGTCTTCGTGAGCAAGCAAGTTGGATGCACAACCACTAGTTTCTTTTGTTGAGCTTTCGTACATATTTAGCTCTAGTGCATCCGTTGCATGGCAATCCCTACTCACTCACATTGATATCTATTGATGGGCATCTCCATAGCCCGTTGATACGCCTAGTTGATGTGAGACTATCTCCCTCCTTTTTGTCTTCTCCACAACCACCTCTCTAATCCACATAGTGCTATGTCCATGGCTCACGCTCATGTATTGCGTGAAAGTTGAAAGGTTTGAAAGAATATAGTATGAAAACAAGTGCTTGGCTGAAATCGGGGTTGTGCATGATATGAATATTTTGTGTGATGAAGAGGGAGCATAGCCAGACTATATGATTTTGTATGGAAAAGTTTCTTTAGCCATAGTATTTTGAGAAGACATGATTGCTTTGTTAGTATGCTTAAGGTATTACTGTTTCTTATGTCAATATAGACCTTTGTCTTGAATATTTCAGATCTGAACATTCATGCCACAATTAAGAGAATTACATTGAAAAGTTATGTTGGTTAGCATTCCACATCAAAAATTCTGTTTTTATCATTTACCTACTCGATGACGAGCAGGAATTAAGCTTGGGGATGCTTGATACGTCTACAACGTATCTACAATTTTTTATTGTTCCATGCTATTATTTATGATGTTTTGGATGTTTAATGGGCTTTGTCATACACTTTCATATTATTTTTGGGACTAACCTACTAATCCAAAGGCCCAGTCCAGATTGCTGTTTTTTGCCTGTTTCAGGGTTTTACAGAAAACGGATATCAAATGGAGTCCAAACGGAATGAAACCTTCGCGAGAGATATTTTTGGAGAAAATCACGCAAGGGAGACTTGAGAACCACGGAGTAGGGTCTACGAGGTGCCCACGAGGGTGGGGGCACGCCCCCTAGGTCGCGTCCCCTGCATCGTGGGTCCCACGTATGGCCCCCGGTGCCCTCCTTCCTCCTATATATACCTACGTACCCCGAAACATCCAGAAGAGGAGAGAAAACCCTAGTTCCACCGCCGTAACCTTCTGTTCCCGTGAGATCCCATCTTGGGGCCTGTTAGGGAGCTCCGTCGGAGGGGGGATCTTCCACGGAGTGCTTCTACATCATCATCATGGCCTCACCATGAGTTGTGAGTAGTTTACCACAGACCTTCGGGTCCATAGCTAGTATCTAGATGGCTTCTTCTCTCTCTTTGGATCTCAATACAAAGTTCTCCTCGATCTTCGAGGAGATCTATTCGATGTAATCTCTTTTTGCGGTGTGTTTGTCGAGATCCGATGAATTGTGGGTTTATGATCAAGATTATCTATGAGAAATATTTGGTTCTTCTCTGAACTCTTTATGTATGATTATAATATCCTTACAAGTCTCTTCGAATTATTGGTTTGGTTTGGCCTACTAGATCTATAGTTCTTGCAATGGGAGAAGTGCTTGGCTTTGGGTTCAATCTTGCAGTGTCCTTTCCCAGTGACAGTACGGGCAGCAAGGCACGTATTGTATTGTTGCCATCGAGAATAAAAAGATGGGGTTTATATCATATTGCTTGAGTTTATCCCTCTACATCATGTCATCTTGCTTAAGGCGTTACTCTGTTCTTATGAACTCAATACACTAGATGCATGCTGGATAGCGGTCGATGTGTGGAGTAATAGTAGTAGATGCATAATCGTTTCGGTCTACTTGTCTCGGACATGATGCCTATAAATAATGATCATGCCTAGATAGTCTCATAATTATTCTCTTTTCTATCAATTGCTCGACAGTAATTTGTTTACCCGCCGTAGAATATCGCTATCATGAGAGAAGCCACTAGAGAACACTATGGACCCCCGGGTCTATTCTCAACATATCAATCTACACCTACTTGACTTTTTCCGCTTTTACTTTCTGTTCTTATAATCAAAAATACCAAAAATATCAAACTATCATCTCTATCAGATCTCGCTTTCGTAAGTGACCGTAAAGGGATTGACAACCCCTTATCGCGTTGGCTGCGAAGTTCTTATTTGTTTGTGCAGGTGCGAGGGACTCGCGCGTGGTCTCCTACTGGATTGATACGTTGGATCTCAAAAACTGAGGGGAAATACTTACGCTACTGTGCTGCATCTCCCTTTCCTCTTCGAGGGAACACAACGCAAGCTCGAGAAGTAGCAGTACTTGGGCACCCTAGACGGTTGGCGGTGTTCGGAGCTTGGTCATTGTGGTGTAAAGCTCCGGGCAAGCGTCTAGGTCTCCATTTAGGTTGTGGAAATCGCCTCGAGCAATTTGACAGGTTTTGGTGACCACCCCCAAGGGTTTCCAAAGTGTACGGGTTCGGTGACCGCCCCCAAGGGTTGCCATTTGTAAGGGTTTAGTGGCCGCACTCAAGGGTCCCTTAGTGGAATCACGGCATCTTGAATTGTGCGAGGGCGCGAGGAGATTATGGTGGCCCTAGTGGCTTTTTGGGCAGCATTGTGCCTCCATGCCGCTCCAAACGGAGATTAGCATCCGCAAGGGATACATCGCCGTCTCTCCATGCCTCATTTATCTCTTACCCGAGCCCTTTACTTTGTGATAGCCATATTGTTTCTTGTCATATATCTTGGTATCACCTAGTAGTTTATCTTGCTTAGCATAAGTTGTTGGTGAACATAGGTGAGCCTAGTTGTTGTAGGTTTTGTGCTTGTCAAATTAACCGCTAGGTTTATTCCGCATGTTTTCAAGCCTAAATCATAATTATTTAAAAGTGCCAATTCAGCCTTCTCTAGGCGACATCGAAGATCTTTCACCCCCGGCTCTAGATCCAAGGTTGTTGCACAGTCAGTAGATTGAACGGCTCACCCAAGAGCATGCATAAACACTGACTAATTACCAAGGGAGCAAGACTCCACAAGACACCTGAGGTTGGTCCCATCATAATTGATGTCCGGTGGTTTGTGGACATTGGACAACTACCCGTGCTTGCATTTTCCTTTAGTATTTTTTTAGTAGGACCGATAGTTTCTAGTGTTTTGAAGCACTTCTACTTCTACTATTGAATGCACACTGCCAATACTCAGTTCTGCCTAACCCATACAACAAATCTTAGAATCTAGCCTTGGCATGAACGACCGGCATACACTGGTGGAAGCACCGATAGAGCCAAGGAAAGATGGTTGTAGCAACGTGGCATGTTGCAGTGTCCGCAAAAGCATTAGCTAGCCATGTATTTGATATTTTGTGCTTCATGCTACACAATAAAGGTCAATCTTACTTGTATTCCAAACTTCCACATACACATACCATGTTTGTGGTTAGTTCATACATCCTACTCACTATATTTGTGCTCTGGTGCAGACCTGTTTGGCCACTTTTTCTTGTTTATTTTTAATTATGCATAAATCTGAAAGGCAATCCATATATACTTTCGAAAACGCTAGCCCAGGTCACCGCGAGACCAATTGACTCACCATTCTGGAAGGGGCTCATGCGAACGAAAGATTTTTTTCTTTCGTAGGTTTAAATTCTTGGTTGGCAATAGGATGTCAACAAGATTTTGGAAGGATACATGGTTAGGGGAGACGCCACTAGCCATACAATACCTCACCCTATATAATATTGTGCAACGTAAGGAGGATTACGTAGACACAGTATTTCGATCGATACCCTTGAATATTCAGTTTTAGTGGGGGAGCGTTGGAATGCTTGGATGCACTTGGTACGGAGATTGATACATGTTCAATTATTCGACCAACCCGATTCGATACACTAGAAGTTGGCTAGAAACGGAGTGTTTACGGTGAAATCTTTTTACGCGGATCTAGTTAATTCTGGCCCAATCTTGAGATCGATACATATTAGGAAGGTTAAGGTTCCCTTGCGTATTAATTTTTTTATATGGTTCGTACACAAGCAAGTGATCCTCACCAAAGATAATGTACTAAAGCGGCGGTGGGTAGGTATTTCACGATGTTGTTTTTGTGATCATGATGAAACAATACAACACTTATTCATAGATTGCCCACTCGTGAAATTACTTTGGAGAACGATACATATAGCCTTTAACATTACTCCTCCAGTTAACATTGAATCGTTATTTGGGACGTGGTTAGTTGGGGTTGATCATATTACTATGTCTCGTATTCGGATTGGAATATGTGGTCTTGTTTGGACTATATGGAATTGTAGGAATGATATGATTTTTAACATACAACATATTTTAACTTTCTTGCAGGTCATTTTCAGAGCTACTGCATGGATCCGTACGTGGTCCTTACTCACTCCTACGCTCTCCAGGAAGCCATTGGTTACTGGGTGCAACCTGTGGGAGATGGTAGCACAGACTATATTCAATCGGTTTGGATGTCAGTCGCATAATAGGATAGGAGTCTAGGGAGCTTGTCCTTTATGTTGTCATACCGGTTGTGATATTGAGCATTTACATTTCTTTTCCTTTTTGCTCCGCTTGCGAGCTGTAATACTTTTATGACTTTGTGATACTTTGAGACTTTTTAATAAGATGGCTGCATGCATCATTCTGATATAGAGGCTGGCGGAAAGCCTCCTTTTCCAAAAAAAAAAGTTTTCTTAAACACGGTATAATCGAACTCACCCTCGCAGTCCTTTGGGGATGTTATGGTGAAGCCCTCCATACAGTGTCAATTTGTGAAAGGTCCACAAATTGCGTGGACATCACACTGAGCTCTTGGTTGGGCAGTGATCATTACCCAATCCTCTAAGCCCTTCATCCAAATGAATGTCTTCGCTTGAACTGAGACGTCAATAACATGTTGAGTAACCATATACTTGAATCCATATATTCAGCTACTAAATTACGCTTCAAGTACTTCTCTTTGCCATTGTCGACAAATTTTCAGCTACTAAATTAGCATTATTTGTACCTGATGTCTTGCCTTGTGTGGCAAGGCGAACCCTTGTGGACGGGTGCTCTTTCACCCTTCTCTTATGATTAATATATGAAACACATACTCATGCGTTTTCTCGAAAAAAAAAACAAATTTTCGACTAATAGAGTGGCGGGCTGACATCTGTGGAAGTGCGAGAAAATATTTTCCGTTCCATACACCGGTGGACCAATATGGCATGGATGAGGTCAGTGCTAGAAGCAATAACTGGTCAACACCGCTGGATTCTAATTATTCATAGTATGCACCGGTAGCTGGGTCAACCAAGGTTTTCCAAGAAAAAAAAACAACGCTTCGGGCCAGTGACCTTGTCCCGTCCGAGCTTCACCCCAGGAAAAAATGTATCCATGGGGCGGTCAAAGCTCGGCAACATAACCTCTGATGATTATTAAGAGCCTGTGAGGAGGAGATTTCCACTACCCACAACACAGCTGTAGTGGTGCTATTTATTTTGATGTCTGCTTGTGTGGACCAGATCACGGACTTGATGAACCGGTTTACTACAACAAGGTTGCCATCGTGGGAGATCGTGAGGTCCAGTGAGGTGATGTTCCTGATTGGCTTATCCCTATTTCCAACCCATGCTGAAGTGAATTTCGGTACCGTGTTGAACCATATGCCAAGGTACCAGTTGGCGTTGTGTCTAGTCTGGAAGACACCAAGCGCATACCTGCCATTGCTGGAGACGAGCTTGTTGTCGACGGCAAGTGCTTGGCCGGGCAAGATGGTATCTGCCATGGCGGAACTCGCCGGCATGCCTAGGCACAAGAGGATGGTGAAAACAATGAGGAAGGGAGTCATGGTGAACTAAAGGTGGTGAGGGCGTGCAGAGGGCTTATTGTTGCTGTGCAGAGGCTTGAAATGTTGAGACTGTGGAGTCAAGCCTAGCAAGCAAACTAGTATACGCAGATTCAAAAGTATTTCCAGTGGTGATGATGAATCGCATCTTGCATAGCATGCATGGCAGGATTTGTGTGGTGGTAATGGAATGGGTGGAGGAAGAAGAATGATGACATCAGCACCAGACACTTGGTTCGCCGTCGAAATCTCGTCGTCGCTCTCCTCCGGTTACCGGCGGACCCAGACAGAAGAGGTCTTTACACCTGAATAACAATTCATTTGTTACTATAAATTGAGATACCGATGTGTGTGTGGTTTAATGATGAGAGCAACACTATTCTTTTTGCACCAAAGTGAGGCGCAATTGCAGGAAAAGGAAAACAAAAATAAATCTTAAAAAGTGAAGTGCAATTACAATGAGGACAAGTTGCAATTCCACAACAAGAAAAGTTAATTTGCAACAAATACAAAACTAGTGAAGTATCGACAAAAGGGTGACTGAAAGTTCATAAACGTGATTGAAACTTGACAGAAGTAACTGAAACTAAAAAAAACTGTAACACAATTAGACACATAAAAAGACTGAAACTTCAATGGTTAAAAATAAAGTGTAGTTAATACATTTCAGCTGCTTTCATTCGGAGGAGAAGAGAGACTGTCCTTGTTTAAATTCAACAATCAACCATCATCTACTGTATAATTAACTAGCGCCGATTTTCCTAGATCCATTCATGACATTTGTATGACAGTTGTTCAGTTGGTGAAGGCACTTCTGTTGCACTTATGCACCCTCTCATTCAGCCCCCAGTTTATAAATAATCGGCACCTCTAGACTCTAGTGCTACAGAGTTCACAAGAAGACAAGTGTTCTAAGTTGCTAGTTGTGCAACCATGGGGAGGGGAGAGGGAGGGCTTGGGGCGGAGGGCCCAGGGCGTGGCTGGTCGCCCGCGGGGGCGGTCGCGGTCGCGAAAGAGGGGGGGAGTCTAGTGCTACAAAGTTTAAAGAAGAAGAAAATGTTCTACAATTGCTAGTTGTGCAAACATGGGGAAGATATCCATGAAATTGATGAAAGGTTTGACATGCTGAGATCAGAATAATACATGGGAGTAGGAGGTAGCAGGAAACTTAATTTGTGGCCAACAAGAATATTGTGAAGTCCAATCAAAGAAGATGGTCGCATAAGTTCTATTCCTTGAGTTTAGAAGAAAGTGAAGCAAAACCAAGAGTGAAGAGTGGGGGTACCTCGTTTGCAGGAAGAAGAGTGGTTTTATTAAGTCTAGCATGATTAGTATGCCTATGTACACATGTCGACATGTTAGCTAAGACTAAGACTAAAAACAAGAATAAAAAGAAGGTGGTCACGCCAAAAAGTATCATATATACTAAAATGGCCTATCATTTGTAGACCCAATATAGGGAGGAGTTAGGATTCATAACCTCTAAAATTCAATATGTCTACTTTGCAATGGGTGGTGGGATCTTGAGAATGGAAGACCGTTGCAACAGATTTTTTGGAGAAAATATATGATGCAAGCTGGAATTTGTCAGATCGCAAGGACTGCAGATGATTTTGCTTGTTGGGTTGACTTAGTTGAAATGAAACATTTGTACTTGCTATACAGGACAATGAGGGTAAGGAATGTGCGGCGAACTGACTGATGGGAACTTGAGGCCCTCCTCTCCAACAACAACGTCCAGACCTATTCGGCATCAGCATTGACACTGGATGCCTTGCGTGGAGTTGCAGATTTAGAGGGTGGATGAGGGAGTAATAATAACATCAAGTTCTTGTGACCACAGATGAGTGGTGTTGAATGATGGTTAATATATTCCCAATTGCAAATAGACAAATTTAGAAGAAAAAATTACATACATAATATTGATTATTTGTTCTTGGCAAGTCATTTGTTTTGTACACAACCTTAGAATATAAATCATTTGTTCTTAGCTTGTTCTTGGCAAAATACATGCTTGTTATTTTCTATTGGGTGGTCTCCACACTGAAGCTAACATAGATGCAAGAGAATGGAGCCGCAAACCTACACCAAGATCTCAGCCTGCACACTGATGTGATGGCACACCTAGACACATGAGACAGTGCACTACTTCTGAAGATGAAGATGATGAGGATGGTCCAACAGGTGATGCTTGAAATATACAGTAGTTTTCTGCTACATGCTTAAACTGATGTTTTCCACGGGGCTTTCTCCATTTATTGACCGTGATGATCATTGGTCCCCTAGAGACAAAGTTTGGTTGTAAATGTACCGGATTAGAGCTGTTCGCTATTGCTACTGTCCTAGGTGCCTAGGCTGCTTTGTCCAACCTTAACTTTTTACTTCGTTCTAGTTTTTTCTTCTCACTTGAACCATTTTTTGCTTCTTTATCACTAATAATGAAAATGGAATCAGGATATGGGTCGTTTGGAGAGAAAAGGACAAGGTCGTGTCATTTCAAAATCCTCCATTAGTCATTATCTTTTTTTTAGAAAAGGGGCATTCCCCGGCCTCTGCATCAAACTGATGCATACGGCCATCTTATTAATAAAAAATATAAGGTCAAGGTCTCAAAAAAGTATGCGAAATAAAAGTACAAAATGCTCCGACTGAGCTAGAAAAAAGCGTGAGAACCCCACAAACGGATGCGATAATGCAAACAGGTGGAAGCACTGGTGGAAGCACCGACAGAGCCAAGGAAAGATGATTGCAACGTGGCCTGTTATAGTGTCTACAAATGCATCAGCTGGCCCTGTATTTGATATTTTGTGCTTCATGCTACACAATAAAGGTCAGTCTTCCTTGCATTCCGAAATTGCACATACATATACCATGTTCGTGGTTAGTTCATACATCCTACTCACTGTATATGTGCTCTGTGGCAGACCTGTTTGCCTACTTTTTTCTGGTTTATTGGTAATTGTGCATAAATCTGGAAGGCAATCGATGTATACTTTTAGAATTTTTTTTGAACATTGTATAATCAAAATCTCTCACATAAACTCACCCTCCCAGTCCTTCGGGGATGTCATCGCGAAGCCCTCCATACAATGTCAATTTGTGAAAGGTCCAAAACTTGCATGAACATCACACCGACATACATACACTGGTGGAAGCACTAGCAGGCAACCGTTGGGAAGCTTGGTTACATCTGGTCAGACGACTGATGGATGTGCAGCTGTCTCAAAACCCTGACCGGTTATGTTGGAAGCTGACTAGGAATGGAGAGTTTTCGGTCAAATCGATGTATCTAGATGTAATCAACTCTAGTGTTATTCCTAGTTCGAAGTATGTTTGGAAGGTCAAAGTGCCTTTGCGAATCAAAGTGTTTATGTGGTTTGTGCATAAACAAGTGATTCTAACCAAAGACAATCTTGCAAAACGTAACTGGACTGGGTCCTCGCGATGTTCGTTTTGTGATCGGAACGAATCAATTAAACACCTCTTTCTCGATTGCCCGATGGCAAAGATATTCTGACGGACAATACAAATTGCCTTTAACATTTCACCGCCGAATTCCATTAACAACTTATTTGGGCAGTGGCTACACGGGATAGATTCCACATTAGCGAGACAAATCCGGGTGGGAGTATGTGCCTTGCTATGGGCAGTGTGGAATTGCAGAAATGATTTGGTTTTTAACAGAACAACAAATATTCATTTTTTGCGGGTTATATTCAGAGCCACTGCATTGATCCGTATGTGGTCGCTACTCACTCCGACGGAGGCCAGGGAGCGTTTGGTTACTGGGTCTATCCGGTGGGAGACGGTAGCACGGGCTATTTTCAACCGGTTTGGATGGCGGTCATGTAATAGGATAGGCAATTAGTTTTCCTATCTTTCTTATGCCTGCCGGTTGTGGCTATTGGCTGATTTTTATTTTTCCTTGCTTCTAGAGAGCCTTTTTACTTCAGACTACAAGACCTTGTTTGATTATCTCTTGTTTTAATAAAGGTGGCCGTATGCATCACTCTGATGCAGAGGCCGGGGTATTCCCCTTTTTGAAAAAAAATTAGCAGGATGGATGACGAACCTTCTCTTGTTTGGTGGCCGGCTATGAGATTTTGGTCCAGCACTAATGAGAGGTTTCTTGTCCTGGCGTGAAAGTAGAGAGAGAAAGTCTATGTTTTAGAGAGAGAAGGGTGAGAGAAATGGGTTCATTCCCATAGTTATTCTTCATCCCTAACGAGAGAATTTAGTGATTGCCCCTTTGAGTGCTCCAAGAACATGTACGTAAAGTAGAGAGAGAAAGTCTATGTTTTAGAGAGAGAAGGGTGAGAGAAATGGGTTCATTCCCATAGTTATTCTTCATCCCTAACGAGAGAATTTAGTGATTGCCCCTTTGAGTGCTCCAAGAACATGTACGTATCCTGCAGTATGCCCCTGGTTTGTTCTTCCCCC
>LR738715.1:771586539-771608348 GCA_902687465.1 Secale cereale
CCCCCCCCCCCCCCCATCTGCATCCCTCGCTATGTTTCTCTCCGCCTTTGCTTCACCCGCATTTCAGAATGATGTGTTCCTGTGATGTATACTTGATCTTTTCTGATACGGTTTCTTTGCCTGGTCTTTAATGTGGCCAGATGAGAATGCAGACGTTTCTTGATGATTATTGATGCCACAGTTGTGGTCCTCTGTTCTTTTTTACTGTGATGGTTGTGATGTTCTCTTCTTTTTTACCCAAGATTTCATTGTCCCCCCCTTTCGTTCTTGCGATACAGAGGCCGTGCATCTTGCAATTCCAAAAAAAAGAAAAATGTATTTGGAAAAATTGTAAAACTAGTAAAGTAACAATAAAAGGGTGACTGAAACGTAACAAAAGTAACTTCAATCACAAAGGTGATTGAAACCTAATAAAAAATATACCGAAACTTAACTGGACACGTAAAAAAAGTCTGAAACTTCAAATGCTTAAAAATAAGGAGAGTTAGTTAATACAATTCTTCTGATTTCATCTATAAATAAAACAAGAGACTCTGTGCTTTAAATTCACCCATGATCCATCATCTACCGGATAGTTAACTAGTGCTGATTTTCACCAATATTCAGTTGGTGAAGGTTGCACTTATACACCCTCGCCCTCACCACTGATTTGATGAATAACCAGCACTGGTAGTGCTACAGAGTTCATAAGAATAAGGAAAGTGTTCTACGTTGTTAGTTGTGCAAGCATGGGGAAGACATCCATGGAAGTTGAAGCAAAGTTTGACATGCTGAGACCACAAGATACATGGGAATGGGAGGTAGTAGGAAACTCAATTTGTGGTCAACGGGAATATTGTCAGATCCTATCATAGAGCTTTGTACCAAAAGTCGCCCAACTCAGCCAGTGCAGGATGTTGAAACAGGCTTTGTATATCGCTGTCGTGGCAGCCCAAATATGCAACCATTTCACCGCACCTCCCTCTCGCCATGGCCTTGCGTGGCTCCTCCCACTCCGGGTATCTCAATCCCTTCGCCGTCCCTGAGCCGGCCACCGCCACCAACCTCTGGCAAGTGCACATCGAGGATCACGTGCCAATCACCATCAATCTTCACAAGCCCCCCTTATCCACCTGGCGGACGTACTTCTCGCTGAAATTCTGCTAATTCCAGATCCATGACCATGTCGATGGCTCCGTGGACGCCCGCGCCATGCATGCCAATGTCAACTGGATGGCGGTGGATGCCACCATGAACAAAATTTCCATCAGAACAGTAGGCTCGAGGAAGTTAGCAAGATCCCATTATTTAGGTAAAGAGTCCAAGAAAGAAACCGTTCTCGTTCATGAAGTAGGAATCACTGAGTGGGCCGTGGAGCTTTGCACCTTTTTTCTGAAGATGCTGACTCGAAGTAGGAATCACTGAGCAGGCCATGGAGCTTTGCACTTTTTTTGCTGAAGATGGCGACTCAGTCTCTAGATGGGTTTGCTTCATTTTTTGTAGCAAATGATCTTTACAAATATCATTAAGGAAGTAGAAAAAAATATTTCTTAAACATGTAATGGAATCCCATATTGTTTATAAAACAAAATACTAATTATGTTCAGTGAATTTGAAGTACTCACAAATGAAAATTAAATCACAAGGGATGCAAATCTAGTTAAGATGACTAACGTCTAAACCTGTATTGCATGCAATCAAATCAAATCATATGTATGATATATGCATTTTCTAGTGTCAAATGCTTGTTGTAGCACACTTTCAGTGATCCTCACAACTTTCATCATGATCTCCTAGCGCATCCGAGCATAACTTGTTACAAACTTCTCTATTAAAATTTGTTGGAAAACACCATACTCCGATAGTCATTCCATCTGTCTGGTCTTGCACGGTGGATCTGGATCTATCCATCCAATGATCTCTATTCTTATTTCTTTTTTCCCTTTTTAGATTTCAACCTCTTGAATAGTACTCCAGGTATGGCTCATATCGTAGTCGAGAGATCATGCGGCTTCATCCATCCACATGTTCTAGCCTATGTCCATGTGCTTTGCCTCTTTGAACAGCTATCGGGGTTGAAGATTAACTTCCATAAGAGTGAGTTGTTCTGCTTTGGAAGAGCCAAAGATGAACAAGATGCGTACAAACAGCTGTTTGGATGTGGGGTAGGGTCGTTACCTTTCACATACCTCGGCATCCCGATTCATCATCGCAAGCTCTCTAATAAAGAGTGGAAGAGTCTTGAGGATCGATTTGAAAAGAAACTCAGCTACTGGAAGGGCAAGCTTATGTCATACGGGGGCCGACTGATTCTAATTAATTCGGTGCTTACGAGTATGCCAATGTTTCTGCTGTCCTTTTTCCTGATCCCAGTAGGGGTAAGGAAAAGACTGGATTTCTATCGGTCGTGTTTCTTTTGGCAGAGTGATGAGTTAAAACGTAAGTATAGGCTCGCTAGATGGGATGTTATTTGCAGACCTAAGGATCAAGGGGGTCTTGGAATTGAAAATTTGGAGGTTAAGAACAGGTGCTTACTCAGCAAGTGGTTGTTTAAGTTATCCTCTGAGACTCATGCCACATGGGCCCAGATCTTGCATAATAAATACCTTACCACTAAGACATTAGCATAGGTGACAGTTAGACCAACCGATTCACCTTTTTGGAAAGGACTCATGAAAGTGAAATCAGCCTTTTTCAATAGAACTAAGTTCATCGTTGGTAATGGTGTCTCCACAAGATTTTGGGAGGATACGTGGTTGGGGGAGACGCCCCTAGCTATCCAGTGTCCTTCTCTCTACAATATTGTTCAACGTAAAGAAGATTAAGTTGCAACAGTGTTGCAGTCCACTCCTCTTAATATTCAATTCCGAAGGACGCTGGTTGGAAACCGCTGGAAAGCATGGCTTCATCTGGTGAGAAGACTGATGGATGTTCAGTTGTCTCAGCAGTCAGATCGTATTCACTGGAAACTGACCAAGAATGGGACGTTTTCAGTGAAGTCGATGTATATGGATTTAATCAACTGTGTGCCCATCCCTCGGTCTGTTCACATTTGGAAGGTCAAAGTTCCCTTATGAATTAAAGTGTTTATGTGGTTCGTCCATAAACAACTAATTCTCACTAAGGACAATTTGGCCAAACGTAACTGGAATAGGTCTCTGCGATGTAGTTTTTGCGACGAGGCTGACTCAATCAAACACCTCTTTCTCGATTGTCCTCTGGCTAAAATCTTATGGCGTTCGGTCCATATAGCCTTTAACATTACTCCTCCTACTACCATCACCACGTTATTTGGCACGTGGTTACACGGAGTTGAGAAAGAATTAGCAAGTCACACCCGTGTGGGCGTTTGTGCGTTATTATGGGCTATATGCAATTGCAGGAATGACTTGGTTTTTAATAGAGCAACGAATGTTCATTTTTTGCAGGTTATTCTCCGGGCCACTGCTTTGATCCGTATGTGGTCGCTACTCACTCCGATGGATGCCAGGGAGCGTTTGGTTACTGGGTCTATCCATTGGGAGATGGTAGCTCAGGCTATTTTCAACCGGTTTGGATGGCGGTCATGTAATAGGATAGGAGTTTAGGTCATGTTTACATTCATGCCTCCGATTGTGGTGACCTCGTTTTTTTTAGCTCGGTTTGAGCATTTTTGTAATTTCGGTTTTGAGACTTGGAGACTTTATTGTTTTGTGTTGCTTATTAATAATATGGCGTATGCATCATTTTGATGCAGAGGCCGGGACTGATCCCTTTTTCTAAAAAAAAAAAATCAAGCATGCCCAACGGAGGTCCATCAACAGGGAACAACCCCCCAATTAATAATATCTTCCTTGAATTAAGACATGTGCGCTGGTCGTTGTGCTACATCAAGATATATTAAATCCACAAATGCATATGGCTTAAGTTTTTAACTTACAAGTCTCTTCTGTCTACACCCCCTCCTCCAGTCCACAACATTTGAATCCTAGATTTCATGCTTTGCTAAGTCATGGTTTTCATGTCTTTAAGATGTGTTTGATCGAAAATCCTCTTCTCTACTCTCATTCCACACTCGTTCTCAATAGGATAACACACAATATTTTCACCTATATGCCACATGGCATTCAAAACCTTCATAGATTGCCTATTTTTATGATCCATCGAACAAAAACAGTAGCCCAAATGTTCATGTATCCGAATGCATAGTTTCCTTGCGTTCTTAACGCATAGGAGGCACAATGAATTTCACAATATACAGAAGGCACAAAGGATCATGTATCTATGAACGTGAAATGTATCCACAAGAGACCACCACACCAGTGCAATCACGATGGATCAAAGTTTGGTCATTGGCTTTTATCTGGGAAATGAATACTAATAAAATCTGGTAGAGCTTTTCAGACAAGAAAATAAATAATTATGTTCAACCATTATGCACTTAATAAGAGAGAATTAAATCATTAAACTTAACCTTTTCTTTAAGAAGGAAAGCATCATTACTACTAGCCTCTGCATCAAGGAATGATCCGGACAACCACCAAATAGATAAATCAGCACAACACAAATTAGTCGCAACTAATATATCCAAAGGCTCTAGTTTTCTGTCTATTTTTCATAACTAAATCACTACACAACTCGAAGAAGTCTCCCAATAAGGCCTCTCCAAATGCTCCACCTTGTACAGGTGCTAAGCCAGTCATGTAGGCAAAAAAGATGATGTGACAAGGTAATTAAGAGGAGAGAGATGGATGTGGTGACCCCAGGAAGAAACAATGCCAAGCACGGAAATCTAGGAAAAACTTAAATGAAAGAAGTCCACCAATGCATGGGTACCTTTAGTTGCTAATTCATTAAATGAAGAATGCTTACCTACAACAAGTTAAGCACCTTTGCATTGTGGACTTTAGTTGCTTAGCTCTTTAATGTGCTTAGCACCACATCTTAGCACCAATGCATTGAAGGAGGTCTAATCTCCTCAGTTTCTTCCTACGTAGGGCCGGTAGCCCTCCATTAATTAGGGCCTCGATTTTCCACCACAAGCTCTCGTTCAAGTTGGCTGTTTTATATGGAATTTACATTTGTCTGTGTCTATTGTACAAGCCATCAGACATGTAGATATAGTTTGGCATTGTATTGCAACTTCACATGAGTACGTGACCCGACCTCCCTTCTTGCACCATCCATGAATTGTGAAGCACCCAAATGCTCATAGCTGGACCATCTACCATATTCGGTCAGTATCCTTATCCAGGAAGATCAAGTTTTGTTTCTTTTACGTTTCAGACATTCAGTTTACCACACCTTGTCATACCCGTCCATGGGAGTGTACTGGGCATGATGGATATGGGCCGATGGCCTGTGGGACAGGGCCGGTGACTTGGCTCCGCTAGCTACAAACGAAAGAAGGTTCTGCCAAGTGAGACATCGAACGGAAAGGAACTGAACCTGTCTTATTCCTCTGCCCTGCTCCCGTTCTACTCTGAATCCTCTGCTTTTCGGTGGCTGCTCTCCACAAGCAGCAAGTGTCCCTCGATGGCAGCTCTCCACAAAATGTATTTATATCATCGACATTTTGTTCGACGACGTCGTGGCCCACTGTTCAAAAAATCTTCCGATTCATCGAATTATCACCCGATTAATCGCTACTCGGGGGTGGCTCGATAAGATTATGCCTTATCTTCACCATTTATCATTTGGGCAGATTTATCTCTCCGATAAGCGATTTACCAGGAATCTACAGATAAATCGGGCCTATTTCTAGCATTATGTTTGCAAAAATTATGTTTATTTGTATTTGGTCGACTTTGTTATGCAATATGTACTATTTTCCTATTTTGTTTGCCATTATACATAGATACAAAGGCTAGGAATCAAGGTAACACTCCTGTCCAATATTTTTTTGGTGTTGAATATAACATATTTTAGTGTTGGGAACCTAGGATTTGCAAAAAAATGACTGATTAATAGTGGACCGATAAAATCGACTAATCGATTGATTTCCTATTAATCTCTATTCCCCAGCCGAGTCAGACAATAACGATAAGTGATATCCTCAACATTGTCGTGGCGTCGGGCTATCAAACACCTCTCTCCACCCCCATCATTGTTTTGGTACCCATTGACACATATATTGGCCCCTGCCTTTTAAGATCCATCTGCACCTCATGTCCTTAAAGGGATCCCCTTTCCTTATTCCCACCCATTGCACACACATCCACACCATTCAAAATTATCGCCTTGTATACGACGGAGTTGAACGCCTATGGTTTTATGGTCTTCCCGATCCTACGTACCACCGGTGATGTTATCAAATACCTTGATGAATAATTTGTGTATGTGCTCGGACTCGTAGGAATAGGAGGAATGGGGAAGTTCACTAAATCCATGCAACTTAGTATATCATGAATCACAGAATGAAGATCTCTGAGCTAGCTTGTAGAAGGTTGCTCTTCCTTTTGTCCTCGAATGGAATTCTACAAGTAGTCTCGGCGATTATTTCCTAAATGTACTTGTCCCCCATCATTTGGAAATATATGAAAAAAAATTTGCAAGGTTTTGAACGCCTACACAATCAATATTCAACTTATGTGATGCAAAAGGATAGTATCAAGTACTTTAGCATGTAAACACTCTTATATTTCTTTATGGAGAGAGTAAATAGTTGTAAACAAGAATCTATTAACAATAATTTTATAGTATTTGTAAACAAGAATCTATTTTGCAGGAATATTAAGTGAATAGTTGACATCATTGAAATTCTGTTAGCAAGTAAACCCCAGCTATTTTGTTCTTTCAAGAAAACACAAGAGAATTGTGTGTCTTTTTATTAAGCAAGGAAGAACCATGCTGAAGTTACACAATGTGCTGGTCCAGCCACACGACGGCACAGGAAATATATTCCATAGACAGAGCTGAGCTCTAGTGCGACGCTCGACCTCGGCTGGCAAAGTGGATTGTTGCTCGGAGATTCTTTTGTTTACTTCGAGCCAGGTGAATTGGAGGCAAACCGTGATCACCGACTTTACCATTTTCAGCTACTTGCCTGGCACCGCCGCGGTCACGAGAAGCACACCTCCCTCTAGAAAAAGGACATGCCAGCAGCACAAGTGATCATGGTCCTAAGGTAGTTGATCGGTCAACTTACAGCCGTCAGGATGTTGCAACTGCCGTCAAGTGAGGCAATCCGCTGTCCACAACCTTCCTTGTATAGCAGCCAAGCGAAAAAATTGATGTGAGGTGGCCCCCATGAACCCCAAATTTTCGCCACGCACGGCGCAATTTTCGTTCGAAAAACAGAGCCAGATATCACCATTCGCCTATCTTGAGTATTTTCGCCTATCTTGAGTACTTTCCATGCGAAGCAAGCCGGCAAGAGAAAGAGTCAGAATGTTCCTCCAGTCTCACCATTCGCAGAGTGCCAAAACGACGAAATCGGGCCCGTGATGCCCATTTCGGACAAACTGCCTAAGATGGACAACCAGTTGTGCCATCCCATTGCCATCCATCCATCTGTCACGCCAGAACATATAATAGACCCACGATCGCCAATAGAACGCCCGAGTGCCGCCTTGAAGGTTAAGATCCACGGCTCCGTCCCATCGAAGCAGAGCGTGACCGAGACCGATAACCAATATACATGTACACACTCTGAGCTTCCCATATCACGGGCTTCAATTGCTAGCAAATTCTATTTTGCAGGCACGTATCTTTCCTATCAACGTCACTCGGGTTCAACTAGTAGAGCGTCTGCGTCTGTTTTTAATAAGGAAAAACCCAGCTAGATTGTTTTTCAATAGGAGCAAGTTGCTGAAAGCGAACTCTGGTACCACGTACGTACATGCTATTGCCGCAAATCTTGGTCGACATGCCGATATGACCTGTGCGCGTCACGACTTTGACCGCCACGCTAGCCCTTCTGGGTGTGATCACGACTGTACGTACATAGTAGCACTTTCCAACGCGCTAACTCATTCAGTGCATCTTATTCCCACGGTGCCACGCACATGTACGTGCGTGTAGAACATGCACGAATTTGGGTAAGCATGGAATCCCTTATTGCTGGTGCACATGCAAGCACGCAGTGATTTCTTTTTTAGGAAAAAAGGTAAGGGCACGCGGTGATCTGCTTAGATCAGCTTAGCGTTGATGTTTCGCCAACGCTTTGTTATCTCTCGCTAACTAATTTGGACTAGTGGAGCAACTGGTTGGTATGGTCATCCACTACAAATTCCTAATTCCTCTACGTCAGTGGAGTGACAGATATGTTTCTTTTTCTTAGCCAGCAAGAAAATATCTTACTATTTACCGCCAGAAAAATGTCTGATTATTGTCTATATATACTGGGCCGGGGGGCTAGACCGATACTACCTCCGTTCGGAATTACTTGTCGCAGAAATGGATGTATCTATACGTATTTTAGTTCTAGATACATCCATTTTCGAGACAAGTAATTCCGAACGGAGGGAGTAGATAGTATCCTTCCTCCAGAGTCCCGACAATAGACCTAAACCACTCGCTCGTTATATAGGCGAGTCAGCAAAGCCCATCAATTAATGGCGGTCAAGCTCATGCTCCCACCGGCAGAACTGCTCTCCCAGGTGGCCAAGCTGGGCTCCCTCCTCGCCCTCCTCCTCCTCGCGCTGCTGCTGCCCGCCTTCCTCAGGGTCGCCTACGGCTACCTCCTCTTCAACGGCATCGTCCTCGCGCTCGGCATCCAGGCCTTCGTCGGCAGCACAGCTTCCATCGCCGACGAGTTCTCGACTACTGGTCAGGCTGTCGCGCCTGTCGGCGTTGCGGCCTCACCGTTCCAGAGGGCTGGATCAGTGCGTCCCGATGACCTGACGGCGGTTGTTGATGATGATCGTGTGGTAGTTCCTGCCTTTGTGGCGAGTAATATTATCGAGCTAAAGATCAAGACCAAGGAGGTGGTGCTGAAGGTGCTGAAGAAATGCCCGTCGACGACAAGCATCTTCTTCCTCAGCGCGCTGAACGGCAGCCAAGCCGGCGGAGAGGAGAAGGCATGCCAAGAGGAGAATGAAGATTGTTTTTTTTTTGAGAGTATGCCAAAGGCGTACCATAGCTTTATAGAAGGAAAGAAGGTTTACATACAAGTTTGTGCCTCGGCGCGAACACCTTGGACAACACACACAACTCCTACGCCAACTGCCCTAGCTAACTTCTCACAAATCTTTGCAAACCTCCAACGCCCACCCCAGCCCTCCTCCATTCCGCTATGTCGTCGAGGATCATCCTTGGGAGATTAGCGGCCGTTTGTTGCTCGTGAGTCTTGTTGAACACTCTTGCGTTTCGCTGCTTCCATAGGGCCCATGTGACTGCCGCCACCAGCGTGTCAAAACCTCTCCGCTCAGCACCCTTGAATGTTGTGCGCGAAGCCAGCCACCACTCTTCAAGCTCGTCTATGATCCGAGGCCCTTGCACATTTATCCGAAGAAGATCGAACACTCTGTGCCAAACTTCCTGGGCATAAGTGCAACTCGCCATGATGTGACTTATATTGTCCTCCGCCTGCAAGCAGGTGAAGCATGCCGACGGGTTGTCTTGAAGCCCATGCCTCGCTCTCCGGTCTGACGTCCACACCCTCTTCCTTAAAGCGAGCCAGATGAAGAGCTTGCATTTAAGCGGTGCCCAGCTCTTTCAAGTACATTCCGCGGTAGGAGATCTAATCAGCTCAGAGCATAAGTATTGGTACACCGATTTGGCTGTGTAGGCACTAGATGAGGTGAGCGGCCAAGCGAAGATGTCGGGCTGGGCCGTGTCCCTCTCCACCGAGTTGACGGCAAGTCTGAGGTGCATGAGTTGTATGAGGGCCGTGAAGGAAGTGGGTGTCTCAAAATCATGCTCCCAGCTGGCGTCCGTCATGGCCTGGTTCACCGTACGTCTGTTGGCCGTCCTGGTAGGGACCTTGGTAGCCACCAGGGGTGCAATGTCGGCCGCCGCCATGCCATGGCAGGATCGGGAGAACGGGTGCTTTTCTGGAAGGATAGAAGAATGAAGATTGTGAAGTCGATGTGTATGGGGATGTGACGACGAGTCAGCAGGAGTTGTTTGTCAACGCGGAGAGGTTTATTGGCAACTTTCGCAAGGAGCTCAGGATGCAGAAACAGTAGCCCCTGAAAGCTAGCATAGATACTTTTGCATAGTTTTTTTCCGCAGTTTTTGTGTCATGATATATAGGAGTGTGTTTAGTGGGATACGTCCCTACGGCACATCTGTAAACCTTTTCTAGGCTTAGGGTTTTCAGTGTGTTTAGGTTTCTGAAATTGACATTTTTTTCGATAAAGGGTGGATTTTGTTGTTTTTTTTTTGAAGGAGGATTTTGTTGTTTTAAAATAAAGCATCAACGGGATACAAATATAATGAGTACACTCTGCTTCTGCAGAGTTAGGGCATCTCCAGCCGCGCCCCAGGAAGGCCTCCCGGCGTTTTTTTGCGCCGACGCCGAAAAACGGCCCAGTCGCGCCCCCAGGAGCCCGATTTTCGCTGTCCTGTGCCGAAAATAGCGCCGCCGGACCCAGGCCAAACCCGGCGCGCTGGGGGCGTCCGGGGCGCCGGGGCGAACTGTTTTGGTGCAAAAAAGCCGCGGGCCAGCCGCGTCAGCGACACGGCGTCTCGTCCTTCCCCAACTGCCTCAGTTCACGCGGGGAATCAACGGCAAGGCTGCCGCCGGTCAGCCTTGCCATTGATTCCTCACGGGCGGCGCGTCTCGGGACGGCGCGCCGACGCCTCCCCTCCCTCGCACGCGTACACACAGGCGCAGAGCGGCTATAAAAGCCGGCGGTCTCTCTCAGTCGCCTGTGCCCATACCAGACTCGCCCCTCGCCGCCGCCCAGCCCCTCTCTCTCCGTCCCCGTCTTCCTCTCCCGGGCGCCCCCGGCAGCCCCTCTCTCGCTCTCTCGCCATGGCAGAGTGCTTCCCCGGACACGAGGCGGCGAACGACTTCGGCCGCCGTTCGCTCCGCGAACAGGAGTCCTGGCTCCTGTTACAGGCGAACATCCCGGCGCTGCCGGACATGCCGCCGGGCTGACGGGGTGGCGGCTCAGCAACGGGGGAGTGCCCGTTCCCCGTTACCCGACGCCGTGGCGAAGCCCAGCTACTTCGCCGAGGAGGTCGAGGTGGCGCGCGTCTCCCTAACCGACGACGAGCGCTCCCCCAGTACGCCACCGGCAATCACGCGGCCTGGGCGGCGTACTTCCAGAGCCGCCAGCAGCAGCGTCTGGCCTCCACCAACGGCGCGCCGGTGGTCGGCGGCGTGAAGAACAGCGAGGGGCGCACCTATGGTGGGGCGTCCCCGGCCGCACGCTGGACGGCGTGCTGGCGCACCTCGACGGCGGCAACAACCCGTCGTTGACCTATCCTGCGACGCGGGCCGCCCCGTCGCAACACCGACGCGCATGGGCGCCAAGGAGGTTCGCCTCCTCCTCGTCTTCCTCCTCTCGCTCGTCTTCCCACTCCTTCGGTTCTCCGGCGCTTCTCGGCGTGAAGGCCGAGCCCGCGGCGGAGACGCCAATCGGCCGGCGCACTCGCAGCGTCGACATCGTCCTCAACGAGGGCGGCCGGCGCGCCTCCTCCTCGCCGGCTCCTCCGCGCTTCGTCAAGCCAAAGACGGAGCCGGGGCTGGCACCGGTGAAGGCCGAGTTCGACGACGATGACGCGGCCCTGGAATGGGCGTGCCAGGACTCCATTGCGATGGAGAAGGCGCGCCGGGAGAAGGAGAAGGAGCGCCAGCGCGCCTCCCTGCGCCGCTTCGAGGAGCGCCGACGCGGCCGCGATGAAGACGGGGTCGTCGTCTTATGCGACAGCGACGACGACGACGCGCCGCCGCCAGTCCGCCATGGCGACGCCGGGCAGGGGTCCAGCAGGGGCGCCCGCGTCAAGGAGGAGAAGGCCGACGACGACGATGGCGGCGACGACTTCAGCCCTTTCCTTTTCCAGATTAGGTTACAATGTAATGAAAATGCGCGAATTTCGCCAAAATTTGCCATGTTTGGCCGAAATTTAACTAGTTTTTATCATATCTTCGCCGAAGGGTTTTTTTTAATACGCACCTGGGGGCGGCCTTGGGGGCCGACGGCTGGGGACCGACTCGCCCCCAGGTCTATTTTTTGCGCCGGCTCACCAATAGGCGGCGCTTTTAGACGCCCCCTGGGGGCCAACGGCTGGAGATGCTCTTAGAATGCACATAGTCAACACCAACACACATGAAAACTTGCCAGCAGATAGCAATATATCTTGTAAGACCAAAGCTATGTGTGGGCAATGAAAAAAGAAAAAGACACCCAAAGCGATCGGGCCCGTGATCGACAAACTACAACAATGATCATATCCGGACCAATCACCTCATGACACCACTCAGGCAACGAGATTCTTGAACAGCAACATCTTCAGGAAGGAAGAGGCGCTCAATCACTGGCGTCACCGGATCCAACCGTTGAAGGCCAGAATCTAGGTTTCCACCCTGAACAATCAGTCAGAGCATATCCGAGCAATGCATTCAACAAGGTAACAATGTAAAAACCTCGCCATTGGTAGGTATAAGTGACACAGGTCAGACCTAGGATTTCACCCCGGATCTCGAGATCGGATACTCGAATAGCACTGCCATCCACGTCACTTTTGTGTTGTCACCACCACTTTTTAACGATCCTAGCAGCGACATGCGATGTGCCACCGCCTCCGTTGCTCAACCATTCCTCCGCGTCAAGTTGTCACATGTAGTTTGCAACTCCCTACCGAAGACAAGCACTGGATCTAAAGAGAGGACCCTCCCAAAGACCGATGGCCGCCACAATCCCAAGAGAGTCGATCGCCGCACACTGGAGTGGCGTAGATGATGGAGCAGCAAGATCTGCCATGGTGGCGCTGCCATCAAGTCGGAGCTCCACTGGAGTAGCACCCCGACAACCCAGCCGCCTCCTATCATAGCAGACACAGCGATGACAACCCCTTCTGGCACCAGCTTCAATGGGACGGCCAGATCGAGCGGACTGCAAAACAGATAATCCAACCACACCACACCACACCCAGCTCCGACACCGCCTCCACTGCGTCGTCCGTTCCCCTCGCATTCCAGTGGGCCTAGCCCATGACCGCACGTGTCGCCGCTAGCCACCATCCACAGAAATAGCGCTGCACGACCTTGCCTTGGCCCTTTTGCACGACTCGATCTGAGCGGAGGAGCACATCGGAGCTGGCGGCCACCGTGGATCTTGAGGGGGCGTCTAGGCGGCTCAGAGCCGCGCAGATCGACCCTGACGGCGGCGGGAAAATACCCAACAGCCAACACAAGTATAGGAGAGCAACCATATGGAGATGGGGGCGAGGAGGGACGAAGCTCGCGTGGATAGGCTTGGGGTAGGATGGAGACGCATCAACTACTTTGAGGAGCCGCCTTCGCCGGCGGCGGCAAGCGGCACAGTTGGGGTGGCGGCGGTCTGTGGCAGGTAAGGTTGGGGCGCCCCGGTGTCGCCCGATACGAGTGACACGGTAGACTTATGAAATTGAAATAATCTTAAATGTTACGGAAGCTAACACCTAATTAAGCTCGCACGCTGATGGGACGGTCCACGTGGAGTCCTGGAGACATGAGACAATTGCCTCGAGGATAATTTCTTGGTCCGCGCTTCAGCTGGTGTTTTATCCATATTTTACAGTGACGATCATTGGTTCCTTACGACATCTCCAAGGCCGATCCTCAAACCACCTCCATACGTTCGTACAACGTGGTTCGGACCCCGGAAGTCTATATCGGTTCGCTCGACATTCTCGACACATTTTTTTTTCCGTAAACTAGAGGCAAGGGGTGGAGGGCTTTGCGGGATTTCAGACGGTTGCCATGTCCACTCCTCACCATCCCAGCCCACCAAAAACCCTCCTCCGGCACCCGCATGTGTTCTCGTCCGGCAGCACCTGCCCATTTTCTTGCCACTGTGGAGTGCCCACTCCGCATTGATGTTGACCCAGAGTGGATGTGGCCGCTCACTGTCACCGGCACTGAAGCAACGCTCCGGCCAAGACCGCCACCCGTGCCGCGTCCCCGGTGTCCGGGCATGTTAAATGCCGGAATGACGTTTGTTATATGAGACGGGAGAAAATCTACCACACCCATTCAATCCCCGTTCGTCCGTATGACGCATTAAGCAGGCTTGCCGACCGAGGAACCAACTCCGGTGCCACTACTAGGAAAAGGCCTACTAATGGCGCACCTAATTTGGCCATTAATGGCGCATTAGTGGTGCGTCATTACCAGCACGCCATTAGTATATTTTACTAATGGTGCACCTCTGGTACGCCATTAGTATCTGGTATACTAATGGCGCACCGCAGATGCGCCATTAGTATGCACAGTAGTGCGCCATTAGTATGCCTCCCAGGGGCCATGTGTACCCAGGTGCTTTGGCATACTAATGGCGCACTCCAGCAGGATGCGCCATTAGTAATGTCCGCATAGTAATGGCGCACTGTCTGGTGATGCGCCATTAGTATCCTTTGGCATACTAATGGCGCACTGTGTTGTGATGCGCCATTAGTATGAATATTAGTTTTTTTTAATATTATTTTTCTGTTTTTTGCACAGATTACAAAATGTATAATTGCACAGAATATAGACAGCACACATCAACAACAAATTCATCAAATACAATAGAAGATTAGTCTCTGAATACAATTCATCATATTAGTCTCCGAATTGAAAAGACCGAACAAAGATAGAACAATATATTTCAAGTCTCGAGACCGCGAGTAGCGAGTTTGTCTTCACATTACAAGTCGATATCGATCATCTAAACTACCATCACATAGAAGAGAGCTGCGGTCATCACGATGAGCATCATCACGATGAAACTCGTCTTCATCCGGTTCCTCCAACGCTCCCTCCCCTCTCCCGCTAGATAGCGGGCGTATCTAGATTCGGCCTCGGCCCTAGTGGTGTACCCTTTGTAACTGTTACCGCTGAATCGGTGAACCTGTCTCCGACACTCCTCCCAGTCGTCGTAGACTCCGGGAACCTTACCCTTGTACACGACATACGACGGCATCGCTATGCACTAGCCAAACGAAACGTTAGTACCAATTCACAGACAATACATAAGCAATATATAAGTATGTAACAGAATGATCGAAAGAGAAAAGCAAGACATTAATAGCATCGATTACATCTAAGTTGAACGACTCTCGAAACCAAAGAGACATACTACAAGTTCATTAAAGTTTAATTACAACATGAGCCAATCGATGTTTCAGAACTAGACACAGCATCACTGCTTTCGACTCGACTCAAGGGACCGGAGCGTGGATGAAGCCGCCGTCTATCGTGGGAGTCATGAAATCACGGGCGTTGTCAGCCTGCATTTGTAGCATTGTGTCGATGTCACTGTTCGACGGTTGATTTCTGAGGTAGAACTGCCCCGAGGTACGAAGGACATCTTGATGGATGATTTCCGCAAACTCCGACTGGATGCAAAAGAATTCTTGTCTGATGTCCGCATCCTGGATTGCCGACACGCTCGCGGCCCAATCTTTGAGTTTACTCGGTAGCAGAAGTTGATGATGGTCCCGTATGATCGCCCGCATGTGATGGATGGCGTAGTAGGCACCCTTCTGACCGCCAGGCGGCTGCTTGACACAGCAGAACGTCGTATTGTGGGAGAACACGTGCTTGCCGTACTTACGAATAGGCCTGATGAAGGTGCCTCCAGATTTGGCGTAGCCGGGGAGAACATCATCAAGAACCTTCTTGACATTTGTGTAGTCTACTTTTGACTGACGGTCCGGTTCGAAATACGTGGCCATGGAATATTTGGGGCTTAGGAGGATGAGCGTGCAATGTGTGTCACTGCAGAAAACACGGAATGTTAAAAGAAGAACGATCGAAATCTAAGAATTCATATGTTACGGGGTGGTTGAGGCGGAGGACTTACTCGGGAAAGTAAGGCACGAGGAAGTTATCCTTATCTCGGTTTGCCAGAATGACGCCTTCGAGGTAAGAACTCGCGACTTGTCGGTCCCCAGCGCTGCCCAAGATCTTGGCACGCATGTAGAAGGGGTCGACTATCACGATGTCCGGGGTCTTGTCGCGAATGATCCGCATCTCCATACTCAGCAAAAATAGCCGAACGAAGGTGTAGTGCAGCGGAAGAAGGTTCAATATAGCGTGGATGTCATCAAACCGCAGGACGATCGTACCCCCGATGGAGTTATCCACAAAGCCCTTGCCCTCTGGCACCTTAGCCGCGAAAACCGGGTATACCACATCCTTCTCTCTGAGACGCCGCTTCTCCAAAGAAAGAACACTGTCATGCAGACTCCGCATAGCACCAGTTGCAGCATCGAGCATATTTGTCGGTAGCATCGGCCTACCCGCCACATGCACCCTCCTCATTACATCCTCATGTGAAGGTGGCCCGTCTTGAGCACGGATCGTACTCGGTGCCGGCTGGCTCGCACCCTTGTTAGTTTTTCTTTTGCGTGCCTTCTTCTTCTCCTGAATTGGGACCGAGTTCTGCTCAGAGACCGCCTTCTTGAGTGTGTTGGGGCTGATAATATTTCGCACCTCGCCTATCTGAGGCTCGGTGAAGTCGGCAGCTGGAGGCGTCTCCTGAGAGCTAAATGGCAGACGACGCCTGTTGCAACTTGGCTTCTCCGTGGTACCAGCTAGATCACGCACGTCTTTTGTTGGGTTGGGTTCTTGAGAAGGAGGCCCCATTATAGTCAAAAAAAAGAAGGAGGCCCCATGAAGTCGCCACCGTACCCATGATCGGCAAAGTACTGATCGACGTTGGCAAATGTATCGTCGTCATCATCGTTCTGATCCTGTGCCATATGCATGTTTGGATCCAGTGGCATAGGGATTTCCGGCACCGTTGCGGCGGTCTTTCCATGGGGACGACTTGGCGCCAGCACGACTGGCGGTGTTGTCTTTGGGGTGGTGTCCCCCGCCCCCAAACGAATCTGGCTCTTAGGCCAAAGCAGGGGCCAGCTCAGGCAGGCGCTGAGGGTCATCACATCATCATCATCGGCCCCGACGGGTCGAATCGGAGGTAACACCTCGTCGCAGCCTGGCAGCACCCGAACCAGTTGAACCCTAAACAAGTTGGGTGGCATCTTGGTACCGTGGAACAAGGGGTTGCCCGGTTGAACGATTTTGCCCTTGGCGACATCGACCAACTCGTTGTTCACGAAGTGCAGGAGAGTGCACGGAACGTCGGCGGCGCCCTGCGAAAACATATAGGGCGTCAGGGATGCCCAGTCAAAGGCAAGGAGATGAAGTCCTCGGCCGAGAGAGGCTTAATTAGTTACCGTGATGATGGCGTCGAGCTCGGCTAATGTCGAGGCACCGCCAACGGCGGGCGTGCAGTTGACGGAGGGGCCACTTGCTGCAGAGGTGCCGGCCGGCGTACACCCGGGTGCATTAAGCTCCCGTGCCGGCGTCGGAGACACCAATGCCGCCTCCGCCGGAGACACCAATGGCCCCGCCATCGCGTTCTGCGAGTTGCTGGCCGTGAAGCTGGGAATCGGGGGCGGCCCCTGTTGGCCGCCCGCAATCCACGCCTGCAACCCCTCGATCAAGCTAGGCACAATGGCGGTGATCGTCGCTCCGAGCTGTTGTTGCACTTGCTCTTGGACAATCTCCGGAATCCGCGCCACCTGTGCCTTGAGTTCTTGAACCTCGCGCGCCTGGCTTTCCGAGCTGGTCTTTTTCTCCTTTCGCCCACCAGCGTTATAGTATGCCGACCATTTTGTCGACAAGCCTTTGCCGGCCACACGACCAGCTGACGTCGGCTTCTCGAGCTTATCCTTGTTCTTCATTACATTCAACGTCCTATTTAGAGTCGTGTCCCAAGGGTTGCTCTTAGTCGACCCCGCGCTACTGCTTTCAGTCGCCTACGGAAGGAATGTGAATCATTTAGAAATTTGGCTTCATTAATTAGAAAGCAACCATATGGAGCTAATTACGCGGGGGTGTATTCCTTACCAGAACAAGCTCAAGCGCCCTGGTCTTCGGATCCGTGGTAAGCTCCTTTGTTTTCGGGTCCTTCTTGTACCGGGCCCTGACAAAGTTCCTGGTCTGCTTGTCACTGTATTTATCGAAGAGGGGCGGTAGGCCTTGCTCGGCACGGTCCGCCTCCTCCTTGTCCCATATATGCTCCGCCACTCTGTAACCGCCGGGACCGAGTGTGTGTTCCCCTAAGTTGAGCTCCCGCATTTCTTTCCCCCACTGACTTGATTCGGAGTGTGCGGTGCTCGAGCAATTGATCTTGAAGTCGTTGTAGTCATCTTCGGTGATCGAAGGATTCTCCTTGATCTTCTCATAACTCTCACCTTTCTCGATCATTCTCTTCACATTGGGTTTCCAAGTAGATAGGGCCTTGCTCATCCTCGTGAGGGCAGCACTGTTCACTTTATTCCCTTTGAGGCTTGTGTTATCAAATTGAGCGGGGAACTTGTATCGTTCGTGCAGCTTCGTGAAGAGGAGGTTGCGCAAATTCCCTCGGTCAGGATTCCTCAGGTTCTCGGTGTTGATCGAGACGGTGCTCCGGAGAATGCACCCGAGCTGAAGCGAGTACCCCTTGACTATTCGTTCGGGCGCCGTTGGATTCCCGTCGGAGTCCACTTCAGTAACTTCCTCCTTGAGGGTGCAGAGCACGGTCGGGTGCCGGTCCTTCCGTTGCCTCTTCGGTTGGCTGCCATCTGTGCGTGCGCCTCCATCATCAGTGGTGGCATCCTCGGCGGCACCATCAGTTGTGGCATCAGTGAGGTCATCCTCGGCGGTACCATCAGTGGTCTCAGGATCGGTGGGGAAAGCGGCGTCCTCATACAAGTGAGGTTGTTCCTCCATCTCCTGGGACAGCTTCCAGAATGCCTTGCCGCCCGAACCGCCGGCCTCATCGTTGTTGGCCATGTTTCTCTCTAAATAGGAACAAAGTTTGGTCAAAAAGTTGGTTATTGTCAAGGAACAAGATCATGGTCTCATCATTTAGGGTTTGTCGACACCGAGGCATCCTAAAAGCTAAGCTTTATAATTGAGGGTTTTTCGACGCCGAGGCACCCTAAAAGCCTAAGCTTTCATCATTTTAGTTTTTATCGACACCGAGGCACCCTAAAAGCCAAGGTTTTATAATTTATGGTTTGTTGACACCGAGGCATCCTAAACGCTAAGCTGGGAAGGAGAATTCTAAGTTGGGCCTAATCACTTGGCTCTATTGCCGCCTATGGTTTAATGCAGGTAGAATAAAGGGGCACTTGATCCTACTTAATTAACTACAAAGATACCCCGGCCCATGCATTAGTCACAAGTACCCTATATGTCCTATTTTTAGCAAAGTCATGCTAAAATTCACGGAAAATTTCAGCATGACCTTTCTTGAAAATAGGACATATGGAGTACCCGAATTTGCTAGAACGGAAGTTAATCGACATTCCAGCAAACTCAAGGGCCTCTCAGGGTACCTGCAAAATCATCACGACACGATGATCGGAGACAAAACCCAGCAAACTAGCAAAGTTACTGACGTGTTTACAGAAATTGTTTTCTGTAAAAGATGATCATCATCTTTACAAGTCTTTCTCAATGTGATCACAAGTAATTCAGAGGCATCACAAGTAATTCAGAGCATCACAAGGCATTAGTAGTTCATTACATGAACAAGTTTTACCAAGCACATCAATATGTACTGTATTTCATTGTGGAGTGATATACAGTAGGATACAGCAAAGAAACTGCTTAATCCATGCCTCAGCTTATCAACAGTCATTACTTGTCAAATACAGAAGAAGGAACAATTTATTTGTGACATAGTTACAAATGATGACAGAATAAAGCAACACCCTGTACTAGCCTAAAAACAAGTGAAGTTTCACCCATATAAAAACAGGTGCAAACAAAATAATGACACTCAATTTAGATAGCAAAAAAAGTGAACATCAAGGGTTCATGGGAATTCAGCAAAGGTGCACAAGAGACAGTGTAAGCTTCAGACCCAGCAGACCAGTACAAATTTGCTAGGCTATAAATTCCTGAATTCTAGTCACATTGACACTCCTGGTTTTCTACAAACACCAAGTACTAGGGCACACAAAAGTTCTGAAATTTGTGTGCCTAACTGAATTACCTGAATTTTCAGTAACCGAATAAACTGAATTTTGAAAACTGACAAATATTAATAGGTTGACTACAGCAAATCCAATTTGCAAGCTTGACTACATATAATTAGAGCAACTTGTTGAGCTAATTTTGAGCAGAACTCCTTGAGGAACTAGCAGCAAGCTCTGTTGGAAAAGGCAGTGCCTAGGAACATTAATAGTACTAAAACAATCATACTTGAGAACATCTTTTCAAGAAAGAAAGGAACATTAACAGTTTTTCACACGGGAAGGCCACAACAACCAGCACCAATAGGCCAAGACTCCCTGAAGGGGCAGTTTCTTCAGCTACACATTGTGCAGTTCCTACTAAAGATAAGTGGGCAGCACTGAGAAACTTCAGAAAGTCAAAACGGCTTTGCTTTGTTTGTGGTGAGAGATGGTCCAAGGATCATGTGTGCAAATCTACAGTCCAACTTCATATTGTGTAGGAAATGATAGATAAACTGCAATAGCAGTCCATTGATGAATATGAATCTTCTGACACTAAACTACACCTTGAAGGTTCAGGACATACCATGAAATTATATGCTACTATTGTTGGCAAGCAACCTGAGACACGAGTGTTACAGCTATAAATTGAGTTGTAAGGGCATCAAATGTACTTCTTAGTGGACTCTAACAGTACTCATTCTTTTCTGGATAGTAAACACCAGCAGTTACAAGGGCATCAAGAGTAAGGTAGTTAAATTGCAAGGGATAGTTGCAGAAGAATTTGCTTACACTTGCGTATCACTTTCGGCAATACAGATGGAAGAGCAAGCTACTGTTCAAGAAAGAAAGGTAGGAGGAGGATGCCATGGGGAGTTTGGTGCTTTATACCTTGGCGTGGTGTTGGCGACGGTGAGGGGCCCGTGGTCGGCGAGGATCTGGAGGAGGCGGCCCGCCGGAGATGGCCACGCACCTGGGGGAGGCCGGGGCGTCGGGGGCGCGGGCGGCGGCGGCGTAGCTCCAGGCGTCCGGGGCGTCGGGGGCGCGGGCGTCGAGGCCGGGGCGTCGGGGGCGCGGGCGGCGGCGGCGTAGCTCCGGGCGTCAGGGGCGTCGGGGGCGCGGGCGTCGAGGGCGTCGGCGGGTGCGGCCGGAGAGAGAGGCGTCGGCGGGTGAGGGAGAGAGAGGCGTCGGGGAGAGGGGGGAGATCTGGCGAGAGGGAGAGAGAGGAGGGTGCGGCCGGCCCCATAAGTATGGGGGGATTACTAATGGCGCACCGCAGCTATGTGCGCCATAAGTATGTAGACTCTAATGGCGCACCACCCCCAGGTGCGCCATTAGTATTGTGTTCTACTCACTAGCCCGACATAAAGCTATATATTTCACCTAACCCACTACCTAACAAAACCCCCACACTAGCCCGACTGGTCAGCACTCTGCACACCCACCAGGAGGTCCTGGGTTCGATTCCTAGCCTCCCCAAATTTTTTATTTTGCTTTTAAAAAATGCTGTTTGACACTTATTTGTGTTTAAATATGTTCAAACTTGTTTAAATCATAACAGTAATATTTTTTTTATAAAAAAGTAATAATTTTTTAAAAAATATCATCAAATTTGTTATTTGAAAATATTTATGAATATGAAAAAATATCATCAAATTTATTATTTTGAATATACCATGGGTCGGCGGCGGCGGTTGAGTAGGGGAATCGAGGGCGCAGGGGGTCGGCGGCGGCGGCCGGTGGACCGGGGGGTGCTCGGC
>LR738715.1:771608774-771643448 GCA_902687465.1 Secale cereale
GTCGAGATCGAGTGTCCATGAAATTTAAAAATATTCATGATAGTTCAAAAAGTGCCCATGAAATACAATCGAGAGATGAAGGGTATGATTTAAATACAATCGATCTTAGCTAGCTATCTGTTCACAATCTTCTTGCCCTTCTTTTTCGCAAATGGAGTTCTTCTGTGGAACGGACATCCTTTAGGTAGGGTGGTCCTGCTTCTTCTTTAGGTGTAAGCTGCTACTTCATCATCGTCGTCATGTTCGATCCTCGGGTCGCTGTACTTGTCGAAGTCTTGCTCATTGGCTACTCCATCCATTCCGATGATCTTCCTTTTGCCTCTCCTCAAGACAACATGACTGGGCTTTGACGGATCGGTAATGAAGAAGCATTGGTCAACTTGGGAAGCCAGTACCCATGGCTCATTTTTCGCGGTTACGTTTGCGCCCGCGGTCTTGGATTTGGCTTCGGGTATAACCATGGTGGTGAAATACCGGTCTTCTTTTAGGACGCTCTTGGCCCATCTGACACGAAACATCGGGACCTTCTCTCCAGCGTAGCTCAGCTCCCAGATCTCCTCGATCCTTCCGTAGTATCTGTCCTTGTCATTACCGGTGTAGGATTCCATCGTTACCCCGGAGTTCTGATAACCATCGCTCTTCATGTCCTTGGCCTCGGTGTAGAATGTGTAGCTGTTGATATCGTACGCCTCATAGGTCATCAGGTTGTGCTCGGCGCCCTGTGACAAGGCGAATATGAGTTGTTCTTCCGCGGAAGAATCATCATGTAAAGGGTACGACAGAAGCTTCTGCTTGAACCAACGCGTGAAACATGAGTTGTGCTCTTTGATTATATCTCCGTCCGTCCTCTGTTGGCCTCGGTCATTGTATGTCTTCTCAATAAAGGTTTTGTGCTGAACCACCCAAGGATCGACCACGTCTATGTGTTGTAGCGCGACTAGGTTTGCTCTTTCAAAGTCGGCGAGTCGACCCTTGAAGTCGACATGCATTTCGCGGCGACCCTCACGGTGACCCGATCCAGCGAGCCTGCCGAGGTGCCTGTTGACGGGCAGACCAACGGGGTTCTCGATGCCTAGATAATTCGTGCAGTACGAGATGCACTCTTCGGTCAGAAAGCCCCTGGCTATGCTTCCCTCTAGACGTGACATGTTGCGAACGTATCCTTTGATGACACCATTCATCCTTTCGAACGGCATCATGCTGTGCAGGAACGTCGGCCCGAGTTGGATGATATCGTCCACGATATGGACCAGCAGATGCACCATAACGTCGAAGAATGCGGGCGGGAAGTACATCTCAAGCTCGCATAGTATCACCACGATCTCTTACTGTAGCCTTCTGAGTTGCCTCACGCCAATGGACTTTCGAGAGATAACGTCGAAAAAGTTGGATAGGCCAAATAGGGTTTCACGGACGTGCGCGTCCATGATACCACGGATTGCAACTGGAAGTATCTGCGTCATCAGCACGTGACAGTCGTGAGACTTCATCCCGCTGAACTTCAGCTTCGCCCGGTCTAGGTATCTGCTTATCTTCCCCGCGTAACCGTAAGGAAGTTGTACTCCTACGAGGCAGGTGAAAAACTGCTCGATCTCCTCCTGACTTAGAGTGAAGCACGCGGGAGGGTAGTCATTTCCGGTCTTCTTGGCCTTTTTGCCTTTGCGACGACTTTCCGTGTCCTGCTTCGCCTCATCATCATCATCATCATCATCATGATCATCATATATAGCGTGAAGCTCCTTCCTGATGCCCATTGATTTCAAGTCTGCCCTTGCTTTCGGCCCATCTTTGGTCCTCTCTGGCATGTTGAGCAGGGTACCAAGCAGACTCTCGCACACGTTCTTCGTGATATGCATTACATCAAGGCTGTGAGGCACACGGTGGATCTTCCAGTAGGGCAAGTCCCAGAAAACAGACCTCGTTTTCCATACCTTCAGCAGCGGCTCTGGCGCCTTTCGCTTCTTTCCCGGCTCTGGCGCCTTTTGCTTCTTTCCCGGCAGTGGGCAATCTTTCCAATTTTTCAACAGCTCGTCTATTTCCTCGCCGCTCCTCGTACGCGGGCGTCCTCGGGGTTCGGTTTCACCATCGAACAGATCCTTGCGTTTTCTCCACAGGTCATCGTCGCGAAGCCACCTTCGATGTCCCATGAACACGGTTTTCGAAGACCCGGGATCTCTATCTAGCTGGCGATACGTTGTGTCATCCATGCACCTGACGCATCCAGAAAATCCGTGGACCACCTGCCCCGTGACATATCCGTAACCGAGATAGTCGTGCACCGTCGTGAGCAGCGCGGCTCTCATAGGGAAATATTCTTTCTTTGCGGCGTCCCACGTATTGGCTGGCGTTTTCCACAGCGTGTCTAGCTCCTCTTTCAGCAGCCCCAAATACATATTGATGTCGTTCCCTGGTTGTTTCGGTCCTTCAATTAGCATACTCATGTGAATGTACTTCCTCTTCATGCACAACCAGGGGGGAAGGTTGTACATCCACACAAACACAGGCCAGGTGCTATGTGTGCTTCTCTGGCTGCCAAACGGATTGACTCCATCGGTGCTCGCGCCCAGCACGATGTTCCTTGGATCGTTCCCAAATTCTAGGTCTTCGAAGTTCAACGCTTGCCACTGGCTCGCATCCTTAGGGTGACTTAGCATCTTGTCTTTTTTATCTATCTCCGGATCATTTGCGTCATCTTCTCGCTTCTTCTCCTCCCTATCCGCGTGCCAACGCATGAGCTTTGCTACCTTAGGGTCCGCGAAATACCGCTGCAGACGAGGAGTGATCGGAAAGTACCACACCACTTTTCCTGGAGCTTTCTTCCTCTTCTTGTATCGAGTGACGCCGCACACCGGACATATGGTAGACTCCGCGTGCTCGTCCCGATAAATGATGCAATTGTTCATGCACACATGGTATTTCACGTGCGGTAAATCCAGAGGACACACGATTTTCTTCGCCTCCTCCAAACTGGTGGGGCACTTGTTCCCCTTGGGAAGACGTTCGTGCCAGAATGACATGTTCTCGTCGAAGCATGCGTCGGTCATTTTGTGTTTTACCTTCATCTCCAGAGCCATGAGCGTTACTTTCAGGCGGGTATCCTCGGGCCTGCATCTTTCATACAATGGAGTAACCGCGTCTAACTTAAGTTGATCCATCTTGGCTTTCTCTCGGGCGGCAGCTCTTGCGTTATCGGTCTGCTTGAGAAGCAGCTCTTGAATACGAGGGTCCTGTACCCAGCCCATCGATGGTCCAGCGTCGTCTGCTCCGCCGGCATCATCATCTTCATGATCATGCCCGTCGTCTGCTCCGGCATCTTCCTCATCATCATGTCCTGCATCTTCTACATGATGACTGTGTACAGCATCACCGTCTTGATCATCTCCTGGGGATTCTTCGTCTTCTCGCCCGCCCGAGCCGCGGTGGTTGTCTTGCTACCCTTCCTCATTTCTTACCCGGCCCCCATGGACGACTTCGTAGTCATCTTCATCACCTTGCCACCGCTAGCCATCCATGAAACCACGCAAGAGCAGGTGGTCCTGCACCTGCCCGGAATCCGGGTCCGCAATAAGGCTCTTCAGCTTGCATCTTCGACACGGACATCTTATCTCCGTCTCGTTCTTTTGAAGCATCTCGGCCTTCGCGGACCTCAAAAACCTATTCACGATTCCTTCGGTCATCGTGCGCACCATGGTCGCCTGCGGGGTAGAGCAAAACGATATTTTAGAACCAAGAAAAAATTTGCCATGACTTTCCCTAAAAATAGGACAAAAAAGAATGCTTAATGCCAAAATTCTCACCGAAACGGAAATGAATCAACATTCCAGGAAAATATTGGCAACTATCGTATTTCAAATACCGGTACACCTCCAAACACAAACACATATGCAACACAACAAACATATGCAACACCACGAACATATACATAGATCTAGCTAGGCCATAAAATTAAAAGTGCATGTGCACATTGTTGTATGGAGAACAACATAAATATAGCTTCCCCCCTTACTTACCTATCAAAACAAGGTAATTTAACCACTTAGTTTGAATGAATATATGGTGGAAATGAGGTGAAAAAGAGGAGGGACCCGAGAGGAGAGGAGGTGGAGAGAATGAAGTGGGGGAGAAAGTGAGTATGGGTAGGAGAGGCTGTCCAAAATATCTTGTTGCTGCCCACTTACTAATGGCGCACCCACTATAAATGCGCCATTAGTAATCAAGGTTACTAATGGCGCATTTATAATAGGTACGCCATTACTAGTTTTGCAAAAAAAAATAACATACTAATGGCGCACTGTCGCACAGTGCGCCATTACTAGTTCAAACTAGTAATGGCGCACTCTAGGACAGTGCGCCATTAGTAGTTTTGTAAAAAAAGAATAAAAAATATCATACAAAAAAGAACATTAATGGCGCACTTTACTGCTGGTGCGCCATTACTAGTTACAACTAGTAATGGCGCACTCGATGCGCCATTAGTATGTTTGGACAGGCGCGCTAGTTCAAAAAAAACTTTTTGATACTAATGGCGCACTCTGGGCCTGGTGCGCCATTAGTAGTTTGAACTCTAATGGCGTATCTGTTGTTGGTGCGCCATTACTATATACTAATGGCGCACTGCTTGTCTGGTGCGTCATTAGTATCAATTCCATCTATAGCCCTTTTCCTAGTAGTGTGCCTCACATTTTGACGCACCTGGACGCTTGGCCTCGTCGATATTCACTATTTAAAGGCGGCCACACCCGGCTAAATTCCAAACCACAACATATCCGCTTCACATCCTCCTCCCTTGCAACACATCCAACATGACCATGATCGGGACACTCTATAGCAGAGCCGGTCGACGGAGATGAAGCACAAGATCTAGGCCCTTGTGGCTACCTAGCAGAGCTGCCGTGCCAGGCGGCTCGAGGCTGGCTTGCTGGCCAACTTCCACGAGCTCTCCAACGATGATCCCACAATGGACACATGGTTTGACGAAGACAACGTGCTAGAGCCGGCGCCCGTGTATGCAGGCATGACTATGGAGCAGGCGCAGACACAGTACGATGACAACGCACCGGAGCCGGCGCCAGTGCATGTAGGCATGACTATGGAGGAGGCGTAGGAGCACTACGATGATGCCATGGTGGATGAGGAGCAGCCTCATAGTTTGAGCAGCCTGCACCGGCCCCTATGTCGGCGTTCCGGGACGCATAGGAGGAGCGGAGGTACAACATGCTCCGGCTCAACATGCTCCGGCTCCTATTTCAGCGTTCTGGCACGCATAGGAGGAGTAGACGTACAACCTGCTACTTCCCACTTTGAGTGCTCCAAGAGCATGTACGTATTGTTCCCCCTATGCATCCCTCGCTCTGTTTCTCTCCGCCTTTGCTTCACCCGCATTTAAGAATGATGTGTTCTTGTGATATATACTTGATGTTTTGCCAATACGTTTTCCATGTTTGGTCTTTAATGTAGCCAGATGAGAATGCGGTTGTTTCTTGATGGTTATTGATGCTACAACTGTGGTCTTCTGTTCTTTTTTTTACTGTGACAGTTGTGATGTTCTCTTATTTTCTACCGAAGATTTCATAGCCCCCCTTTGTTCTTGCGATGCAGAGGCAGTGCATCTTGAAATTCCACAAAAGAAAAATGTATTTGCAACGAATGTAAAACTAGTAGTAAAGTAACAATAAAAGTGTGACTGAAACTTAACAAAAGCAACTTAATCACAAAGGTGATTGAAACTTCACAAAAAATATACCAAAACTCAACTGGACACGTAAAAAAAAAGACTGAAGCTTCAAATACTTAAACATAATGAGTTGGTTAATACAATTTTGTTGCTTTCATTTGTAAATAAAAGAAGAAGATACTGTGTTGCTTTAAATTCATACATCAACCATCATCTACCAGATAGTTAACTAGCCCTGTTTTTCACCAATATTCAGTTGGTGAAGGCACTTGTGTTGCACTTATGCACCCTCGCCCTCATCACTTAGTTGATAAATAACCGACACTGGTAGTGCTACAGAGTTCATAAGAGTAGGGAAAGTGTTCTACGTTGTTAGTTGTGCAAGCATGGGGAAGACACCCATGGAAGTTGATGCAAAGTTTGACATGCTGAGACCACAAGAATACATGGGAATGGGAGGTAGTAGGAAATTCAATTTGTGATCAACAAAAATATTGTCAGATACTATAAGAGAGCTTTGTACCAATAGTTAACCAACTCGGTCAGCAAAGGATGTTGAAACAGGATTTGTATACCGCTGCCGTGGCAGCCCAAATACGCAGCCATGGCAGCCATTTTACCCGCCACGGTAGCCGATAAGCTAGCGCACGTAGGAATCCTATTCTCCTGGATCAGCTAACCCACCCCTACACCTCATCTGCTGATAGTTTTTTTTGAAGGCAAAGCATCGCTTTATTACTCAACGGTGCTCAGGTTTATCACCCGAGACACATACAGCCACTTGGGCTGGAACATCAGACTGGAAGTCCACTAAGTGGTTTGCAGGATACATTCGGCCAACATTGGCTAGTTCACGTGCAACTGAATTTGCACTGCGTCTACACACCCCTAGTTCATATTTGGAGAACCACATCTTCAACTGGAACTTGGTATCCTCAATTACGGCAGCATACAGCGAGGAGTCAGCCTTCCTGAGATCCAATGCTTCCACAAACAATTGTGAATCTGTTTCGAAGACTGGTTGAATTACGCCGAGATCCGCAGCTGCAAAGAACCGATCCTCATCTGCTGATAGTTAGGATTGTGTTAAGCCGATCCATAAGCTGTTGTAACTTGTATAAATTTCTTGAAATTGAATACATCAAGTTGGCACACAAACTCTTCTTCCTCGATTTCTTTCATGCTATCAGACGATCATTGCTGATCCACAACCACGCTTCCGCACCTACCTCTCACCATGGCCTCGCTTGGCTCCTCCTACTCTGGGGATCCGAATCCCTTCGTCGTCCTTGAGCCGGCCACCGCCGCCAACCTCTGGCATGTGCACATCCAGGATCATGAGCCAATCACCCTCAATCTTCACAAGCCCCCTTCTCCGCATGGTGGACGTACTTCTCGCTGAAATTCTACTAATTCCATATCCATGACCATGTCGACGGCACTGTGGATGCCCACGCTATGCACGCCGATGTCAACTGGATGGCGGTCGATGCCACCATGGACAAAATTTCCATGTAAGTGGGCTATAAGTACTTGCGGCTCGACGTGCAATGAAACATCATTTATTTCCATCAGAACAGTAGACTCGAGGAAGTTAGCAAGATCCCATTATTTAGGTAAAGAGTCCACGAAAGGACCGTTCTGGTTCACGAAGTAGGAATCACTGAGCGGGCCGTGGAGCTTTGCACCTTTTTGCTGAAGATAACGACTCAATCCCTGGATCGTTCTGCTTCATTTTTGTAGCAAATGATCTTTACAAATATCATGAAGCAAGTAGAGAAAATATTTCTTAAACATGTAATGGAATCCCATAATGTTTATAAAACAAAATACTAATTATGTTCAATGAATTTGAAGTACTCACAAACAAAATTAAATAACAAAGGATGCAAATCTAATTAAGATGGCTAACGTTTGAACCTGTATTGCAGGCAATCAAATCAGATCATATGTACTTCCTCCGTCCGGAAATACTTGTCATCAAACTGAATAAAATAGGATGTATCTAGATGTATTTTAGTTTTAGATACATCCTTTTTTGTCCATTTTGATGACAATTATTTTTGGACGGATGGAGTATGATGTAGAAAGAATTCCTTATGTAACACTATTTTAAATTGTGGTTCCTTATTTGACACTAAAAACTAATTCTTCCATATTTAACACTAATTTAAAATTTTATGCCCATTACAACACTTTGATCCACTTTTCCATCTAACGGTGTTAAATTGCATGTTAAAAGTCCTTTGTGCCCCTCGCTTCCGCCTGATCCAACTCCACTCGTCCCTGTCCTCCTGGTGAGCCATCACACGCATACAACTAGTCAACAATGTGAGTGTTGGCACGGCTACATCACCAAACCACGGGCGTACAATTATTCTTGATCGGCTTCTTGATTGACAGGGCTGCAAAACAAAATATTAATGTACTTGAGTCGGTGTACGTGCTTGCAACCGGACATGTTATCCTTGGTAAAGTCCAAGCCAAACTGACCCAAGAACATGTACGTACCCAGTAGTATGCCCCTGCTTTGCCCCCAACCCACCCAAAGACCTTTTGATGGCCGCCAAAATCGCAAGAGTCGGTTGCCGCATACTGGAGTGGTGTGGATGTTGGAGCAGCAAGATCTGCCGTGGTGGCACTGCCATCACGCCGGAGCCCCACTGGAGCAGCACCCCGACAACCCAACCGCCCCTTATCATTGCAGACACAACGATGACACCCCTTCTGGCACCAGCTTCAATGGGACGGCCAGATCGAGCATACTGGAAAACAGATAATCCAACCACACCACACACAGCTCTGGCACCGCCTCCACTGTGCCGGCCATTCCCCTCACATTCCAACAAGCCTAGCCCATGACCGCACCGCCTCCACCGCACGAACCTTACTTCGCCCTTTTACACGACCTGATATGAGCGGGGGAGCACATCGGAGCTAGCGGCCACCGCGGATCTTGAGGGGACGTCTAGGCGGCTGAGATCGACCCGGACGACGGCGGGAAAACACCCAACAGCCAATACCTGCATAGGCGAGCATCCATGGAGATGGGGAGAGGAGGGACGAAGCTCGCGTGGATAGGCTTGGGGTAGGATGGATACGCATCAATTACTTTGACAAGTCGCCTTCGCCGCCGCCGGCATGCGGCACAGTTGGGGTGGCGGCTAGGGTTAGGGTGCCCCGGTGTCGCCCGATACAAGTGACACGGTAGAATTCTGAAATTGACATAATCTTAAGTGTTACGGAAGCTAACACCAACTTAAGCCTGCACGCTGATGGGACGGTCCACCTAGAGTCCTGGACACAAGAGACAATTGCATTACTTATGAATATTGAGATATTGAGGATGGTCAAACGGGTGATGCCTAAGGATAATTTCCTGGTCTGCACTTAAGCTGATGTTTTATCATTTTTTGATAGTGATGATCATTGGTTCCTTATGACATCTCCAAGGCCGATCCTCAAACCGCCCGCATACGTCCGGACCACGTGGTTTGGACCCCGAAAGTCTGTATCCGTTCGCTCGATAGTCCAGGCACACTTTTTCTCATAAACCAGAGACCGGGGGACTGCGAGCATTTAGACGGTTGTCACGCTCGCTCCTCACTATCCTAGTCCATCGAGAACCCTCCTCCGGCACCCGCATGTGTTCCTGCCCAGCGCCAGCTGCCCGTAATCCTGCCGCTATAGAGCATCTGCACCGTATAGAGCATCTGTACCGCATTGATGGCGGCCCAGAATGGACGTGACCACTCACTGTCGCCGGCGTTCAAGCAGCGGGCCGGCCAAGACCGCCACCTGCGCCATGTCCCCGGTGTCCGCACATGTTAATTGCCGGAAAGATGTTTGTTATACGGGACGGCACAAATATCTACCACACCTGTTCAATGCCTGTTCGTCCGTATGATGCCATTAAGAAGGCTCGCCGGTCGAGGAACCAACTCCGGCGCCTCACACTAGTGCAGAAAAGCCTAGCTATGGAGTGCCAAAAACAGCCTTACTGACGTAGAATCGCCACGCCACCAATATGGTGCCAGTGTTAAAAAATAGTGATGGCGCTGGAGCCTGAGCCAGCACTATTCTGTATGCCTATGGCGTTAGATTTAAACACGCGACGTCATTATCAACAATAGCTATGACGTGTGACATAGTGTAACGACAGTAATAAGATAAATCTTCTCTGGCGTCGCGCATTGTCCGACCCCAGTACTAGGTTTTTGAAAGCTGTAAAAAAAAATGCCGCCATGACAGCGACATTTATTACGAATTTAAATAAATACATTTTTGTCCCCACATTGATTTTGATAAGATATTTGCATTAATATATACACACACATCGTTTATTCACATGCATACATATATTAACCACACACTATAGCTAGTTCCATCGATCATGATCACTAATTAAACATTCGGTAAATTAAACATTGTGTGCATATTAAATCTTGTTCATTCAACCATCGTTACTACTAACATGGTACTCGTCTCCTTTAGGAACTTTTTTGAAGAATATGAAACCCTTGCATGTCCATGGTGTAGGACAGAGATCTAGACCGATCTCCAATCTTGAACTCGTAGTCTCTCAGTAGTTGGCTCCATTCATTAATTTCAAGCTGTGCATCTTGTTGTGATAGTAATCCATCAGTGAGGCACAACACATCTGGGATGCTTCTGTTCTTGAACTTGATAGTAACATATTAAGCAATATATAGTAACACATACATACTATGAGTTGAAAGAAGAATGTGTATATGAAAGCGACCAAAATCATACCATGCATTTTCTAGAAATATTGTTCTTGTTCAATATGTGCACTAGTGGCAGGTATATATGGTGCATCATTTGGACCAGCTCCGTAAGTGCTCTTATAAGCATCTCAATATGAAGGAAAAATTTGTCTTGGACAATAGGTCTTGCATGGCAAGGGATACACTAGTCAAAATGTCAAAAAAAAAACAGAAATTACACTCTGAAGCACAGATTATTACCGTATAATTTTTGTAGTCACTCTGAAGCGTGAGGGAGAAGCCATTATTGTTGTCAAGGTGAGGATCGTCGCACATTCCCCTAGTGTGGCAACAGTAGGGGCACTCTTCCATTTCATGCTGCGTTCACATAATTAAAATCAGCATAAAAAATCGGCATGAGCTTTGCTAAAAACTGGACATATATTGAGTGCGAGATATTTGACGAAGCGGAACTAAATCTACGTTTCGCCAGAACATTGGCAACTCTATAGACATTCCCTACAAAAATGAAACATAGCGCGAGACACTTCCCGAGAGCAACGTGCAATATCACATATATATAAAACAAGCACACATCACAAAAGTCAATCAATTCACAATTATATAGGTAAAATAACTGGGACACCTAGGTTAAACAGATTTGCACATATGCAATACATTTCAGCAATTCACAAGTACACATAATGTGTGCATTTCATCACAATAATGTGAACACTAGAACAAGTCTACATGAAAATAAACTGGTAGAGGGAGGTCTTATACCGTCCGGACCGAGAAGGACGCCGACGGAGGAGGTCGGACACTAACCCCACTCTCCACCTTACTCTCGTATGTCTAGCTACTCTCTACAGCCTACTCTTCCACTTCCGCGAAGAACACATCAATGTCCCCTTTTAGTAGCCCCGCTTGTTTCCATACGCGGCCCTCTCTGACGACGGCATGGATAACTCGATTCTTTGAGGCGAGGCCCCGTCGAAGACGATAGAGTTGCGATGTTTCCATAGTTGCCATAGACCAAGGATGATGACTGCATTTGCATCCCTCCTGGTCTGTCCTCTTCCTCCCTTGTCTTGACACCATGCGACGAGGTTCTCGTTCGCTGTGGGTATCCACTCGGGCTTCCATAAGGGGTGGCAGATCGCGGTCCACACCTCCTGTGCGATGACACATTGTAAGAGGATATGGTTAATACTCTCCTCTGCTTGGTTGCATATTGTGCAACTGTCCTGGTGATCGAGTCCTCTTGTTGCCAACCGATCAGACGTCTAGCATCTATTTTGAATTGCGAGCCATGTGAAGAAGCGACAAGGTGCTGGTGCTTTAGATTTCGAAGTGAACTCAGCCGTGGGGACGATCTGTCTACCCCAGAACTTGGCGGCGTAGGATGTCCTTGTTGAGTAGCATCCATTTGATTCCCATGACCAGGAGATGTTGTCACGATGTGTTGGGTCAAGCTCCACTCTTTGAATTGAATTACACAGCTGCAAGTACTCACGCAGTGATTCGGCTGTTACCTCTGGGTTCACCTGAGCAACCCAATGGTCGTTTTGCAATGCTTGGGAGACGGTGCATGTGCTTCTTATTCTCTTCCTGACTCGCCCATGGGTCAATGGTGCAAGCTCCGCAATCCGATACCCTTCAAGCCATCTGTCCTCCCAAAAGAGTGCTACATTTCCATCTCCTATGGTCCAGCGGGCGGCCACGTTGAAGATTTTCCTTGAAGCTTGCCGCACCCCAATGTCAAATTCAGCCCATGGTCTCGAAGTGTCTGATCATTGTAGCCAAGGCCACCTTGCCTGTGTGGTGGTGTTCATCCATCTTAGATTGGGAATGCCCAGACCACGTGACCACTTGGGGGCACATATTGTCTCCCAGGTGACAACACAATCATCAATGTGTGACATGAGTGGACAGTTGCTCGCATGACTAGATAGCTGAGGGATGGGTTGCATGATTTAATTAATTGGTTGATGCACCATCCCTATAAACTAAACTATTTCAAGAAATTTGTTGGTACGGTGTAGTGACATGGAAGCCTACATGTCAAGATAATTGGTGGTAATGGGGCTGATGATGTGGATAGGCTGCATGTCAAGAGAATTAGGATAGTGGGGATGATCTATTTAGGTATTATAGATAAGTACACAAATGAGCCTTATGCAGTGCGACGCCATTTGAAAACCCTCTCAATGACGGTTTGGGTTTTCTTAATGTTGCTTGAGTACTTCCGGCCAGCGCTATGACTCTTTCTTAGGAAGGGACGTCCTATCGCAGGTAAGGTAGTTTTGCTCCTTCTAGTGGTGTAGTATTGCTCTTTATACATGTCCTCTTCTATTGGGTCCACGCCAAATTGATCATAGTCATCCTCGTTGGCGACACCGTCCATCCCGACGATGCTCCTTTTGCCTCTCCGGATGACAACACGAGTTGACTTTGAAGGGTCAGTTAAATAGAAGCATTGTGCCACGTCCTTAGCGAATACCCAAGGCTCATATTTGGCAGTGATTCCTTTCACTCTTTTGCACGAGTAGGTTGTGCTTCAGGCAGAGATATGGTAATGAAACCACGTTCTTCATGCTCGACGTTCTTCGCCCATCTGACCCTGAACAATGGCATCGTGTAATCTTCGCCGTACTCAAGTTCCCATATCTCTTCAATCCTGCCATAGTATCTATTACTCTAATTCTCGGTCAACTGCAGCATCGTCACACCCGAGTTCTGGTAATCACATTTTTGTGTCCTTCGCCTCTGTATAGAATATGTATCCATTTATATCGTATGACTGGTATGTGCCGATAGTGCAAGCGGGGCCTACTACTAACGCATAGATGTGATTTGCATTGGCTCTACCGGTCGGCAGTGGTTTGTCCCGAATTCGCTCTTTAAACCAGGAAGCAAATTTGGAGTTGTGCTCTCTAATGATCTGGGCCTCGGTGCTCTGCCTCCCTGCCATTCCGTGCTCTCTCCTTCAGGTCTCCTTGTGATTTTGCAGCCAAGTGATACGTCTCCGTCGTATCTATAATTTTTAATTGTTTCATGCCAATATTATTTAACTTTTACATACTTTTGGCAACTTTTTATATGATTTATTTGGATTAACTTACTTACGAAGTGCCCAGTGCAGTTCCTGTTTTCTGCATGTTTTTTGTATCGCAGAGTATCCTTATCAAACGAAGTACAAATGCAACGGAGAATTATTTTGGAATATATGTGATTTTTGGGAGGTGTGGAAGCAACGTAAACGGGGTCCCATAGGCCCCACAACCCACCAGGGCGCGGCAGAGGTGCCTAGCGTACCCAGGTGTCTTATGCCCACCTGGAACATCGGTTGGGGCTGTACTTCGGGTGCAAGGAAGCTTATATCCTGAAAAAAAATCGTGTAAAAATCTCAGCGCAATCGGACTTACGAATCTCCGAGAATATAAGAAACGGTTTTTGGCCAGATCTGGGGGACACGAAACAGAGAGAGACAGAGAGACAGATCAAATCTCGGAGGGGCTCCCACCCCTCCCATGCCATGGAGACAAAGGACCATAGGGGGAACCCTTCTCCCACCTAGGGAGGAGGCCAAGGAAGAAGGAGAAGGAGGGGGGCTCTCTCCCCCTCGCTTCCGGTGGCGTCGGAGTGCCACCAGGGCAATGATCGAGACGGTGATCTACATCAACATTCTTGCTATAGTCCACACCAACTCCCCCCCCTCATTGCAGCGGTGTATCACCTCTTTCCCCTCGCTGTAATCTCTACTTAAATATGGTGCTCAACTCCATATATTATTTCCCAATGATCAATGGTTATCCTATGATGTTTGAGTAGATCCGCTTTGTCTTGTAGGTTAATCGTCATCTTGGCTGGTATCATTGTATATTTTATTTATGGTGCTGTCCTACGGTGCCCTCCATTCTCGCACGAACGTGAGGGCCCCCCATTGTAGGGTGTTGCAACATGTTCATGGTTCGCTTACAGTGGGTTGCGAGAGTGACAAAAACTTAAACCCGAGTAAGGGGGGTATGACGTATGGGAGTAAAGAGGACTTGATACTTAATGATATGGTTGGGTTTCACGACCTTAATTATCTTTAGTAGTTGCGGATTCTTGCTAGAGTTCCAATCATAAGTGCATATGATCCAAGTAGAGAAAGTATGTTAGCTCATGCCTCTCCCTCATATAAAATTACAAGAATGATTACCGATACTTATTATCGATTATGTAGGGACAAATAACTTTCTTGTTGACAAAAGCTATCCACTTTTATTATCTTGCAAAATACTTCTAGTTTTATTCTTGCAAAGTAGTTCTAGAATCACACCTACAAAATAGTTTCATACTTGTTTCTGGTAAAGCAAACGTTAAGCGTGCATAGAGTTGTATCGATGGTCAATAGAACTTGAGGGAATATTTGTTCTACCCTTAGCTCCTCGTTAGGTTCGACACTCTTACTTATTGAAAAAGTTACAAACGATCCCCAATACTTGTGGGTTATCAAGGCCTTTTTCTGGCGCCGTTGCCGGGGAGTTATAGCGTGGGGTGAATATTCTCGTGTGTGCTTGTTTGATTTATCACTAAGTAATTTTTATTTTCTGATCTTGTTTTTATCTTTAGTTATGGGTAGGAAACACAAAATACCAAAAAAATATTGGTACCTACTGGACCAATGGTTGAAGAACCACCCAAAATCTATCACATTACTGAAGCTTTTTACTTGGATCATCTTCGATCCCTATGTGCTCGGGCTAAAACCCCAACTTGCTTAGTTGATGGCAAATATTTAGACGAGCATGCTTGTTATGTGCGTCACCGCATATCTGAAAACGGGAAACATTTATTGGATCAAATTCATCGTTTGCAGTGCCATGCTTGGAATTGATGTGAAATATATGATGTTACTTGTTGTTCTAAAGACCCTAAGAAGCACCTTCCTTACCTATGTGAGTTTAGTGATAATGGAATCGTATCTTCGTATACTAAGGGTGTTTATAATTACTATGATGTTCAACAAATTGAAGAATTTGTTGCTTTTAGGGGTACTTGTGAAATTGCTTCTTTGATAGAAGAGTGTGGTACTACTCTCTACATATCTGAAAATGTGGCCATACTTAAATATTGCTATGATAATTATGCTTCTAATCCTTATATTAAACCATATATTGAGGACTCCTCCGATGTCCAAGAAGAGACTAATATTTTGCAGGAGTCTATGGAAGAAGAGGTTAATGACATTGTGAGCTCATTGGATGAAAAAGATGAGGAGGAGAGCGAAGAACAAATTGAGGAAGAGTGGATTGATCACCCGTTCCCACCTTCTAATGACAGTAACTATTTATCCCATACATTCTTTAATTTCCCTTCAAATTTACCGAAGGATGAATGCAATGATGATTGTTATGATCCCATTGATTCTTTTGAAATATCCCTTTTGGATGATGCTTGCTATGCTTGTGGCCAAGATGCCAGTATGAATTATTCTTATGGAGATGAACTTGCTATATTTCCTTATGTTAAACATGAGATAGTTGCTATTGCACCCACACATGATAGTCCTATTATCTTTTTGAATTCTCCAAAATACACTATATCAGAGAAGTTTGCACTTATTAAGGATTATAATGCTGGGTTGCCTTTTACCATTGCACATGATGATTTGGATGAATATAATACGCATGTGCTTGCTGCTCCTACTTGCAATTATTATGAGAGAGGAACCATATCTCCGCCTCTCTATGTTTCTAACATGATAAAATTGCAAGAAACTGCTTATACTTGGATTTTATAGAGCAGTTCATGATGGGATTTCATTGATCATATGCACTAACTCCGCCACTAAAAGTTCAATTAAGTTTTGGGTGGATGAAGTGTTTGAAGATCGAGGAGGTCTCGATGTGCGGAGAAGGAGGAGAGGCAAGAACTCAAGCTTGGGGATGACCAAGGCATCCCAGGTAAATATTGAAGGATACTCAAGCGTCTAATCTTTGGGATGCCACGGAAGGCATCCCATCTTTCTTCAACAAGTATCGGTATGTTTTCGGATTCGTTTCGTTCACATGATATGCGTAAATTCTTGGAGCGTCGTGTGCTTTTTATTTTTCTTTTAATAATGCACCATGCTGGTATGAGATAGTCCTTGGTCAATTTGTATAATACTCTTTGCACTTCACTTATATCTTTTGAGTATGGCTTTATAGAATGCTTCATGAGCTTCACTTATATCATTTGAAGTTTGGATTGCCTATTTCTCTTCACATAGAAAACCGATGTTCGTAGAATGCTCTCGTGCTTCATTTATATTTGTTAGAGCGTGATCTTTTGTAGAAAGAATTAAACTCTCATGCTTCACTTATATCTATTTAGAGAGACAAACGGAATTGGTCAATTAAATGGTTAGTCATAAAATCCTATATAAAACTTATGGATCACTGAATATGGTATGTTTGATTCCTTGCAATAGTTTTGCGATATAGAGATGATAATATGTGGGAGGTACTAGTGTATGATTGTGTTTAGTAAGATATTGGTGTTAAGATTTGTGATTCCCGAAGCATGCACGTATAGTCTCTCGTTAGGCCAGGAAGTTGGAGCACAATTTATGCTTTATTGTCCTATCTTTGTGTGAAGGTCGGGGGCGCGCGACGGTTAACTCCTACCAACCTCCCCCCCCCTAGGAGCATGCTTAGTATTACTTTGCTTTGAGGGCTAATAAACTTTTGAATAAGTATATGAGTTCTTTATGAATAATCTGAGTCGATGGATTATACGCACTCTCACCCTTTCATAATTGCTAGCCTCTCTCGTGCCGCGCAACTTTTGCCGGTGCATAAACTTTATTGTACCTTCCTCATAACATCCACCATACCTACCTATTATGGCATTTCCATAGCCATTCCGAGATATATTGCCATGCACTTCCATCATATAGTTGACTTGAGCATTCATTTTCATATTGCCTTGCATGATCGTAAGACAGCTAGCATGATATTTTCATGGCTTGTCCGTTTTTTATATCTTTCCTATGCTAGATCATTGCACATCCTGGTACACTGCCATAGGCATTCATTTAGAGTCATACTATGTTATAGGTATCGAGTTGTAATTTTTTTCTTTTCAGTTATAAGTAAATAGAAGTGTGATGATCATCATTATCTATTATTAGAGCATGCCCCCACGATGAAAGGATGATGGAGACAATGATTCCCCCACAAGTCGGGATGAGACTCCAGATTTTAAAAATAATAAAAGAGGCCAAAGAAGCCAAAATAAATAAAAGAGGCCAAAGAAGCCCACCAAAAACAAAAACAAATTATTTCACAAGGAAAAAATGAAAGGAAAAGAAAATGGGCACGCAAATACAACACTTGTGCTTCAAAGTAGCACCATGTTTTTCATGTAGAGAGTCTCCTATGCTTTCACTTTCATATACTAGTGGGAATTTTTCATAGTAATTGATGCATACCCACTTAGTTTCATATTGAGCATCCATACACTTATAGCTCTTAGTTGCATCTATTGCATGGCAATCCCTACTCCTCACATTGATATCGATTGATGGACATCTCCATAGTCCATTAGTTTGCCTAGTTGATGTGAGACTTTCTTCCCTTCTTTTGTCTACTATCACCACATTCTATTCCACCTATATTGCTATATCCATGGCTCACGCTCATGTATTGCATGAGAGTTGAAAATGCTGAAGCGCGTTAAAAAGTATGAACCTATTGCTTGGCTGACACCAGGGTAGTACATGATTTATACTTTGAGTTGGGAAGCAGAGCATGACAAGACTATATGATTTTGTAGGGAGAACGTTCTTTAGCATTTGGTATTCTGAAAGACATGATTGTTTATTGGGATGCTCGAGTATCGATGTCTTTATGTCAAATTATAGACTATTGCTTTGAATCACTCATGTCTTAAATATGCATGACATGACTAGATATATGATCAAGTTTATGCTAGGTAGCATTTCCACATCAAAAATTATCTTTTTTATCATTTACCTACTCGAGGACGAGCAGGAATTAAGCTTGGGGATGCTGATACGTCTCCGTCGTATCTATAATTTTTGATTGTTTCATGCCAATATTATACAACTTTTACATACTATTGGCAACTTTTTATATGATTTATTTGGACTAAATTACATACCCAGTGCCCACTACCAGTTCATGTTTTTTGTATCGCAGAGTATCCATATCAAACAAAGTCCAAATGCAATAAAATTACACGGAGAATTATTTTGGAATATATGTGATTTTTGGGAGGTGGAAGCAACGTAAACGGGGGCCCGTAGGCCCCACAACCCACCAGGGCGTGCCAGAGGTGCCTGGCGCGCCTAGGTGTCTTATGCCCACCTGGAAAGTCGGTTGGAGCTGTACTTCGGGCGTAAGGAATCTTATATCCGAAAAAAATCATGTAAAAATCTCAGCGCAACCGGAGTTACGAATCTCCGGGAATATAAGAAATGGTTTTCGACCAGATCTGGGGGACGCGAAACAGAGAGAGACAGAGAGACATATCCAATCTCGGAGGGGCTCACGCCCCTCCCATGCCATGGAGACCAAGGACCAGAGGGGGAACCCTTCTCCCACCTAGAGAGGAGGCCAAGGAAGAAGGATAAGGAGGGGCGCTCTCTCCTCCTCGCTTCCGATGGCGCCGGAGTGCCACCAGGGCAACGATTGGGATGGAGATCTACATCAACAATCTTGCTACCGTCCACACCAACCCTCTGCCCCTCATTGAAGTGGTGTATCACCTCTTTCCCCTCGATGCAATCTCTACTTAAACATGGTGCTCAACTCCATATATTATTTCCCAATGAACTATGGTTATCCTATGATGTTTGAGTAGATCCGCTTTGTCCTGTGGGTTAATCTGATCTTGGTTGGTATGATTGTATATTTTATTTACGGTGCTGTCCTACAGTGCCCTCTGTTCTCATGCAAATGTGAGGGGACCACGTTGTAGGGTGTTGCCATATGTTCATGGTTCACTTACAGTGGGTTGTGAGAGCGACACAAACTTAAACCCGAGTAAGGGGGATGACGTATGGGAGTAAAGAGGACTTGATACTTAATGCTATGGTTGGGTTTCACGACCTTAATGATCTTTAGTAGTTGCGGATGCTTGCTAGAGTTCTAATCAAAAGTGCATATGATCCAAGTAGAGAAAGTATGTTAGCTCATGCCTCTCCCTCATATAAAATTACAAGAATGATTACCGGTACTTGTTATTGATTACCTAGGGACAAATAACTTTCTTGTTGACAAAAGCTATCCACTTTTATTATCTTGCAAAGTACTTCTAGTTTTATTCTTGCAAAGTAGTTCTAGCATCACACCTACAAAATAGTTTCATACTTGTTTCCGATAAACCAAACGTTAAGTGTGCGTACAGTTGTATCGGTGGTTGATAGAACTTGAGGGAATATTTGTTCTACCTTTAGCTCCTCATTTGGTTCGACACTCTTACTTATCGAAAAAGGCTACGAACGATACCCTATACTTGTGGGTTATCACCAAGGACTAATTATATCTGCGTGTTGTAACACTGCTGTGTGTGCTCTTTAGAAGTCGTCTCGGCGGTTTTTTATATCCACATTTAAATCTCAGTTCAGTTATGAGTGACCCACTCCTTCGAGCCTATCAACATGTTTCTTCAAGGGCAAATCAAGAGATTAATCATCATTTATGACATTCTTGCAGAATGATATACACTCCTCGATTGATCATCGTTTGAATGAACGTATCCCTTCATAGTTCCATTCATCCGTTCAAATGGTAACATGGTATGCAAGAATGTCGGTCCAAGGTCGTGTCAGATGCCGCACATTGATCGAACTTCGAGACATAGCGTCGAAAATGTTGCATAAGTCAATGAGTGTGTTGCGGACATGATCATCCATTATCCCTCTGAGAGCTACTGGAAGTAATTGTGTCATAATCACATGACAGTCATGCGACTTTATGTTGCTAAACCGTTTCTTTTTTGAGTAAAGATACCTACGTATGAGTCACGAGTAGCCGGAAGGAATTTTCATGGCGTCGAGGCATTTAAAAACTAGAAAAAGCTCATCATCATCGAGAGTGAAGCAAGCTGGGGGCAATAATTTCTGCTCCAGGCCTCTTACGCGGTGGCCCTCGGGTCTCATCAGTGTTTTCAAACAGATCTCCACGAGTTCTCCACTCGTCATCCCTGTGAAGCCACCTTCTATGGCCCATGAACACTGTTTAGCTACTGCCCTTTTTTGATAGCTGCCGAAAAGATGTGCCATCCATACATTTAACACAACCACAGTGTCCATGACATGCCAATCCGGAAATATATCCATAACACGGATAGTCATGAACGGTCGTGAGCAATGTAGCTTTAATGTGAGAATAATTTCATGTGCTAGCATCCTAGGTTTTAACCCCTTCAGGCTTCCATAGTATTTCTAACTCCTCCTTCAATAGCTCAAGATATGTGTTGATATCATTGGCAGGTTGGGTTGGCCCTTGAATTAGCATAACCATGTGTATGTACTTTTGTTTCATGCAGAGCCAGGGCGGGAGGTTGTACAACCATACAAATAGGGCCCTGTACTATGTATGCTACTCTGGTTGCCAAATGGATTTACTCCATCACTACTGACACCCAACCTAGGGTTTCTTCCTTCTGCTGCAAACTCCGGTTATAAATTGTCCAGTGCTTTACACTGACAACCATCTGTGATATGTCTCAGAATCCCATCACCTTTTGACTTTATTGTCTTGTGCCAAGTCATGTTCTTTGCTTACATCGGGTCAGCGAAATAACGCTGCAAGTGAGGAATCAATGGAAGGTTACATACAACCTTTCGAGGTTCCTTCTTTCCAGGCTTGTATCGAGGTTCGTTGCAAGTTGGACACTCAGTTTTATCCTCCTGCTCATTCCTATATAAGATGCAATCATTTATGCATGCGTGATATCTTACCTGCGGCAAAATCAAGCGGACACACGATCTTCTTCGCCTCATCTACACTACGAGCCAACAAATTCCCCTTCGGCAAAACTTTGTGTAAATATTCCAATGTAGCATCCAGACTTGCATCTGTACTGTTGAATCTTGCATTGATGTCCAGAAGTTTGAGCGTGATGTGCATGCGGGTGTGCTCGGGATCACAACATTCATAAAGTGGAGTTTTCGCGTCTGTTTCCAATTGCGCCAACTTTAGAGCCTCTTTAATAGCAGCTCTCTCGGTTGTCGTCTTCTTTTGAAGTAGATCTTTGACATGAGGATTTTGCAGCGTTGTAGCCAATGACATATCCTGTGTGACAGTCTCATGATCTTCTTCATGTTCGGGTGGCATTTCATCATTTCCTCCTCCATGTGCATGTTCATTGTTTACTCCTTCTGGCGGCTCTTCTTCATCGCCAAAGTTTTTCGCATTAATATTTCATCCTTCATCATCGCTAACATCCTCCTCAGCATTCTTTGTCCACCGTGTATAACCTTCGACAAAACCGCGACGGAGCAAGTGTGCCAGCACGCTGCCATCGAACGGGTTGTGCAAAACTCCATTTTCGCATGTCGAACATGGACATAATATTTGCACGTCACTCTTTTGTATCATATTTGCCATTGCGAAATTGAGAAAGCCCTTCACACTCTGATCCATATTGAATCTTTCGATAGGCGGTGATCAACTAGCGCTGTGATACGTCTCCAACGTATCTATAATTTTTTTAATTGTTCCATGCTGTTATATTATCATTCTTGGATGTTTTACAATCATTTTATAGTCAGTTTTGGTACTAACCTATTGATATAGTGTCAAGTGTCAGTTGCTGTTTTCTGCATGTTTTTACGCCACGGGAAATCACTACCAAACGGAGTACAAACACAACGAAACTTTTGGTGGAGTTTTTTGGACCGGAAGACATCCAGTGGGCCGGAGAATCACCTGGGGTGCTCCGAGGGGAGCACAACCCACCAGGGCGTGCCTGGAGGCCCAGGCGCGCCCTGGTGGGTTGTGCCCACCTCGGGTGCCCCCCGGACCGCCTCTTTGCTCTAGAAATACCCCAATATTTCAGAATCCTTAGGGGAGTTTACAAAAATCAATTCCAGCCGCTGCAGAGTCCAGAACCACTACATCTAATCTAGACACCATCACGGAGGGGTTCACCACTTCCATTGGTGCCTCTCCGATGATGCGTGAGTAGTTCCTTGTAGACCTACATGTCTGTAGTAAGTAGCTAGATGGCTTCCTCTCTCTCTCTCTCTCTCTCTATATATATATATATATATATATATATATATATATATATATATATATATATATATATATATATTATCAATACAATGGTCTCTTGGAGATCCATATGATGTAACTCATTTTACGGTGTGTTTGTTGGGATCCGATGAACTTTGAGTTTATGATCGGATCTATCTATTTATCCATGAAAGTTATTTGAGTCTTCTTTGATCTCTTATATGCATGATTTCTTATAGCCTCGTATTTCTCCTCTGATATTTGGGTTTTGTTTGGCCAACTTGATCTATTTATCTTGCAATGGGAAGAGGTGCTTTGTAGTGGGTTCGATCTTATGGTGCTTGATCCCAGTGACAGAAGGGGAACCGACACGTATGTATCGTTGCTACTAAGGATAAAACGATGGGGTCTTTTTCTACATAAATAGATATTGTCTATATCATGTCATCATTCTTATTGCATTACTCCGTTTTTCTATGAACTTAATAAACTAGATGCATGCTGGATAGCGGTCGATGTGTGGAGTAATAGTAGTAGATGCAGGCAGGAGTCGGTCTACTAATCTCGGACGTGATGCCTATATAATGATCATTCCCTGGATATCATCATGATTATTTGAAGTTCTATCAATTTCCCAACAGTAATTGTTCACCCACCGTTTGCTATTTTATCTCGAGAGAAGCCACTAGTGAAATCTACGGCCCCCGGGTCTCTTCTTTATATTATTTGCCTTTGCGATCTATTTTCCTTTACTTTTATTTTGAGATCTATTAAACAAAAAACTCAAAAATACCTTGCTGCAATTTATCTTATTTGGCGTTCAATCTATCAATATTTACAACTCTATCAGGTCTGTTACCCAAAAGGGATTGACAACCCCTTTTACACATCGGGTTGCGAGTATTTGTTATTTGTGTGCAGGTGCCGTTTATGTTGTGTTGCTTGGTTCTCCTACTGGCTCGATAACCTTGGTCTCATCACTGAGGGAAATACCTACCGCTGCTATACTGCATCATCCCTTCCTCTTTGGGGAAATACCGACGTAGTTCTAGCAGACATCACGCTGCAAAGGTAAAAGTGCTAAAATAATTAGATATATTAGCAAAGACGGGATACAATTTTTTGGCATGACCTTTCCTACAAAAGGGGCATATGAGTGCCAGAAATTTGACGAAATGGAAATGAATCAGCGTTTCGCCAAAACATTGGCAACTCTAGCTGTAGACATTCGTGCAAAATGAAACATCGATATCGCACGACACAACAATAATTCACGAGCATTGTGCAATTTCTATAGCTAGCAAACTAATGACACACACGCATACTTCCATCACATATCCATCCATATGTGAATTCCTTGGATATATGCACCTAAATTAATGAGAGGCTCGGTCTTTTTTCCTCATCAAACGTGGGGAGAGGGCGTCGGGGGCGGCCGACCGTTGGAGGCGCCATTAACGGAGTGTGGTGAAAAATTTAATGGAAGGTGTGTGTGTTTGAGTGGGTGGAGAAGAGAAGTAGCTAGCTTAATTAGCAAGTGAGAGTGTGTGAACTGGCTTAAGTAGATCTAGCTAATTACTAGCTACCTACTTAAGAAATCAAGACAAAATATTTGGTCTTTTTCTCAAGAAGAAGAGAAGGAAGGGGAAAGAGGGAGGAAGAAGAAGAAAATATCTATATGGGCAAAACATGAATAGTGTCGCAGCGTAATTACTGGCGTTGACATACTGTAGAACTCCATTAGAAACTTTTTTATCCCTGGCGTTCCGGAAATGCCCACGTCGGTGTTATGTTAGCAAAAAATTGTTGGGCCCACAAAATCTACTGCTGGCATCACTCACCAGGCAACACAATAGATATTCTGATTAGTACCGGCGTAGTGAACTTTTGCTACACCAGCTCTAACTAGGGACATGGCAGAACGTTGGGGCCCACATACATGTGGCATTCCCTATTATTCATATGCCAGCAATAACTGCATTCATATGGCATATGAAATAGACCGACGCCACTACTATTTAAAAAAATAGTGCTGACATTCTTTCAAATTGGTGCGTCACAAATACGAGAGCGGAACTATGTAGTACATGAGGCAGCGGTTATGAGTCCTCTCTTGCGCTAGCGTCAACTCAAGTAACTAGCTTCTGCTTCTTGTCTGCTTTTGAAGCCTTTATGGCTGGCGCCCAAGACCCGCTCCACTTGCGTGTGACACTCGTGCCACTCGTTGTACACTTCCGGAACCTTCCCTGTGTACACGACATAGCACTGCTTCTTCACCATCAAGGATCTAGGTAGCTGTTAGAGACTCATCTTCATCAAGAGAATGTACAATCATATGCAAGAAATTATACTTGAGCAACGCGAAAAGGAAAGGATTAGCAATTAGATGCAACATATACTAAACATAAATGATCAACGCAGTTTCATCATAATAAACTATATGTATGCAGGTCATCGTGCCAAACTAACAAAGTAGCATTACGCAAGTTCAGCAGGGACCGAGGACATCACAAAGTTTCATCGCTACAGAAAGTATACAAGTTCAACCGACACATATCATCATCATTGGCATCGTAAATCACTACAAGTTCCGTCCTTCTGTATCATCGAGGATGCACCCTAGCTTCTTGAATGGCGTGAGGTCTTGACGTTGCATGCCTATGCGAGTCCGGACATCATCTCGCGATATAGGGCCATGGTGGAACATCCCCTTCTCTTTGACGACTTCTTTCATGATGATCATCGCAATGTCCTTCTCGATGCGAAAGAAGTCATCTCTAAGTTTATAATCCGCTTCTCCTTGGGATTCTACCCACTTGTGGATATGATCATCACTTTTGGTTGTCATACGAAGATTTTAGTGATCCCTTCTGAACTCCATCATAAGATGGAGGAGGTAGAATCCATCATTCCTGCTTGGTTTTGGGACATGGATGCAGCATAAGTTAGTTTTATGCGAGAAACTCGTCTTCTTGTTCGTTTGTTTCCTGATCTGCAGGTGGCCACCCCTCAATCTGAAGCCTTGGAGAGCATCATCTAGAATATTCATTATGTGGGTGTAGTCCTTCCTCTCGTAGTTTCTGGTAGGGTCGAAATACATGGCGTGGGAGACTCGCGGGTAAAGAATGATAAGGATGGCGTGCCCGTTGCTGCGGGAAAAAACACCTCAAATTATTCTCCATATGAGCGAGAAGGAATGATTGAAATGTATGAAATGGTTGTCCGGCACTGAGTTACCTTGGATGATAAGGCAGGAGGACAATTTCCCGGTCCTATTCCTTATCATGAAGTTTTCGAGGTACTCCCGAGCAGTTTTATGTGTAAAGTCGCCAAGACTCAAGAAGTACTCATGCATGTAGTATGGACCCGCCACACAGATTTGCAAGACATGTTCTCTCTTCACGATGGAGCTCATGTGTAGCGCAAAAAGGAGGACAATTGTAAAATCGACCCGCCTTGCCAAAAACATCTCAAAGATATGCTCAAACCACAGGAAGAACAGCTCCGCAGGCCGTGTGTCGACGTAGCACTCCCCTTGAGGCACATGAGCCGCGTATGTCGGATATCCTGGATCCTTCGAGGCTAGTAGGGTTATCTCAGTCGACAACACATGGTCGTGAAGTCTCCTGAGATCCCCTAATATGGCCTCCAATGGTTTTGGCAGTAGCATCGGCTCGCCCGTGACATGGAACATGGCCGCACCTTTGACGGGTACATGTTCTTCAAAATCCGCCATCTGGCTGCTATGTGCTCTGGCTTGTTTGTAGGCAGCAGAGCCTTTCTTCGCTGGTCTCTTCCTCTCCTTTTTCTTGGGCTTACCTTCCAGACCCTTCCTTAACTCCTGCCCCAGTGTTGTCGGGCTAAGCACTATACGAACGTGGGCTAGTTGAGCCTGCGTTGAGGCGGCATCTTTAGGCGAGTCCTGTGAGAATTGCATGAAGCGAGACTTCTTGCAATCAACCCTGCTAGGACGTTCCTGCCCGATAAGCACATCATCCATCTCCTCATGAGCATGCTGATAGCCCGAGTCGTTATATGGCCGACTTATCATTTTTAAGTCGACATAGGCGCCCATGAACCCCAAATTTTTGCCACACACGGCACAACTTCCGTTAAAAAAAAGGAGCCGCATATGCCGATCTTCCAGAGTATTTTCCATGCTCAACAAGCTGGCAAGAGAAAGAGTCAGAAATGGGGCCTAACGATGAGCTACTCGGCAACCGCCTTGACAGAAATAGGGCCCCTGATGCCCCTATTTTTTTTGAAAGGAACACAGTTGCATTCCATTACATGGTATTGCTGGACAAGTCACCAGCTACAGCATCTGATACAAAGTTTGGGAATTGGCCAAGCCATATTTGATACGTCTCCAACGTATCTACTTTTCCAAACACTTTTGCCCTTGTTTTGGACTCTAACTTGCATGATTTGACTGGAACTAACCCGGACTGACGATGTTTTCAGCAGAACTGCCATGGTGTTATTTTTGTGCAGAAATAAAAGTTCTCGGAATGACCTGAAAATCAACGGAGATTTATTTTGGAATATATAAAATATACCTGCGGAAAGAACCAGACTAGGGGGGCCACACCCTATCCACGAGGGTGGGGGCGCGCCCCGTGCCTCGTGGCCCCCCTGAGGCTCCACCGACAACACCCCCGACTCCATATATTCGCTTTCGGGGAGAAAACAAATCAAAGAGATGGAATTATCACGTTTTACGATATGGAGCCGCCGCCAAGCCCTAATATCTCTCGGGAGGGCTGATCTGGAGTCCGGTCGGGGCTCCGGAGAGTGGAGATCGTCGCCGTCTTCATCATCAACCTTCATCCATCACCAATTCCATGATGCTCACCGTCGTGCATGAGTAATCCCATCGTAGGCTTGCTGGACGGTGATGGGTTGGATGAGATTTACCATGTAATCGAGTTAGTTTTGTTAGGGTTTCATCCCTAGTATCCACTATGTTCTAAGATTGATGTTGCTATGACATTGCCATGCTCAATGCTTATCACTAGGGTCCGAGTGCCATGATTTCAGATCTGAACCTATTATGTTTTCATGAATATATGTGTGTTCTTGATCCTATCTTGCAAGTCAATAGTCACCTACTATGTGTTATGATTCGGCAACCCCGAAGTGACAATAATCGGGACCACTCCCGGTGATGACTGTAGTTTGAGGAGTTCATGTATTCACTATGTGTTAATGCTTTGGTCCGGTACTCTATTAAAAGGAGGCCTTAATATCCCTTAGTTTCCAATAGGACCCCACTGCCACGGGAGGGTAGGACAAAAGATGTCATGCAAGTTCTTTCCCATAAGCACGTATGACTATATTCGGAATACATGCCTACATTACATTGATGAACTGGTGCTAGTTCTGTGTCACCCTAGGTTATAACTATTACATGAGAAATCGCATCTGACATAATTATCCATCACTGATCCAATGCCTACGAGCTTTTCACATATTGCTTGTTTCTTATTTACTTTTCCGCTGCTACTGTTACAATCACTACAAAACTACTATCGCTACTTTTGCCACTGTTACCGTTACTTCCATATTACTTTGCTACTAAACTGTCTTGCTACAGATACTAAGTCTTCCAGGTGTGGTTGAATTGATAACTCAACTGCTAATACTTGAGAGTATTCTTTGGCTCCCCTTGTGTCGAATCAATAAATTTGGGTTGAATACTCTACCCTCGAAAACTGTTGCGATCCCCTACACTTGTGGGTTATCAAGACTATTTTCTGGCGCCGTTGCCGCGGAGCATAGCTATATTCTTTAAGTCACTTGGGATTTATATCTGTTGATCACTATGAAGAACTTGAAAGACTCAAAAACCAAGATCTATCCCTCAACTACGAGGGGACGTAAGGAACTACCATCTAGCTCTGCACTTGATTCACCCTCTGTTATGAGTAAATTTGCGACACCTATTTGTGCTATTGAATCTGATATGTCGTATGTTCTTGATGATGCCACTTCTGCTATGTATGATGAAACTACTTCTATGCTTGATAATAATGTGCCACTAGGTGAATTTCTTGATGAACAAATTGCTAAGGTTAGAGAGAATGAAATTATTGAAACTGATAATATCGATGAAAGTGATGATGAAGATTCTCCTCCTAGATATGAATTGCATGTTGTTCCTGAGGGTTATGTTTTGAATGAAGAAACTTCTATAGAGACTTTCTTGCTTGCAATGATAGATATGATCTTAAGAAATTATTAGCTAAGCTGAAAGAAAAGTATTTGAATGCTAGAATGAAATATGACCCTGCTTTTGCTAGTTCACCTATCTGTGTTCCTGACAAGGACTATGATTTCTCTGTTGATCCTGAGTTAATTACTTAGGTTGAATCTGATCCTTTCCATGGCTATGAATCTGAAACTGTTGTGGCACATCTTACTAAGTTGAATGATATAGCCACCCTATTCACCAACGTGGAAAAAATTCGTTACTACTATATCCTTAAGTTATTTCCATTCTCGTTGAAGGGTGTTGCTAAGACATGGTTTAATTCTCTTGATCCTGGTTGTGTGCATAGTCCCCAGGATATGATTTATTGCTTCTCTGCTAAATATTTTTCCGCTCATAAGAAACAAGCTGCCTTACAGGAAATATATAATTTTGTGCAAATTGAAGAAGAGAGTCTCCCACAAGCTTGGGGGATGCTTGTCCAATTATTTAATGCTTTGCCTGATCATCCTCTCAAGAAAAATGAAATACTTGATATCTTTTATAATGGACTAACTGATGCTTCAAGAGACCACCTGGATAGTTGTGCTGGTTGTGTTTTCAGGGAAAGAACCGTTGATCAAGATGAATTGTTATTGAATAATATGTTGACCAATGAAAACAATTGGACACTTCCTGAACCAGCTCCTAAGTTAACTCCGAAGAAAAGGGGTGTTCTATTTCTCAGTCCGGAAGATATGCAAGAGGCAAAGAAATCTATGAAAGAAAAAGGTATTAAAGCCGAAGATGTTAATAATTTACCACCTATTGAAGAAATACATGGTCTTGATAACCCAACACAGGTAGTAAAGGTAAATTCTCTTTATAGATTTGATGAAGGTTATTTTCCTCATTATAAGTCTGCTAGCCAATGCTTAAATGAGTTTGACAACTTTATTGTAAAACAAGAAAACTTCAATGCTTATGTTGGTAGACAATTACAACGTAATGCTTACATGATCGAACGCTTGAGTGATTATATGTCTAGAGTTAAAGGTGAATTGAAACTCATTAGTAAACATGCTTCTATGGTTGCCACTCAAGTAGAACAAGTACTTAAAGCACAAAATGATTTGCTCAATGAATTAAATAGTAAGAAAAATGATAATGCTATTAGAGTTGTGACTAGAGGTGGTAAAATGACTCAGGAACCTCTGTATCCTAAGGCCACCCTAAGAGAATTGAGCAAGATTCCCAGAGAGCTAATGTAGATGCACCTAGTTCTTCTAAGAAGAAGAAAAAGAAAAATGATAGGACTTTGCGTGCTTCTAGTGAACCTGTTGCTGACACACCTGAGAATCCCAATGATATCTCTATCTCTGATGTTGAAGCACAATCTGGTAATGAACAGGAACCTAGTGATAATGTTAATGATGATGTTCACGATGATGCTCACCCTAGCAATGACAATGATGTAGAGATTGAACCTGTTGTTGATCTTGATAACCCATAATCAAAGAATCAACGTTATGATAAGAGAGACTTTGTTGCTAGGAAGCAGGGTAAGGAAAGAGAACCATGGGTTCAGAAACCCATGCCTTTTCCTGCTAAACAATCCAAGAAAAAGGATGATGAAGATTTTGAGCGCTTTGCTGAAATGATTAGACCTATCTTTTTGCGTATGTGTTTGACTGATATGCTTAAAACAAATCCTTATGCTAAGTATATGAAAGATATTATCACAAATAAAAGAAAAATACTTGAGTTGAAATTTCCACCATGCTTGCCAATTATACTTTAAAGGTGGAATACCAAAGAAACTAGGATATCGAGGAGTACCCACTATACCTTGCTCCATTAAAAGAAACTATGTTAAAACTGCTTTGTGTGATCTTGGAGCTGGTGTTAGTGTTATGCCTCTCCCTTTATATCCTAGACTTGATTTATCTTTGCAAATGGCCGATAAATCAACTGCTATACCTGTCGGTATTTGTGAGGATGTGCCTGTTGTTGTTGCAAATGTTACTATTCTAATGGACTTTGTTATCCTTGATATTCCCGAGGACGATAGTATGTCTATTATCCTTGGTAGACCCTTTTTGAATACTGCAGGAGCCATTATTGATTGCAACAAAGGCAATGTCACTTTTCATGTCAATGCTAATGAGCATACGGTACACTTTCCGAGGAAACAACCTCAGGTCCACAGTATAAATTCTATTGGAAAAATTTCAACGATTACTATTGGAGGTTTTGAATTTCCTCTTCCTACTATCAAGAAGAAATATGATATTCTTGTTGTTGGGGACATGCATATCCCCATTGAGGTAACCTACTGTTCTTCCAAAATTCTCTGGTTTCATGTTATTCGGAAAGAGTTTGTTAACAAGACTTGATCAACCTTGTTAATGGATTCCTTTTGATGAGCATTAGATGGTTGTATTTAGATAGCACAACTTTCTGTATCATCCTATTACTTTCTATTAATTAGTTTAAAAAAAGCAAACATAGTATTTTCTGTATGTTTCTAGAGTTATCCGTGCAATAAAAACATACCCCGAAAATAAAAGTTCTCCAAATGCCCCGAAAATGAAATATGATTTTTTTCTAGAATATTTAAGAATATTTGGCACAGACAACACAGCAGGGGGAGCCAGCATGTAACGCCCCAGATGTAAAACTTCCTTATATGGCAATATATGCATCGTTGACTTAATCAATTCCATTCTGGGATCCTTCTTCATTTCGGGTTTCTTCGTTTTTGCCTTGTGCGTGTGTTACATGTCACCATGTCATTTTCATTATGTGCATTGCATTGGCATAGTCTCACTTGCATCCGTGTGTAGTTGCATCGTCTCCGTTCTCTCCATTGTCCGTTTCGAGTTCCGACACTCACACACGTGCCCGTCGCACCTCTCAAGCCTTTGTTTCGTGAGTGGGTTAAAAACATCCTCGGAATGGGCCGAGAGTTGTCGAGTGGTCTTGGTATATCACCGGTAGACCGCCTGTCAAGTTTCGTCTTATTTGCAGGCTGTTTGATACTCCAACGGTTAACCACGTGGGCCGAAAACCCCTATCTCTTTTGGCCCAGCACCCCTCCAGAACAGCGCACTAGCCCAGCACAACCACCTCCATCCTCTCGGTCGCTGGTGAAGGAAATATGCCCTAGAGGCAATAGTAAAGATGTTATTTGTATTTCCTTATATCATGATAAATGTCTTTGATTCATGCTAGAATTGTATTAACCGGAAACTTAGTACATGTGTGGATACATAGACAAAACAGTATGTCCCTAGTATGCCTCTACTAGACTAGCTCATTGATCAAAGATGGTTATGTTTCCTAGCCATAGACATGAGTTGTCATTTGATCAACGGGATCACATCATTAGGAGAATGATGTGATGGACAAGACCCATCCGTTAGCATAGCACTATGATCGTTTAGTTTAACTGCTATTGCTTTCTTCATGACTTATACATGTTCCTATAACTATGAGATTATGCAACTCCCGAATACCGTAGGAACACCTTGTGTGCTATCAAACGTCACAACGTAACCGGGTGATCATAAAGATGCTCTACAGGTGTCTCCGAAAGTATTCATGGTGTTGGCATAGATCAAGATTGGGATTTGTCACTCCGAGTGTCGGAGAGGTATCTCTGGGCCCTCTCGGTAACACACATCACAATAAGCCTTGCAAGCAAAAGACTAATGAGTTAGTCACGAGATGATGTGTTACGGAACGAGTAAAGAGACTTGCTGGTAAACGAGATTGAACTAGGTATAAAGATACCGACGATCGAATCTCGGGCAAGTAACATACCGTTTGACAAAAGGAACAACGTATGTTGTTATGCGGTTCTGACCGATAAAAGATCTTCGTAGAATATGTAGGAGCCAATATGAACATCCAGGTTCCGCTATTGGTTATTGACCAGAGATGAGTCTCGGTCATGTCTACATAGTTCTCGAACCCGTAGGGTCCGCACGCTTAACGTTTGATGACGATCGGTATTATGAGTTTTTGAGTATTGATGTACCGAAGGTAGTTCGGAGTCCCGGATGAGATCACGGACATGACGAGGAGTCTCGGAATGTCCGAGACATAAAGATTGATATATTGGACGGCTATATTCGGACACCGGAAGTATACCGAAAAAGTTTCGGATTTATCTGGAATGCCGGAGGGGGTTACCGGAACCCCCTACGAGAGGGGATGGTCCATAGTGGGCCTAAAGGGTAAGAGAGAGGCAGCCCATAGGGCTGGCCGGCGCCCCACCTAGGAATCCTAGTTGGACTAGGATTGGGGGGGGGGGGGGCGCCACCTCTCCTAATCCTTTCCCCCTTCTTCCTTTCGGTGAATCCTACTAGGAATAGGATTGCAATCCTATTCCTAGTAGGAGTCCCCTCCCTAGCCGCACCATAGAGGTTGGCCGGCCCCTCCTCCCTTGCTCCTTTATATACGGGGGCAGGGGGGCACCCAAAGACACACAAGTTGAATTGTTTAGCCGTGTGCGGTGCCCCCCTCCACAGAATCACACCTCGGTCGTACCGTCGCGGAGCTTAGGCGAAGCCCTGCGCCGGTGAACACATCATATCCGTCACCACGCCGTCGTGCTGACGAAACTCTCCCGTGAAGCTCAACTGGATCAAGAGCTTGTGGGACGTCATCAAGCTGAACGTGTGCTGAACTCGGAGGTGCCGTACGTTCGGTGCTTGATCGGTTGGATCGCGAAGAAGTTCGACAACATCAACCGCGTCACTTGACGCTTCCGCTCCCGGTCTACGAGGGTACGTAGACACACTCTCCCCTCTCGTTGCTATGCATCTGGTAGATAGATCTTGCGTGATCGTAGGAAAATTTTAAAATACTACGTTCCCCAACAGTGGTATCAGAGCCAGGTCTATGCGTAGATGATATGCACGAGTAGAACACAATGAGATTGTGGACGATACTAGTCATACTGCTTACCAGCATGTCATACTTTGCTTCGGCGGTATTGTGAGATGAAGCGGCCCGGACCGACATTACGCGTACGCTTACGCGAGACTGGTTTCACCATTACGAGCACTCGTTGCTTAAAGGTGACTGGCGGGTGTCTGTCTCTCTCACTTTAGCTGAATCAAATGTGGCTACGCCCGGTCCTTGTGAAGGTTAAAACAGCACATACTTGACGAAACATCGTTGTGGTTTTGTATGCGTAGGTAAGAACGGTTCTTGCTAAGCCCGTAGCAGCCACGTAAAACTTGCAACAAACAAAGTAGAGGACGTCTAACTTGTTTTTGCAGGGCATGTTGTGATGTGATATGGTCAAGACATGAGTTATACGATATTGTATGAGATGATCATGTTTTGTAAAGTTATCGGCAACTGGCAGGAGCCATATGGTTGTCGCTTTATTGTATGAAATGCAATCGCCATGTAATTGCTTTACTTTATCACTAAGCGGTAGCGATAGTCGTGGAAGCAATAGTTGGCGAGACGACAACGATGCTACGATAAAGATCAAGGTGTCAAGCCGGTGACGAAGGTGATCATGACGGTGCTTTGGAGATGGAGATCAAAAGCACAAGATGATGATGGCCATATCATGTCACATATTTTGATTGCATGTGATGTTTATCTTATTATGCTTCTTATTTTGCTTAGAACGACGGTAGCATTATAAGATGATCCCTTACTAAATTTCAAGGTATAAGTGTTCTCCCTGAGTATGCACCGTTGTGAAAGTTCGTCGTGCCGAGACACCACGTGATGATCGGGTGTGATAAGCTCTACGTTCAAATACAACGGGTGTAAGCCAGTTTTGCACACGCAGAATACTCGGGTTAAACTTGA
>LR738715.1:771643458-771688531 GCA_902687465.1 Secale cereale
CAGATATGGCCTCGGAACACTGGAGACCGAAAGGTCGAGCGTGAATCATATAGTAGATATGATCAACATAAGATGTTCACCATTGAAAACTACTCCATCTCACGTGATGATCGGACATGGTTTAGTTGATTTGGATCACGTGATCATTTAGATGACCAGAGGGATGTCTATCTAAGTGGGAGTTCTTTAAATTAATATGATTAAACTGAACTTTAATTTATCATGAACTTAGTCCTGATAGTTTTTGCATATCTATGTCGTTGTAGATCAATGGCCCGTGCTACCGTTCCTTTGAATTTTAATGCATTCCTAGAGAAAGCTAAGTTGAAAGATGATGGTAGCAATTACACGGACTGGGTCCGTAACCTGAGGATTATCCTCATTGCTGCACAGAAGAATTATGTCCTTGAAGCACTGCTAGGTGACAAGCCCCCTTCCGCTGATGCAGACGCTTTGAACGTCTGGCAGTCATGGTCTGATGACTACACGATAGTTCAGTGTGCCATGCTTTACGGCTTAGAACCGGGACTTCAACGACGTTTTGAACGTCATGGAGCATATGAGATGTTCCAGGAGTTGAAGTTAATATTTCAAGCAAATGTCCGGATTGAGAAATATAAGATTTCCAATAAGTTCTACAGCTGCAAGATGGAGGAGAATAGTTCTATCAGTGAACACTTGCTCACAATGTATGGGCACTACAATCATATGACTCAACTTGGTTGCCAAGTTGATGAGAATAGTGTTATTGATAGAATTCTTCAATCGCTACCACCAAGCTATAATGGCTTCGTGATGAACTATAACATGCAAGGGATGCAAAAGACAATTCCCGAGCTCTTCGCTATGCTCAAAGCTGCGGAGGTAGAAATCAAAAAGGAGCATCAAGTGTTGATGGTTAACAAGACCACTAGTTTCAAGAAAAAGGGCAAGGGAAAGAAAGGGAACTTCAAAAAGAATAGCAAGTCAGTTGCTGCTTCAACGAAGAAACCCAAATCTGGAGCCAAGCCTGAAACTGAGTGCTTCTACTGCAAGGGGACTGGACACTGGAAGCGGAATTGCCCCAAGTATTTGGCGGATAAGAAGGATGGCAAGATGAACAAAGGTATATGTGATATACATGTTATTGATGTGTACCTTACTAATGCTCGTAGTAGTACCTGGGTATTTGATACCGGTTCGGTTGCTAATATTTGTAACTCGAAACAGGGACTACGGATTAAACGAAGATTAGCTAAGGACGAGGTGACGATGCGCGTGGGAAACGGTTCCAAAGTTGATGTGATCGCCGTCGGCACGCTACCTCTACATCTACCTTCGGGATTAGTTTTAGACCTAAATAATTGTTATTTGGTGCCAGCGTTGAGCATGAACATTATATCTGGATCTTGTTTATTGCGAGACGGTTATTCATTTAAATCAGAGAATAATGGTTGTTCCATTTTGATGAATAATATCTTTTATGGTCATGCACCCTTAAAGAGTGGTCTATTCTTATTGGATCTCGATTGTAGTGATACACATATTCATAATATTGAAACCAAAAGATGCAAGGTTAATAATGATAGTGCAACTTATTTGTGGCACTGCCGTTTAGGTCATATTGGTGTAAAACGCATGAAGAAACTCCATAAAGATGGACTTTTGGAATCACTTGATTATGAATCACTTGGTGCTTGCGAACCATGCCTCATGGGCAAGATGACTAAAACTCCGTTCTCCGGAACTATGGAGCAAGCAACAGATTTGTTGGAAATCATACATACTGATGTATGTGGACCAATGAGTGTTGATGCTCGCGGCGGGTATCGTTATTTTCTGACCTTCACTGATGATTTGAGCAGATATGGGTATATCTACTTAATGAAGCACAAGTCTGAAACATTTGAAAAGTTCAAAGAATTTCAGAGTGAAGTAGAGAATCATCGTAACAAGAAAATAAAGTTCCTACGATCTGATCGTGGAGGAGAATATTTGAGTTACGAGTTTGGTCTTCATTTGAAACAATGTGGAATAGTTTCACAACTCACGCCACCTGGAACACCACAGCGTAATGGTGTGTCCGAACGTCGTAACTGTACTTTATTGGATATGGTGCGATCTATGATGTCTCTTACCGATTTACCACTATCGTTTTGGGGTTATGCTTTAGAGACATCTGCATTCACGTTAAATAGGGCACCATCTAAATCCGTTGATACGACACCTTATGAACTATGGTTTGGCAAGAAACCAAAGTTGTCGTTTCTTAAAATTTGGGGCTGCGATGCTTATGTGAAAACACTTCAACCTGATAAGCTCGATCCCAAGTCGGAAAAATGTGTCTTCATAGGATACCCAAAAGAGACTGTTGGGTACACCTTCTATCACAGATCCGAAGGCAAAATATTCGTTGCTAAGAACGGATCCTTTCTAGAAAAAGAGTTTCTCTCGAAAGAAGTGAGTGGGAGGAAAGTAGAACTTGATGAGGTAATTGTACCTTCTCCCATATTGGAAAGTAGTACATCACAGGAAATTGTTCCAGTGATTCCTACACCAATTAGTGAGGAAGTTGATGATAATGATCATGAAACTTCGGATCAAGTTTCTGCTGAACGTCATAGATCAACCAGAGTACGTTCCGCACCAGAGTGGTACGGCAACCCAGTTCTGGAAATCATGTTACTAGACCATGATGAACCTACGAACTATGAGGAAGCGATGATGAGCCCAGATTCCGCAAAACGGCTTGAAGCCATGAAATCTGAGATGGGATCCATGTATGAGAACAAAGTGTGGACTTTGGTTGACTTGCCCGATGATCGGCAGGCCATCGAAAATAAATGGATCTTCAAGAGGAAGACCGACGCAGACGGTAATATTACTGTTTACAAAGCTTGACTTGTTGCGAAAGGTTTTCGACAAGTTCAAGGAGTTGACTACGATGAGACTTTCTCACCTGTAGCGATGCTTAAGTCTGTCCGAATCATGTTAGCAATTGCCGCATTTTATGATTATGAAATCTGGCAAATGGATGTCAAAACTGCATTCCTAAATGGATATCTCAAAGAAGAGTTGTATATGATGCAACCAGAAGGTTTTGTCAATCCAAAAGGTGCTAACAAAGTATGCAAACTCCAGCGATCCATCTATGGACTGGTGCAAGCATCTCGGAGTTGGAATATACGCTTTGATGAGGTGATCAAAGCATATGGTTTTATACAGACTTTTGGAGAAGCCTGTATTTACAAGAAAGTGAGTGGGAGCTCTGTAGCATTTCTAATATTATATGTAGATGACATATTGTTAATTGGAAATGATATAGAATTTCTGAATAGCATAAAAGGATACTTGAATAAAAGTTTTTCAATGAAAGACCTCGGAGAAGCTGCATACATATTAGGCATTAAGATCTATAGAGATAGATCAAGACGCTTAATTGGACTTTCACAAAGCACATACCTTGATAAGATTTTGAAAAGGTTCAAAATGGATCAGTCAAAGAAAGGATTCTTGCCTGTTTTACAAGGTATGAAGTTGAGTAAGACTCAATGCCCGACCACTGCAGAAGATAGAGAGAAAATGAAAGTCATTCCCTATGCCTCAGCCATAGGATCTATCATGTATGCAATGCTGTGTACCAGACCTGATGTGTGCCTTGCTATAAGTCTAGCAGGGAGGTACCAAAGTAATCCAGGAGTGGATCACTGGACAGCGGTCAAAAACATCCTAAAGTATCTGAAAAGAACAAAGGATATGTTTCTCGTATATGGAGGTGACAAAGAGCTCGTCGTAAATGGTTACGTCGATTCTAGCTTTGACACTGATCCGGATGACTCAAAGTCACAAACCGGATATGTATTTTTATTGAACGGTGGAGCTGTCAGCTGGTGCAGTTCCAAGCAGAGCGTCGTGGCGGGATCTACGTGTGAAGCGGAATACATAGCTGCTTCAGAAGCAGCAAATGAAGGAGTCTGGATGAAGGAGTTCATATCCGATCTAGGTGTAGTACCTAGTGCATCGGGTCCAATGAAAATCTTTTGTGACAACACTAGAGCCATAGCCTTGGCAAAGGAATCCAGGTTTCACAAGAGAACAAAGCACATCAAAAGACGCTTCAATTCCATCCGCGATCTAGTCAAGGAGGGAGACATAGAGATTTGCAAAATACATACGGATCTGAATGTTGCAGACCCGTTGACTAAGCCTCTTCCACGGGCAAAACATGATCAGCACCAAGACTCCATGGGTGTGAGGATCATCACTTTGTAATCTAGATTATTGACTCTAGTTCAAGTGGGAGACTGAAGGAAATATGCCCTAGAGGCAATAATAAATATGTTATTTGTATTTCCTTATATCATGATAAATGTCTTTGATTCATGCTAGAATTGTATTAACCGGAAACTTAGTACATGTGTGGATACATAGACAAAACAGTATGTCCCTAGTATGCCTCTACTAGACTAGCTCATTGATCAAAGATGGTTATGTTTCCTAGCCATAGACATGAGTTGTCATTTGATCAACGGGATCACATCATTAGGAGAATGATGTGATGGACAAGACCCATCCGTTAGCATAGCACTATGATCGTTTAGTTTAACTGCTATTGCTTTCTTCATGACTTATACATGTTCCTATAACTATGAGATTATGCAACTCCCGAATACCGTAGGAACACCTTGTGTGCGATCAAACGTCACAACGTAACTGGGTGATCATAAAGATGCTCTACAGGTGTCTCCGAAAGTATTCGTGGTGTTGGCATAGATCAAGATTGGGATTTGTCACTCCGAGTGTCGGAGAGGTATCTCTGGGCCCTCTCGGTAACACACATCACAATAAGCCTTGCAAGCAAAAGACTAATGAGTTAGTCACGAGATGATGTGTTACGGAACGAGTAAAGAGACTTGCCGGTAAACGAGATTGAACTAGGTATAAAGATACCGATGATCGAATCTCGGGCAAGTAACATACCGTTTGACAAAAGGAACAACGTATGTTGTTATGAGGTTCTGACCGATAAAAGATCTTCGTAGAATATGTAGGAGCCAATATGAACATCCAGGTTCCGCTATTGGTTATTGACCAGAGATGAGTCTCGGTCATGTCTACATAGTTCTCGAACCCGTAGGGTCCGCACGCTTAACGTTTGATGACGATCGGTATTATGAGTTTTTGAGTATTGATGTACCGAAGGTAGTTCGGAGTCCCGGATGAGATCACGGACATGACGAGGAGTCTCGGAATGTCCGAGACATAAAGATTGATATATTGGACGGCTATATTCGGACACCGGAAGTATACCGAAAAAGTTTCGGATTTATCGGGAATGCCGGAGGGGGTTACCGGAACCCCCTACGAGAGGGGATGGTCCATAGTGGGCCTAAAGGGTAAGAGAGAGGCAGCCCATAGGGCTGGCCGGCGCCCCACCTAGGAATCCTAGTTGGACTAGTATTGGGGGGGGGGGGCGCCACCTCTCCTAATCCTTTCCCCCTTCTTCCTTTCGGCGAATCCAACTAGGAATAGGATTGCAATCCTATTCCTAGTAGGAGTCCCCTCCCTAGCCGCACCATAGAGGTTGGCCGGCCCCTCCTCCCTTGCTCCTTTATATACGGGGGCAGGGGGGCACCCAAAGACACACAAGTTGAATTGTTTAGCCGTGTGCGGTGCCCCCCTCCACAGAATCACACCTCGGTCGTACCGTCGCGGAGCTTAGGCGAAGCCCTGCGCCGGTGAACACATCATATCCGTCACCACGCCGTCGTGCTGACGAAACTCTCCCGTGCAGCTCAACTGGATCAAGAGCTCGTGGGACGTCATCAAGCTGAACGTGTGCTGAACGCGGAGGTGCCGTACGTTCGGTGCTTGATCGGTTGGATCGCGAAGAAGTTCGACAACATCAACCGCGTCACTTGACGCTTCCGCTCCCGGTCTACGAGGGTACGTAGACACACTCTCCCCTCTCGTTGCTATGCATCTGGTAGATAGATCTTGCGTGATCGTAGGAAAATTTTAAAATACTACGTTCCCCAACAGCTGGATCGTGAACGTGTGGGCGAAAACCGCACCTCATTTGGACTCTCCTAGCTCCCAGAATCTATATAAACAGTCTCCCCACGTCCATTTTCGGGTGAAACCCTAGTCCCGTGCTCCTCCGCGCCGCCGGACACGTCCATTCCGCCCCAGCCACGTCTCACAGACGAATCCCACTCCGCCACCTCAGCGGGGCCGCGACGTGGCGCCCCCTGATTCGTCCGCCGCCGCCGCGCCCACATCCCCGCGCCGCCGGACCCGAGAGGCCCGTGAGGGGTCCTCCCGGCCCAGCCGTCGCCACCGTGCCTTCCTCGCGCCGTCCTTTCACTGTTGGTGCCGGCCCCGTTCTTCGCCGCCGGACGAGCACCCCGCCGCCGGCGCCAAGCTCGCCGCCGCCCGCTGCTTCTCCACCGCCTCCACATGCGCCTCCAACAGCAGCCGGCCGGTGCGCCGCCGCCCGGCGCGCCGACCCCGCCGACCACCACCAAGCTCCAATGCCGGCCACCACCAAGCTCGCCCCGGACCGGTCCGCCGCGTCCGTCGTCTTCCTCCCTGTACAGATCGGGATCAGGACCGGGACCAGAACCACCAGTCCCCGATCCAAACGCCACCGCAAACCCGGATCACTCTGTCCCGGGATCCCTGCAATCACGTTTGACTTTTTTGGAGGGGTAAAATTCTTCTAAGTCCCGGATCTGTGTAAATTTCATGCCCTCTTCATCATGTCACAACTTTAAGCTCGGTGCTCCGTTTTGCATGCATAATATATCGAAATGTTCGTCTCGAAGTGCTCGGTGCTCAGTTTTGTGCATGATAGGGTTCATCTAGATCTCTTAATCTTCGTAGCAAGACTGCTTCGTGATGTTACTGTTCCAGCACTAGTTGTGTGTTAACAATATGTTGGCATGTTCGTGAGGTCGTAACTTCGTGCATGTTGGTCCCAATGGAGTGTATTGTGATGTTCTTCATGATGGATGCAGCACCCCTCCACAACAGCCCACTATCCCAGCACAACCACCTCCACCCTCTCGGTCGTTGGATCGTGATCGTGTGGGCGAAAACCGTACCTCATTTGGACTCTCTTAGCTCCCAGAATCTATATAAACAGTCTCCCCACGTCCATTTTCGGGCGAAACCCTAGTCCCGAGCTCCTCCGCCCCGCCGGACACGTCTGCCGACGGCCGGACACATCCATACCGCCCCAGCCACGTCTCACGGACGAATCCCACTCCGTCACCTCAGTGGGCCCACCACATGGCGCCCCCTGATTAGTCCGCCGCCGCCGCGCCCACATCCCCGCGCCGCCGGGCCCGAGAGGGGCCCTCCTGGCCCAGCCGCCGACACCGCGCCTTCCCCATGTCTTCCCCGCGCCATCCCTTCACCACCGACACCGGCCCCGTTCTCCGTCGCCGAACCCACGCCCCATCGCCGGCGCCAAGCTCGCCGCCGCCTGGTGCTTCTCCGCCGCCTCCGCGCGCGCCTCCAACCGCAGCCGCCCGGTGCGCCGCCACCCGACGCGCCGGCCCCGCCGGCCACCACCAAGCTCACCGCCGGCCGGTCCGTCGTGTCCGTCGTCTTCCTCCCCGTCCAGATCAGGATCGCGACCGTGACCAGATCCATCGGTCCCCGATCCAAACGCCACCCCGAACCCGGATCTCTCTGTCCCGGGATCCCTCCGTCCACGTTTGACTTTTTTGGAGGGGTAAAATTCTCCGAAGTCCTGAATCTGTGTAAATTTCATGCCCTCTTCATCATGTCACAACTTTGTGCTCGGTGCTCCATTTTTCATGCATAATATATCGAAATGTTCGTCTCGAAGTGCTCTACATGTTAGCATCAGTTTTGTGCATGATAGGGTTCATCTAGATGTCTTAATATTCTTCGTGATGTTACTGTTTCAGCACTAGTTGTCTGTTAACAATATGTTCGCATGTTCGTGAGGTCGTAACTTGGTGCATGTTGGTCCAAATGGAGTGTATGTTATGTCAAAATGTTTGTATTGTGATGCTCTTCATGATGGATGCATTTGCATGCCTGTTAGGTTGCATTATGCCATGTTTAACCCTGTTGCAAAAGTGCATGTGGCTGATAAGTTTCTGAAATTGTTATCAGATGATGATTTATCTTTTTCGTGTGAATTAATCCACGTGTCACATCAGCTAGGTGTCAACATGGGTTTTGCTCTCTGGAATGTGCTCTACATGATAGATTTATTTTCATGCCATGATATTGAAGGAAATAAGCCCTAGAGGCAATAATAAAGTTATTATTTATTTCCTTATATCATGATGAATGTTTATTATTCATGCTAGAATTGTATTAACTGGAAACTTAGTACATGTGTGAATACATAGACAAAACAGAGTGTCCCTAGTATGCCTCTACTAGACTAGCTCATTGATCAAAGATGGTTATGTTTCCTAGCCATAGACATGAGTTGTCATTTGATCAACGGGGTCACATCATTAGGAGAATGATGTGATGGACAAGACCCATCCGTTAGCTTAGCAACTTGATCGTTTAGTTTTATTGCTATTGCTTTCTTCATGACTTATACATGTTCCTATGACTATGAGATTATGCAACTCCCGAATACCGGAGGAACACTTTGTGTGCTACCAAACGTCACAACGTAACTGGGTGATTATAAAGGTACTCTACAGGTGTCTCCAAAGGTACTTGTTGGGTTGGCGTATTTCGAGATTAGGATTTGTCACTCCGATTGTCGGAGAGGTATCTCTGGGCCCACTCGGTAATGCACATCACTATAAGCCTTGCAAGCATTGCAGCTAATGAGTTAGTTGCGGGATGATGTATTACGGAACGAGTAAAGAGACTTGCCGGTAACGAGATTGAACTAGGTATTGAGATACCGACGATCGAATCTCGGGCTAGTAACATACCGATGACAAAGGGAACAACGTATGTTGTTATGCGGTTTGACTGATAAATACCTTCGTAGAATATGTGGGAGCCAATATGAGCATCCAGGTTCCGCTATTGGTTATTGACCGGAGACGTGTCTCGGTCATGTCTACATAGTTCTCGAACCCGTAGGGTCCGCACGCTTAAGGTTTCGATGACAGTTTTATTATGAGTTTATGAGTTTTGATGTACCGAAGGAGTTCGGAGTCCCGGATGAGATCGGGGACATGACGAGGAGTCTCGAAATGGTCGAGACGTAAAAATCGATATATTGGACGACTATATTCGGACATCGGAAAGGTTCCGAGTGATTCGGGTATTTTCGGAGTACCGGGGAGTTACGGGAATAGAGGAGAGAGGCCAAAAGGAAGGAGGCGCGTGGCCCCCTTCTGGTCCGAATTGGACAAGGGGTGCAGCCCCCTTTTCCTTCTTCCTCTCCCCCTCTTTCCTTCTCTCCTACTCCGGAAAGGAAAGGGGAATCCTACTAGGACTTGGGAGTCCTAGTAGGACTCCCCACACTTGGCGCGCCCCTTCTAGGGCCGGCCTCTCCCTCCCTCCTTTATATACGGGGGCAGGGGGGCACCTCTACACACAACAGTTGATCTCAAGATCTCTTAGCCATGTGCGGTGCCCCCCTCCACCACAGTTCTCCTCGATAATATTGTAGCGGTGCTTAGGCGAAGCCCTGCGACGGTAGAACATCAAAATCGTCACCACGCCGTCGTGCTGACGGAACTCTTCCTCGACACTCGGCTGGATCGGAGTTCGAGGGACGTCATCGAGCTGAACGTGTGCTAGAACTCGGAGGTGTCGTAGTTTCGGTGCTTGATCGGTCGGGCCGTGAAGAAGTTCGACAACATCAACTGCGTCACTTGACGCTTCCGCTCCCGGTCTACGAGGGTACGTAGACACACTCTCCCCTCTCGTTGCTATGCATCTGGTAGATAGATCTTGCGTGATCGTAGGAAATTTTTTTAAATACTATGTTCCCCAACTGTGGCATCAGAGCCAGGTCTATGCGTAGATGATATGCACAAGTAGAACACAATGAGTTGTGGGCGATACTAGTCATACTGCTTACCAGCATGTCATACTTTGCTTCGGCGGTATTGTGAGATGAAGCGGCCCGGACCGACATTACGCGTACGCTTACGCGAGACTGGTTTCACCGTTATGAGCACTCGTTGCTTAAAGGTGACTGGCGGGTGTCTGTCTCTCTCACTTTAGCTGAATCAAGTGTGGCTACGCCCGGTCCTTGTGAAGGTTAAAACAGCACATACTTGACGAAACATCGTTGTGGTTTTGTATGCGTAGGTAAGAACGGTTCTTGCTAAGCCCGTAGCAGCCACGTAAAACTTGCAACAACAAAGTAGAGGACGTCTAACTTGTTTTTGCAGGGCATGTTGTGATGTGATATGGTCAAGACATGATGAGTTATACGGTTTTGTATGAGATGATCATGTTTTGTAATGTTATCGGCAACTGGCAGGAGCCATATGGTTGTCGCTTTATTGTATGAAATGCAATCGCCATGTAATTGCTTTACTTTATCACTAAGCGGCAGCGATAGTCGTAGAAGCAATAGTTGGCGAGACGACAACGATGCTACGAAGGAGATCATGGTGTCGCGCCGGTGACGAAGGTGATCATGACAGTGCTTTGGAGATGGAGATCAAAAGCACAAGATGATGATGGCCATATCATGTCACATATTTTGATTGCATGCGATGTTTATCTTATTATGCTTCTTATTTTTGCTTAGAACGACGGTAGCATTATAAGATGATCCCTTACTAAATTTCAAGGTATAAGTGTTCTCCCTGAGTATGCACCGTTGCGAAAGTTCGTCGTGCTGAGACACCACGTGATGATCGGGTGTGATAAACTCTACGTTCAAATACAACGGGTGTAAGCCAGTTTTGCACACACAGAATACTCGGGGTAAACTTGACGAGCCTAGCATATGCAGATATGGCCTCGGAACACTGGAGACCGAAAGGTCGAGCGTGAATCATATAGTAGATATGATCAACATAAGATGTTCACCATTGAAAACTACTCCAGCTCACGTGATGATCGGACATGGTTTAGTTGATTTGGATCACGTGATCATTTAGATGACTAGAGGGATGTCTATCTAAGTGGGAGTTCTTAAGTAATATGATTAAATTGAACTTTAATTTATCATGAACTTAGTCCTGGTCGTATTAGCATATCTATGTTGTAGATCAATAGCTCACGATGTTGCTCCCCGTTAATTTTTATATGTTCCTAGAGAAAACTAAGTTGAAAGATGTTAGTAGCAATGATGCGGACTAGGTCCGTGATCTGAGGATTATCCTCATTGCTGCACAGAAGAATTATGTCCTTGATGCACCGCTAGGTGACAGACCTATTGCAGGAGCAGATGTAGACGTTATGAACGTTTTGACAAAAGCTCGGTATGATGACTACTTGATAGTTTAAGTGCACCATGCTTTACGGCTTAGAACCGGGACTTCAAAAACGTTTTGAACGCCACGGAGCATATAAGATGTTCCAAGAGTTGAAATTAGTATTTCATACTCATGCCCGTGTCGAGAGGTATAAGACCTCTGACAGTACTTTGCCTACAAGATGGAGGAGAATAGCTCAACCAGTGAGCATGTGCTCAGATTGTCTGGGTACTACAATTACTTGAATCAAGTGGGAGTTAATCTTCCAGATAAGATAGTAATTGACAAAGTTCTCTAGTCACTATCACCGAGTTAGTAGAACTTCGTGATGAACTATAATATGCAAGGGATGATGAAGTTAATTCCCGATCTCTTCGCGATGCTAAAATCGGCGGAGGTAGAAATCAAGAAAGAGCATCAAGTGTTGATGGTTAATAAGACCACTTGTTTCAAGTAAAGGGCAAAGGGATAGAAGGGGAACTTCAAGAAGAATGACAAGCAAGTTGTCACTCCCATGAAGAAACCCAAAAGCTAAACTCAAGCTTGAAACTAAGTGCGTCTACTGCAAAGGAAATGGTCACTAAAAGTGGAACTGCCCTAGATACTTGGCGGATAAGAAGGATGGCAAAGTGAACAAAGGTATATTTGATATACAGATTATTGATGTGTATTTTACTAGTGTTCATAGCAACCCCTCGGTATTTGATACTGGTTCAGTTGCTAAAGAGTAGTAACTCGAAATGGGAGTTGCATAATGAACATAAACTAGTTAAAGGATAAAGTGATGATGTGTATTGGAAGTAGTTCCAAGATTGATATGATCATCATCGCACACTCCCTATACTTTCGGGATTAGTGTTGAACCTAAATAAGTGTTATTTGGTGTTTGTGTTGAGCATGAATATGATTTGATCATGTTTATTGCAATACGGTTATTCATGTAAGTTAGAGAATAATTGTTGTTCTGTTTACATGAATAAAACCTTCTATGGTCATACACCCAATGAAAATGGTTTGTTGGATCTCGATCGTGTGATACACATATTCATAATATTGAAGCCAAAAGATGACTAAAACTCCGTTCTCCGGAACTGTGGAGCGAGCAACAGAGTTGTTGGAAATCATACATACTGATGTATGCGGACCAATGAGTGTTGAAGCTCGCGGCGGGTATCGTTATTTTCTGACCTTCACTGATGATTTGAGCAGATATGGGTATATCTACTTAATGAAGCACAAGTCTGAAACATTTGAAAAGTTCAAAGAATTTCAGAGTGAAGTAGAGAATCATCGTAACAAGAAAATAAAGTTTCTACGATCTAATCGTGGAGGAGAATATTTGAGTTACGAGTTTGGTCTTCATTTGAAACAATGTGGAATAGTTTCACAACTCACGCCACCCGGAACACCACAGCGTAATGGTGTGTCCGAACGTCATAACCGTACTTTATTAGATATGGTGCGATCGATGATGTCTCTTACCGATCTACAACTATCGCTTTTGGGGTTATGCATTAGAGACAGCTACATTCACGTTAAATAGGGCACCATCTAAATCCGTGGAGATGACATCGTATGAACTGTGGTTTGACGAGAAATCTAAGCTGTCATTTCTCTAAGTTTGGGACTGCGATGCTTATGTGAAAAAGTTTCAACATGATAAGCTCGAACCCAAATAGGAGAAGTAAATCTTCATAGGATACCCAAAAGAAACTGTTGGGTACACCTTCTATCACAGATCCTAAGGCAAGGTCTTTGTTGCTAAGAGTGGATCCTTTCTAGAGAAGGAGTTTCTCTCGAAAGAAGTGAGTGGGAGGAAAGTAGAACTTGATGCGGTAATTGTACCTTCTCCCGAATTGGAAAGTGGAACATCACAGAAACTAGTTCCAGTGATTCCTACACCAATTAGTGAGGAAGCTAATGATGATGATCATGAAACTTCAGATCAAGTTTCTGCTGAACTTCGTAGATCAACCAGAGTTCGTTCAGCACCAGAGTGGTACGGCAACCCGGTTCTGGAAGTCATGTTACTGCACCATGATGAACCTACGAACTATGAGGAAGCGATGATGAGCCCAGATTCCGCGAAATGGTTTGAGGCCATCAAATCTGAGATGGGATCCATGTATGAGAACAAAGTATGGACTTTGGTTGACTTGCCCGATGGTCGGCAAGCCATTGAAAATAAATGGATCTTTAAGAGGAAGACTGACGCCGATGGTAATGTTACTGTCTACAAAGCTCGACTTGTTGCGAAAGGTTTTCGACAAGTTCAAGGTGTTGACTACGATGAAATTTTCTCACCCGTAGCGATGCTTAAGTCTGTCCGAATCATGTTAGCAGTTGCCACATTTTATGAAATCTGGCAAATGGATAACGAAACTGCGTTCTTTAATGGATTTATTAAAGAAGAGTTGTATATGATGCAACCAGAATGTTTTGTCAATCCTAAAGGTGCTAGCAAATTGTGCAAGCTCCAGCGATCCATCTATGGACTGGTGCAAGCATCTCGGAGTTGGAATATACGCTTTGATAAGTTGATCAAAGCATATAGATTTATACAGACTTGCGATGAAGCCTGTATTTACAAGAAGTGAGTGGGAGCACTACAACCTTTCTGCTAAGTATATGTGAATGACATATTGTCGATCGGAAATGATGTAGAATTTTCTGGAAAGCATAAAGGAGTGTTTGAAAGGAGTTTTTCAAAGAAATACCTTGGTGAAGCTGCTTACAAATTGAGCATCAAGATCTATAGAGATAGATCAAAATGCTTGATAAGACTTTCGATAAGTACATACCTTGATAAGATTTTGAAGTAGTTCAAAATGTATCAGTCAAAGAAGGAGTTCTTGCCTGACTTGTAAGGTGTGAAGTTGAGTAAGACTCAAAGCCAGACCACGGCAGAAAAATATAGAGAGAATGAAAGTCATTCCCTATGCCTCAACCATAGGTTCTATAAAGTATGCCATGCTGTGTACCAAACATTTTGTGTACCTTGCCATAAGTTTGACAAGGAGGTACAATAGTGATCCAGGAGTAGATCACTGTACAGCGGTCAAAATTATCCTTAGTAACTGGATGACTAAGGAAATGTTTCTCGACTATGGAGGTGATAAAGAGTTCGTCGTAAAGGGTTACGCTGATGCAAGCTTTGACACTAAATCCAGATGACTCTAAGTATCAATCTGGATGCGTATTGAAAGTGGGAGCAATTAGCTAGAGTAGCTCCATGCAGAGCATTCTAGACATAGAAATCTGCAAAATACATACGGATCTAAATATAACAGACCCGCTGACTAAACTTCTCTCACGAGGCAAAACATGATCACACCTTAGTACTCTTTGGGTGTTCATCACATGGCGATGTGAACTAGATTGTTGACTCTAGTAAACCCTTTTGGGTATTGGTCGCATGGCGATGAGAACTATGGGTGTGAGTCACATGGTGATGTGAACTATTGGTGTTAATCACATGGTGATGTGATCTAGATTATTGACTCTAGTGCAAGTGGGAGACTGAAGGAAATATGCCCTAGAGGCAATAATAAAGTTATTATTTATTTCCTTATATCATGATAAATGTTTATTATTCATGCTAGAATTGTATTAACTGGAAACTTAGTACATGTGTGAATACATAGACAAAACAGAGTGTCCCTAGTATGCCTCTACTAGACTAGCTCATTGATCAAAGATGGTTATGTTTCCTAGCCATAGACATGAGTTGTCATTTGATCAACGGGGTCACATCATTAGGAGAATGATGTGATGGACAAGACCCATCCGTTAGCTTAGCAACTTGATCGTTTAGTTTTATTGCTATTGCTTTCTTCATGACTTATACATGTTCCTATGACTATGAGATTATGCAACTCCCGAATACCGGAGGAACACTTTGTGTGCTACCAAACGTCACAACGTAACTGGGTGATTATAAAGGTACTCTACAGGTGTCTCCAAAGGTACTTGTTGGGTTGGCGTATTTCGATATTAGGATTTGTCACTCCGATTGTCGGAGAGGTATCTCTGGGCCCACTCGGTAATGCACATCACTATAAGCCTTGCAAGTATTGCAGCTAATGAGTTAGTTGCGGGATGATGTATTACGGAGCGAGTAAAGAGACTTGCCGGTAACGAGATTGAACTAGGTATTGAGATGCCGACGATCGAATCTCGGGCTAGTAACATACCGATGACAAAGGGAACAACGTATGTTGTTATGCGGTTTGACCGATAAATATCTTCGTAGAATATGTGGGAGCCAATATGAGCATCCAGGTTCCGCTATTGGTTATTGACCGGAGACGTGTCTCGGTCATGTCTACATAGTTCTCGAACCCGTAGGGTCCGCACGCTTAAGGTTTCGATGACAGTTTTATTATGAGTTTATGAGTTTTGATGTACCGAAGGAGTTCGGAGTCCCGGATGAGATCGGGGACATGACGAGAAGTCTCGAAATGGCCGAGACGTAAAAATCGATATATTGGACGACTATATTCGGACATCGGAAAGGTTCCGAGTGATTCGGGTATTTTCGGAGTACCGGGGAGTTACGGGAATAGAGGAGAGAGGCCAAAAGGAAGGAGGCGCGTGGCCCCCTTCTGGTCCGAATTGGACAAGGGGTGCAGCCCCCTTTTCCTTCTCCCTCTCCCCCTCTTTTCTTCTCTCCTACTCCGGAAAGGAAATGGGAATCCTACTAGGACTTGGGAGTCCTAGTAGGACTCCCCACACTTGGCGCGCCCCTTCTAGGGCCGGCCTCTCCCTCCCTCCTTTATATACGAGGGCAGGGGGGCACCTCTAGACACAACAGTTGATCTCATGATCTCTTAGCCGTGTGCGGTGCCCCCCTCCACCACAGTTCTCCTCGATAATATTGTAGCGGTGCTTAGGCGAAGCCCTGCGACGGTAGAACATCAAAATCGTCACCACGCCGTCGTGCTGACGGAACTCTTCCTCGACACTCGGCTGGATCGGAGTTCGAGGGACGTCATCGAGCTGAACGTGTGCTAGAACTCGGAGGTGTCGTCGTTTCGGTGCTTGATCGGTCGGGCCGTGAAGACGTACGACTACATCAACCGCGTTGTTCTAACGCTTCCGCTTCCGGTCTACGAGGGTACGTAGACACACTCTTCCCTCTCGTTGCTATGCATCTGGTAGATAGATCTTGCGTGATCGTAGGAAAATTTTAAAATACTACGTTCCCCAACAGATATGTCTTGAGATGAGTGCATCAAGCTTGTTAACATGCCATCGTGATGTTAAATTTCTACTAAGGTTGAATCTGTTAATTTCTATGCCATGTTTCCATGAGGCTACCGTCATTGTTGTGCATGGTTAGAGTTGTCCAGTGGGTGTTCCTTGATGTATATGTTATGCTCTAGCTATCAATGCTCTTATTTGCCATGATGGCTTGCTTTAGCTTGTTGTTTTCATGCTCTCAAGTTGCTATAAAATGTTTTCGTCAGCCTGTTATCAGCAAGTTCATTTTTGCCATGTGAATAGCTAGTGTTCTATGCATCCTGTGACCATGTTCATACCGTGAGTACCTTCACAAACATGTCTTCTTGTTGTTGGTTATATTCCCATGCCATGCTATGCTTTGAGATGAGTTGCACAAGCTTGCAAACATGCCTACTTATCATTGTTGCTGCCATGCCTTGTAATTTTCACTAAGTCTGAGAAATCTGTTAATTTATTGAATCTTGCCATGCTTGTTTAATTGTGTTCCGGTAAGTTTTTGGGTGTGCTCTGAGTTCACGCTTGTTAAGAATCATGTCTATTTCACATCCGTGCATTTCGCCTTCATGTTTGGGTGTTGTAGCATATTTATACCTTGCTCCAAAGATGCCATGTTGCTATTAACTGCAGTTTTCAATTGCATCTTGTTTTGGTTGCCATTTGCAAACTGTGCATCCGTTTCCCATGATCTTTATATTGATTTCGACCGAAATCTTTCAATCTATCCAGTGGCTTGCTTGGTTGCCCAAGATGAAGCCATTTCCACCATCTTCTCATTTAGGCTCGAGAGCATCCTTATGCATACGCACATCATACTTGCATCCCATGACACGTCTTGCATCATGTAGTTTGTGCATTGCACCGTGATTGATCTTATACCGTTGTTGTGCTCTTGTGTTGGGTAGAGCCGGGAGCTGATACCGAGTTCGAGGATCTTGTCGAGACTGAGTTTGAGGAGCCGTCTTACCATCCCATCGAGGACTTAACAGGCAAGATGATCATTCCCCGATATCACCTCTATCTTTGCATTGCTAGTTGTCTCGATCTTTAGCTATGCCTCGATGCCTATTCTTGTCTTGTCAGCCTCCTATGTTGCCATGAAACACTCTAATCGCCTTCCTAGCAAACCGTTGATTGGCTAAGTACGCTTTTGCTCAGCCCCTCTTATAGGGTTGTTAGTTGCAGGTGAAGTTTGAAGATTGCTCCATGTTTGGACTTGTTTTATTGGAATAGCACAATATATATCTTAATTAAATTAATGCACATATATATTGGTAATGGGTGGAAGGCTTGGCCTTCTGCTTCGTGTTTTGTTCCACTCATGCCACCTTAGGACCCGATAAACCGGTGTTATGTTCCTTGATTTTGCGTTCCTAACACAGTTGGGGTTTATGGGGCCCCCTTGATAATTCGCACTGCTTAAAGCTTTTCCAACGAGACCCAAATTTGGTACTACATTTTCCTAGCAACTAAAACTTGCATAGGGAGTTATAAACCCAAGTTCTTAATCAACAACCCGGGCCAGTGCTCCTCATGAGTGTTGGTCCAAACTAGGCGGACTGCAGGGCCACCTTGGGGAAACCCGAGGGCTGGTATATACATGTAGGGTGACCTATCCAGTCGTAGCATGAGACAAGATATGCGCGGCTACTATCAGGGTGTCGGCACACCGGGAGGTCTTGCTAGATTAGTTTTACCTTTGTCAAAATATCTTGAGCACGGGATTCCGAGAATACTCGGGTCTTCCCAATTCGGAGTTGCGACTCCACAGATCGTGAGCTTGTGATGGGCTAAGTTGGGACACCCCTGCAGGGTTATGAACTTTCAAAAGCTGTGCCCGCGGTTATGTGGCAGATGGGAATTTCTTAATATCCGGTTGTAGATAACTTGACACCATATCCTTCAGAATACACTACCTGTGTGAGTACCGTGATGGTCTCTTTTCGAAGGGGTTTCCGGAAAGTGAACATGGTGGGGTTATGCATGAACGTGAGTAGCTAGGTTCACTTCTTGATCAACTTTGGCGACCGTTGGCACTTATCCTCATCTCGCTCTGAATTCGTAAGCTAGTTGCTTAGTGCTTGCTGCAGACACTTTATTACATCTCCGCACCAAAAGGCCTTGTTAGTTTTGATACCCGGGAATGGGATTTATGAGACCTTGTGGCTCACAAATTAAAACACACAGCAGATGCAGGTACAGCCGAGAACGATGCAGGAAATGGACAAGAACTTCATTGGGAGTCCGATGAAGAGCGTGGTCGTTTTTATGTAACGTATCCCGATGATCAGTAGTGGTTCCTACTAGGGGGGATCAGGACTTGTGATTGCGGTATCTTTTCTCGTTTGGATTTCATCTGTAGTCGAACCCTGTGTTATTTGGATGAATGTATGCTATTGTATTCATTGTGTGACGTGGCGAGTGTAATCCAAGTATTTTTACTCTTTCATCCATGATCTTTTACATGAGTTGTGCAAAGATACCACGCTTGCGATCATTCCAGAATGCGCTTATGTCTCTAAGTCGTGCCTCGACACCTAGGAGATATAGTCGCATCATGGGCATTACAAGTTGGTATTCAGAGCCTTCTCCGACCTAGGAGCCCCCTGACTGATCGAACCGCTGACGGTTGAGTCTAGGCACACACACAAAATGTTTTGAGTCCTATATATATATCAGAGAATAGGATTTCTTTTTACTCGTCATCCCCTTCGTCGCTCTGGTGAGGACTCCTGACATTGTTTTAACTTCACTATTCTCAAAATTTCACCAATTTTTTTTTAGGATCACGCGGGTATTGTTTGAATTGCTCCGATATCTTTGTGACGAGAACATTGTTCTTGGTGCCTCCTGTAATTTAGGGGTTGTGGTAGTGTCCTGGGGAGTTGAGCTCCCAGGTGTTGTCGTCAGAAATGTATTGTTGAAGTTCTAGAATACCAGAGGTGGCCGACGTCGAAAACTCTTCTATGCATGTCTGGTGGTGAGATAACCCCGACGTCACCCAGTACTGGGGAGATAATTCGGGAGTATTACCACAGCTAGTATAGCGGATGCGTTTCGAAGGTCCGAGGTAAACAGTTCCCGAAGGTGCCTGGTTATGTGTTGATGGATGGATACAGCTGGATGTAGGATTTATTAGTTGTGTGATATGCGGTGCTTCCCCTGTATCCCCAACACCAAATTGTATAACTGGAAAGCTTCGAGAATTAATAGGTGGGATTCAAGTAGATCTTAGGTAATCTTCCAATGGGTGCATGATATGAGGTTGGGGTTCAACATCTAGTGGAGAGGCTATCATGGGTGTTGTTGCACTAGGGGGTTGCATCTTAAAGGATCCTTGGCCATGCTGATCCGGGGATTGCATGGCCCTTTGTAACACGTGCCATGGGGCATTCAGCACGAACATGTGGGACGAAACATCTATTATGTATTTGTTCCATCTGTTACCTTGTTGTTTTATTATATCATTTTGTTCTCCCAAGTGGCTTCTCGACAAGTTGATGTACCATTAAGCTATGGAATTCATTCATTCATTTTGTTCGGATGTTCATTGTGAAGACTATATGTTGCAAATATCTAGCCGTCAATTCAGCTTATCTATTATTTGCTTCACTGGCTAACGGTGCTCATCATCTACAGGATGGCACCTAAGAAAGTTCCCAGCCAGAACCCAGAGGGTGAAGAAGAGCGTCCACCTTCCCCTCCTCCTCCGTCTGAGGCATGGAGAGCGATTATGCAGGCAACCAATCAAAACAATCAGATGCTCATGCAGATGATGCAGAGTTTCTAAGAAAATCAAGCAAATCAAGGCAACCAAGGCAACCAAGTCTAAGGACATCTGTTCAATCAACCTCACTTTGCGACTCTGAACCAATTCCGTGCCAATCAACCCAAGTCTTTCAATTACTGTGTTGATCCGCTAGATGCTGAAGACTGGATCACAGACATCAAGAAGCATTTCGAGTGCAGTAACATCAGAACTGAGGATTATGTCAAGTTTGTCGCTTTCCAACTCAAAGATCAAGCTGCAAATTGGTGGCAACAGTACAAAGATTCTAGAGCGGGTCGTGAGATCTCGTGGAGTGGCTTTTGTCATGATTTCCGTTCTCATCACATTCCTACCAGTGTCATTGAAGGCATGCGTGAGCAATTCCGCAATTTGAAGCAAGGCACCATGTCTATCTACCAATACAATGTCAAGTTCCAGAATCTTCCCCGTTATGCGAAGCAAGACATCCCCGATGCCAAGAGCAAAATCTACAAGTTCCAAGTGGCCTGTGCTACTTCTCGAGCTTGCGTTGTATTCCCTCGAAGAGGAAAGGCTGATGCAGCACAGTAGCGTAAGTATTTCCCTCAGTTTTTGAGAACCAAGGTATCAATCCAGTAGGAGACCACGCGCGTATCCCTCGCACGGCACAAACAAATAAGAACTTCGCAGCCAATGCGATAAGGGGTTGTCAATCCCTTTACGGTCACTTACGAAAGTGCGATCTGATAGATATGATAGTTTGATATTTTTTGGTATTTTTGGATATAAGAACAGAAAGTAAAAACTGTAAAGTAAAGTAAATTGTAGATTGATATGTTGAGAATAGACTCGGGGGCCATAGGTTTCACTAGTGGCTTCTCTCATGATAGCAGAATTCTACGGTGGGTGAACGAATTACCGTCAAGCAATTGATAGAAAAGCGAATACTTATGAGAATATCTAGGCATGATCATTATATATAGGCATCACGTCCGTGACAAGTAGACCAAAACGATTCTGCATCTACTACTATTACTCCACACATCGACCGCTATCCAGGATGCATCTAGAGTATTAAGTTCATAAGAACAGAGTAACGCCTTAAGCAAGATGACATGATGTAGAGGGATAAACTCAAGCAATATGATATAAACCCATCTTTTTATCCTCGATGGCAACAATACAATACGTGCCTTGCTGCCCCTACTGTCACTGGGAAAGGACACGCAAGATTGAACCCAAAGCCAAGCACTTCTCCCATTACAAGAACTATAGATCTAGTAGGCCAAACCAAACCAATAATACGAAGAGACTTGCAAGGATATTCTAATCATACATAATAGAATTAAGAAAAGAACCAAATATTTCTCATAGATAATCTTGATCATAAACCCACAATTCATCGGATCTCGACAAACACACCGCAAAAAGAGATTACGTCGAATAGATCTCCTCGAAGACCGAGGAGAACTTGGTATTGAGATCCAAAGAGAGAGAAGAAGCTATCTAGGTACTAACTATGGACCCGAAGGTCTGTGGTAAACTACTCACAACTCATGGTGAGGCGATGGTGTTGATGTAGAAGCACTTCGTGGAAGATCCCCCCTCCGGCGGAGCTCCGGAACAGGCCCCAAGATGGGATCTCACGAGAACAGAAGGTTGCGGCGGTGGAATTAGGGTTTTCTCTCCTCTTCCGATGTTTCCGGGGTACATGGGTATATATATAGGAGGAAGGAGGGCATCGGGGGACCAACATGGGGCCCACGAGGCAAGGGGGCGTTCCCTGTAGGGGGGGGGGGGGGGCGCCCCCACCCTCGTGGACACCACGTGTGCCCTATTACGTGGTTCTCAACTCTCTCGTGAAGATATCGCTCTAAAAATATCTCTCCCGAAGGTTTCATTCCGTTTGGACTCCGTTTGATATTCCTTTTCTGTAAAACCCCGAAATAGGCAAAAAAAACAGCAATCTGGATTGGGCCTTTGGGTTAAAAGGTTAGTCCCAAAAATTTTATAAAAGTGTATAACAAAGCCCATTAAACATCCAAAACATCATAAATAATAGCATGGAACAATCAAAAATTATAGATACGTTGGAGACATATCAAGCATCCCCAAGCTTAATTCATGCTCGTCCTCGAGTAGGTAAATGATAAAAACTGAATTTTTGATGTGGAATGCTAACCAACATAATTTTCAATGTAATTCTCTGTATTATGGCATGAATGTTCAGATCTGAAAGATTGAAGACAAAAGTCTATATTGACATAAGAAATAATGATACTTCAAGCATACTAACAAAGCAATCATGTCTTGTCAAAATACCATGGCTAAAGAAAGTTATCCCTACAAAATCATATAGTCTAGCTATGCTCCCTCTTCATCACACAAAATATTCATATCATGCACAACCTCGGTTTCAACCAAGCACTTGTTTTCATACTCAATTTTTTCAAACCTTCCAACTTTCACGCAATACCTGAGCGTGAGCCATGGATATAGCACTATGTGGAATAGAGTGGTGGTTGTGGAGAAGACAAAAAGGAGGGAGATAGTCTCACATCGACTAGGCATATCAACAGGTTATGGAGATGCCCATCAATAGATATCAATGTGAGTGAGTAGGGATTGCCATGCAACGGGAAAAATGTGTGAAAGCTCAACAAAAGAAACTAAGTGGGTGTGCATCCAACTTGCTTGCTCATGAAGACCTAGGGCATTTGAGGAAGCCCATTGTTGGAATATACAAGCCAAGTTCTATAATGAAAATTCCCACTAGTATATGAAAGTGACTAAACATGAGACTCTCTATCATCAAGAATATGGTGCTACTTTGAAAGACAAGTGTGGAAAAGGATAGTAGCATTGTCCCTTCTCTCTTTTCTCTCATTTTTTTGAGGGGCTTTCTCCCTTTTTTTATTTAGCCCCTCTCTATATAATTTTTTTTGGGCCATCTCCTTTTTTTATTTGGCCTTTCCTCACATGGGACAATGCTCTAATAATGATGATCATCACACTTTTATTGATTTACAACTCGATATTACAACTCAATACTAGAACAAAGTATGACTCTATATGAACGCCTCCGGCGGTGTACCGGGATGTGCAATGAATCAAGAGCGACATGTATGAAAAATTATGCATGGTGGCTTTGCCACAAATACGATGTCAACTACATGATCATGCATGGAAATATGACAATATGAAGCGTGTCATATGAACGGAACGGTGGAAAGTTGCATGGAAATATATCTCGGAATGGCTATGGAGATGCCATGATAGGTAGGTATGGTGGCTGTTTTGAAGAAGGTATATGGTGGGTGTATGCTACCGGCGAAAGTTGCGCAGTAGAAGAGATGCTAGCCATGGTGGAAGAGTGAGAGTGCGTATAATCCATGGACTCAACATTAGTCATAAAGAACTCATATACTTATTGCAAAAATTTACGAGTCATCCACACAAAGCAATCAACACATGCTCCTAGGGGGGAGGTTGGTAGGAGTTAACCAACACGCGCCCCCGACCTCCACACAAAGGATGACACTCTACAAATACCTCGTGGTCTAACTTCATCACATAGCGGTTCACCATACGTGCATGCTACGAGAATCACAAACTTTAACACAAGTATTTCTCAATTTCATAATAACTCGACTAGCATGACTCTAATATCACTATCCTCATATCTCAAAACAATTATCAAGCATCAAACTTCTCATCATATTCAATGCACTTTGTATGAAAGTTTTTACTACATTCATCTTGGATGCCTATCATGTTAAGGCTAGTTTTATAGCCAAAGCACATTACCATGCTGTTCTAATATACTCTCAAAAGGATATAAGTGAGGCATGAGAGATCAACAATTTCTACAAAATAAAATCACCACCGTGCTCTAAAAGATATAAGTGAAGCACTAGAGCAAAACTATTTAGCTCAAAAGATATAAGTGAAGCACATAGAGTGATCTAACAATTCCTAGGCCATATTTATCTCTCTCAACAAGGTGTGTCCAGAAAGGATAATTGTGGCAAACTAACAAGCAAAGACTCAAATCATACATAACGCTCCAAGTAAAACACATATCATGTGGTGAATAAAAATATAGTCCCGAGTATAGTTACCGATAAATGAAGACGAAAGAGGGGATGCCTTCCCGGGGCATCCCCAAGCTTAGGATTTTGGTTGTTCTTGAATTTTACCTTGGGGTGCCTTGGGCATCCCCAATCTAAGGCTCTTTCCACTCTTTGTTCCGTAGTCCATCAAAGCAATACTCAAAACTTGAAAACTTCGCAACAAAAAACTTAGACAAAAATCTCGTGAGCTTCGTTAGTATAAGAAAACAAACCACCACTCAAAGGTACTGTAATGAACTCATTCTTTGTTTATATTGGTGTTAAAACTATTGTATTCCAACTTCTGTATGATTCATATCCTCCAATACTACTCATAGATTCATCAAAACAAGCAAACAACACACGAAAAACAGAATCTGACAAAAACAGAACAGTCTATAGTAATTTGTAACTTTCACATACTTCTGTAACTCCAAAAAAATTGAAATAAATTGGTAAACGTGGGGAATTTTTCTATTAATCATCTGCAAAAAGAATCAACTAAATAGCTGTGACACCCCCGATTTGACCGTACACTAATCATGCACGCAAATGTGTACGACCAAGATCAGGGACTCACTGGAAGATATCACAACACAACTCTAGACACAAATTAAAATAATACAAGCTTTATATTACAAGCCAGGGGCCTCGAGGGTTCGAATACATAAGCTCGAAAAACACAAGAGTCAGCGGAAGCAATAATATCTGAGTACAGACATAAGTTAAACAAGTTTGCCTTAAGAAGGCTAGCACAAAACATCAACGATCGAAAAGGCAAGGCCTCCTGCCTGGGACCTCCTAACTACTCCTCAAAGCCGAACTCCAAGTAGAAACATCATCGGGATCCTCTGGCTCCTGGACTCCACCATCTGGTTGTTGGGGATCGTAGCAGAAAATCAAAAAAATTCCTACGCATCACCAAGATCTATCTATGGAGTAATCTAGCAAGCGGGAGGGGAGTGCATCTACATACCCTTGTAGATCGCGATGCGGAAGCGTTGCAAGAACGCGGATGAAGGAGTCGTACTCGTTGCGATTTAGATCGCGGTTGATTCCGATTTAAGCGCCGAACAACGGTGCCTCCGCGTTGAACACACGTGCAGCCCGGTGACGTCTCCCACGCCTTGATCCAGCAAGGAGAGAGGGAGAGGTTGGGGAAGACTCTGTCCAGCAGCAGCACGATGGCGTGGTGGTGCTGGAGGAGCGTGGGACTCCAGCAGGGCTTCGCCAAGCACTGCGAGAGACGAGGAGGGAGAGTGGTAGGGCTGCGCCAAGCGAGAGAGGTCAAACCGTGTTATGGGAAGCCCCAAACCTCACATATATAGGGGGAAGGGAGGGGATGCGCCCCCTTTAGGGTTTCTCACCCCTAGGGGTGCGGCCACCCCAGATCCCATCTAAGGGTGGCGGCCAGAGGGGGTGAGGGAGAGGGGGGCGCACTAGATTGGGCCCTAGGGCCCATCTGCCCTAGGGTTTGCCCCCTTCCCCTCTATGATGTGCCTTGGGCCCTTGTGGGGGGGCGCACCAGCCCTCCTGGGGCTGGTCCCCTCCCACACTTGGCCCACGCAGCCCTTTGGGGCCGGTGGCCCCACCCGGTGGACTCCCGGGACCCTCCCGGTGGTCCCAGTACGCTACCGATAGCGCCCAAAACCTTTCTGGTGACCAAAACGGGACTTCCCATATATGAATCATTACCTCGGGACCATTCCGGAACTTCTTGTGACGTCCGGGATCTCATCCGGGACTCCGAACAACATTCGGTAACCGCGTACATACTTTCCCTATAACCCTAGCGTCATTGAACCTTAAGTGTGTAGACCCTACGGGCTCGGGAGTCATGCAGACATGGCCGAGACAACTCTCCGGTCAATAACCAACAGCGGGATCTGGATACCCATGTCGGCTCCCACATTCTCCACGATGATATCATCGGATGAACCACGATGTCAAGGATTCAATCAATCCCGTATACAAATCCCTTTGTCTATCGGTACAGTACTTGCGCGAGATTCGATCGTCGGTATCCCGATACCTTGTTCAATCTCGTCACCGGCAAGTCTCTTTACTCGTTCCATAACACATCATCCCGTGATCAACTCCTTGACCACATTGTGCACATTATGATGATGTCCTACCGAGTGGGCCCAGAGATACCTCTCCGTCACACGGAGTGACAAATCCCAGTCTCGATTCGTGCCAACCCAACAGACACTTTCGGAGATACCTGCAGTGCACCTTTATAGCCACCCAGTTACGTTGTGACGTTTGGTACACCCAAAGCATTCCTACGGTATCCGGGAGTTGCACAATCTCATGGTCTAAGGAAAAGATACTTGACATTTAGAAAAGCTTTAGCATACGAACTACACGATATGTGCTAGGCATAGGATTGGGTCGTGTCCATCACATCATATTCCTAATGATGTGATCCCATTATCAATGACATCTAATGTCCATGGTCAGGAAACCGTGACCATCTGTTGATCAACGGGCTAGTCAACTAGAGGCTTACTAGGGACATGGTGTTTGTCTATGTATCCACACATGTATCTGAGTTTCCTATCAATACAATTCTAGCATGGATAATAAACAATTATCATGCACAAGGAAATATAATAATAACCAATTTATTATTGCCTCTAGGGCATATTTCCAACAGTCTCCCACTTGCACTAGAGTCAATAATCTAGTTCACATCGCCATGTGATTAACACTCACACGTCACATCGCCATATGACCAACATCCAAAGAGTTTACTAGAGTCAGTAATCTAGTTCACATCAATATGTGATTAACACTCAATGAGTTCTGGGTTTGATCATGTTATGCTTGTGAGAGAGGTTGTAGTCAACGGGTCTGCAACATTCAGATCCCTATGTACTTCGCAAAACTTTATGTCATATCATAGATGCTGCTACCACGTTCCACTTGGAGCTATTCCAAACTGTTGCTCCATTATACGTATCCGGTATCTGTACTCAGAGTTATCCAGATAGGTGTTAAGCTTGCATCAACGCAACTCTTTACGTCGAACTCTTTATCACCTCCATAACCGAGAAACATTTCCTTATTCCTCTAAGGATAATTTTGACCGCTATCTAGTGATCCACTCCTAGATCACCTTTGTACCTACTTGCCAGACATGTGACAAGGCACACATCAGGTGCGGTACTCAGCATGGCATACTGTATAGAGCCCATTGTTCAAGATATCTTCCGATATGCCGATAAATCGGCTGATTTATCGCTTACCACTGTCTGGCCGATAAGATAAACCAGCCGATAAATGAGCCGATATGGCGATAAATTGGCCGATATGCCGATAAACTGGCCGATTTACCCCTTATCATGGGTCAACCGATAAGTTCCCGATAAGGGATATCCCCAACATTGATAGAGCCTATGACAAAAGCATAGGGGACGACCTTCGTCCTTCCTCTTCCTTCTGCCGAGGTCAAGATTTGAGTCTTACTCAACTTCACACCTTAAAACTCAGGTAAGAACTCCTTCTTTGACTGATCTATTTTGAACTCCTTCAAAATCATGTCAAAGGTGTGTGTTCCTGTTGAAAGTATCATCAGGCGTCTTGATCCATCTCTATATATCTTGATGCCCAATTATGTAAGCAGCTTTATCCGGGTCTTCCTTTGAAAAACTCCTTTTAAACAACCCATTACGCTTTCCAGAAATTCTACATCATTTCGGATCAACAATATGTCATTCACATATACTTATCAGAAATGTTGTAGTGCTCCCACTCACTTTATTGTAATTACAAGTTTCTAACAAACTTTGTATACCCAAAAACTTTGATCACTCCATCAAAGCGTATATTCCGACTCCGAGATGCTTGCTCCAGTCCATGGAAGGCTCGTTGGAGCTAGCGTACCTTTTAGCATCCATAGGATCGACAAAACCTTTCTGATTGTATCACATACAACCTTTCCTTACGAAAATTGGTAAGGAAACTTGTTTTGACATCCATCTGCCAGATTTCATAAATGCAGTTAATGCTAACATGATTCCGACGGACTTAAGCATCGCTACGGGTGAGAAAATCTCATCGTAGTCTACTCCTTGAACTTGTGAAAAACCCTTTGCCACAAGTCGAGCTTCATAGACGATGACATTACCGTCCACGTCCGTCTTCTTCTTAAAGATCCATTTATCTCAATGGCTTGCCAATCATCGGGCAAGTGCACCAAAGTCCATACTTTGTTTTGATACATGGATCCTATCTCGGATTTCTCGGCTTCTAACCATTTGTCGAAATACGGGCCCACCATCGCTTCTCCATAGTTCGTAGGTTCATTGTTGTCCAACAACATGACGTCTAAGACAGGATCACCATACCACTCAGGAGTAGTACATATCCTTGTCGACCTGCGAGTTTCGATAGTAACTTGATCCGAAGCTTTATGATCACTATCATTAGTTTCCTCTTCAACAGTCGTAGGTTCCACAGAAACATCTTTCTGTGTTGCACTACTCTCTGGTTGAAGTGAGGGTTTGACAACCTCATCAAGTTCTATCTTCCTCCCACTCAATTCTTTCGACATAAACTCCTTCTCGAGAAAGGACCTGTTCTTAGCGACAAATAATTTTTGTCCTTGGATCTGAGATAGAAGGTCTACCGAACTGTTACCTTTTGGGTACCCTATTGTTGGGGAACGTAGTATTTTAAAATTTTCCTACGATCACGCAAGATCTATCTACTAGATGTATAGCAACGAGAGGGGAGAGTGTATCTACGTACCCTCGTAGACCGGGAGCGGAAGCGTCAAGTGACGCGGTTGATGTTGTCGAACTTCTTCGCGATCCAACCGATCAAGCACCGAACGTACGGCACCTCCGCGTTCAGCACACGTTCAGCTTTATGACGTCCCACAAGCTCTTGATCCAGTTGAGCTTCACGGGAGAGTTTCGTCAGCACGATGGTGTGGTGACGGATATGATGTATCTACCAGCGCAGGGCTTCGCCTAAGCACTGCAACGGTATGACCGAGGTGTGTTTCTGTGGAGGGGGGCACCGCATACGGCTAAAACAATTCAACTTGTGTGTCTTTGGGTGCCCCCCTGCCCCCGTATATAAATGAGCAAGAGGGGAGGGCCGGCCGGCCTCCTATGGTGCGGCTAGGGCAATCCTACTAGGAATAGGATTGCAATCCTATTCCTAGTAGGAGTCCACCAAGAAGGAAGAGAGGGAAAAAGAAAGAGAGGGAGAGGTGGCGCCCCCAATCCTAGTCCAACTAGGATCCCCTGGTGGGGCGCCGGCCAGCCTCTATGGGCTGCCTCTCTCCTTTCCTCAAGGCCCACTATGGACCATCCTCCCTCGTAGGGGGTTCCGGTAACCCCCTCCGGCAATCCAGTTAAATCCGAAACTTTTCCGGAACACTTCCGGTGTCCGAATATAGTCGTCCAATATATCAATCTTTATGTCTCGGACATTCCGAGACTCCTCGTCATGTCCGTGATCTCATCCGGGACTCCGAACTACCTTCGGTGCATCAAAACTCATAAACTCATAATACCGATCGTCATCAAACGTTAAGCGTGCGGACCCTACGGGTTCGAGAACTATGTAGACATGACAGAGACTCATCTCCGGTCAATAACCAATAGCGGAACCTGGATGTTCATATTGGCTCCTACATATTCTACGAAGATCTTTATCGGTCAAACCGCATAACAACATACGTTGTTCCTTTTGTCATCGGTATGTTACTTGCCCGAGATTCGATCGTCGGTATCTCTATACCTAGTTCAATCTCATTACCGGCAAGTCTCTTTACTCGTTCCGTAACACATCATCTCGTGACTAACTCATTAGTCTTTTGCTTGCAAGGCTTATTATGATGTGTGTTACCGAGAGGGCCCAGAGATACCTCTCCGACACTCGGAGTGACAAATCCTAATCTTGATCTATGCCAACACCACGAATACTTTTGGAGACACCTGTAGAGCATCTTTATGATCACCCAGTTACGTTGTGACGTTTGATAGCACACAAGGTGTTCCTACGGTATTCGGGAGTTGCATAATCTCATAGTCATAGGAACATGTATAAGTCATGAAGAAAGCAATAGCAGTAAAACTAAACGATCATAGTGCTATGCTAACGGATGGGTCTTGTCCATCACATCATTCTACTAATGATGTGATCCCGTTGATCAAATGACAACTCATGTCTATGGTTAGGAAACATAACCATCTTTGATCAATGAGCTAGTCTAGTAGAGGCATACTAGGGACACTCTGTTTTGTCTAGGTATTCACACATGTACTAAGTTTCCGGTTAATACAATTCTAGCATGAATAATAAACATTTATCATGATATAAGGAAATATAAATAACAACATTATTATTGCCTCTAGGGCATATTTCCTTCAGTCTCCCACTTGCACTAGAGTCAATAATCTAGCTCACATCGCCATGTGATTTAATACCGATAGTTCACATCGTTATGTGAATAACACCCATAGTTCACATCGCCATGTGACCAACACCCAAAGGGTTTACTAGAGTCAATAATCTAGTTCACATCGCTATGTGATTAATACCCAAGAGTAATAAGGTGTGATCATGTTTTGCTTGTGAGAGAAGTTTAGTCAACGGGTCTGTCACATTCAGATCTGTATGTATTTCGCAAATTTCTATGTCTATAATGCTCCGCATAGAGCTACTCTAGCTAATTGCTCTCACTTTCAATACGCATCCAGATTGATACTTAGAGTCATCTGGATTTAGTGTCAAAGCTTGCATCGGCGTAACCCTTTACGACGAACTCTTTATCGCCTCCATAATCGAGAAACATTTCCTTAGTCATCCAGTTACTAAGGATAATTTTGACCACTATACAGTGATCTACTCCTGGATCACTATTGTACCCCCTTGACAAACTCATGGCAAGGTACACAACATGTTTGGTATACAGCATGGCATACTTTATAGAACCTATGGCTGAGGCATAGGGAATGACTTTCATTCTCTCTATATTTTTCTGACGTGGTCTGGCTTTGAGTCTTACTCAACTTCACACCTTACAAGTCAGGCAAGAACTCCTTCTTTGACTGATCCATTTTGAACTACTTCAAAATCTTATCAAGGTGTGCATTCATCGAAAGTCTTATCAAGCGTCTTGATCTATCTCTATAGATCTTGATGCCCAATATGTAAGCAGCTTCACCAAGGTTTTTTTTTTGAAAAAACTCCTTTCAAACACTCCTTTATGCTTTCCAGAAAATTCTACATCATTTCCGATCGACAATATGTCATTCACATATACTTATCAGAAAGGTTGTAGTGCTCCCACTCACTTCTTGTAAATACAGGCTTCACCAAAAGTCTGTATAAAACCATATGCTTTGATCACCTCATCAAAGCGTATATTCCAACTCCGAGATGCTTGCACCAGTCCATAGATGGATCGCTGGAGCTTGCATACTTTGTTAGCTCCTTTTGGATCGACAAAACCTTCTGGTTGCATCATATACAACTCTTCTTTGAGATATCCATTTAGTAATGCAGTTTTGACATCCATTTGCCAGATTTCATAATCATAAAATGCGGCAATTGCTAACATGATTCGGACAGACTTAAGCATCGCTACAGGTGAGAAGGTCTCATCGTAGTCAACTCCTTGAACTTGTCGAAACCCTTTCGCAACAAGTCGAGCTTTGTAAACAGTAACATTACCGTCTGCGTCGGTCTTCCTCTTGAAGATCCATTTATTTTTGATGGCTTGCCGATCATCGGGCAAGTCAACCAAAGTCCACACTTTGTTCTCATACATGGATCCCATCTCAGATTTCATGGCCTCAAGCCATTTTGCGGAATCTGGGCTCATCATCGCTTCCTCATAGTTCGTAGGTTCATCATGGTCTAGTAACATGATTTCCAGAACTGGGTTGCCGTACAACTCTGGTGCGGAACGTACTCTGGTTGATCTATGACGTTCAGCAGAAACTTGATCTGAAGTTTCATGATCATCATTAGCTTCCTCACAAATTGGTGTAGGAATCACTGGAACTAGTTTCTGTGATGTTCCACTTTCCAATTCGGGAGAAGGTACAATTACCTCATCAAGTTCTACTTTCCTCCCACTCACTTCTTTCGAGAGAAACTCCTTCTCTAGAAAGGATCCACTCTTAGCAACAAAGAACTTGCCTTCGGATCTGTGATAGAAGGTGTACCCAACAGTTTCTTTTGGGTATCCTATGAAGATTTACTTCTCCGATTTGGGTTCGAGCTTATCATGTTGAAACTTTTTCACATAAGCATCGCAGTCCCAAACTTAAAGAAATGACAGCTTAGGTTTCTCGTCAAACCACAGTTCATACGGTGTCATCTCCACGGATTTAGATGGTGCCCTATTTAACGTGAATGTAGCTGTCTCTAATGCATAACCCCAAAAGCGATAGTGGTAGATCAGTAAGAGACCTCATCGATCGCACCATATCTAATAAAGTACGGTTATGACGTTCGGACACACCATTACACTATGGTGTTCCAGGTGGCGTGAGTAGTGAAACTATTTCACATTGTTTTTACTGAAGGCCAAACTTGCTAACTCAAATATTTTACCTCTACGATCTTATCGTAGAAACTCTTATTTTCTTGTTACAATGATTCTCCACTTCACTCGGAAATTCTTTGAACTTTTCATATGTTTCAGACTTGTGCTTCATTAAGTAGATATACCCATATCTGCTCAAATCATCAGTGAAGGTCAGAAAATAACGATACCTGCCGCGAGCTTCAACACTCATTGGTCCGCATACATCAGTATGTATGATTTCAAACAACTCTATTGCTCGCTCCACAGTTCCGGAGAACGGAGTTTTAGTCATCTTGCCCATGAGGCATGGTTTGCAAGCACCAAGTGATTCATAATCAATTGATTCCAAAAATCCATCACTATGGAGTTTCTTCATGTGCTTTACACCAATATGACCTAAACGGCAGTGCCACAAATAAGTTGCACTATCATTATTAACCTTGCATCTTTTGGCTTCAATATTATGAATATGTGTATCACACGATCGAGATCCAACAAACCATTTTCATTGGGTGTATGACCATAGAAGGTTTTATTCATGTAAACAGAACAACAATTATTCTCTAACTTACATGAATAACCGTATTGCAATAAACATGATCAAATCATATTCATGTTCAACACAAACACCAAATAACACTTATTTAGGTTCAACACTAATCCCGAAAGTATAGGGAGTGTGCGATGATGATCATATCAATCTTGGAACTACTTCCAATACACATCGTCACTTCATCCTTTAACTAGTTTCTGTTCATTATGCAACTCCCATTTCGAGTTACTACTCTTTAGCAACTAAACTAGTATCAAATACTGAGGGGTTGCTATGAACACTAGTAAAATACACATCAATAATCTGTATATCAAATATACCTTTTGTTCACTTTGCCATCCTTCTTATCCGCCAAGTATCTAGGGCAGTTCCACTTCCAGTGACCATTTCCTTTGCAGTAGAAGCACTTAGTTTCAGGCTTGAGTTTAGCTTTGGGTTTCTTCATGGGAGTGACAACTTGCTTGTCATTCTTCTTGAAGTTCCCCTTCTATCCCTTTGCCCTTTACTTGAAACAAGTGGTCTTGTTAACCATCAACACTTGATGCTCTTTCTTGATTTCTACCTTCGCCGATTTCAGCATCGCGAAGAGCTCGGGAATTACTTTTGTCATCCCTTGCATATTATAGTTCATCACGAAGTTCTACTAACTTGGTGATAGTGTCTAGAGAACTTTGTCAATTACTATCTTATCTGGAAGATTAACTCCCACTTGATTTAAGCAATTGTAGTACCCAGACAATCTGAGCACATGCTCACTGCTTGAGCTATTCTCCTCCATCTTTTAGGCAAAGTACTGTCAGAAGTCTTATACCTCTCGACACGGGCATGAGTATGAAATACTAATTTCAACTCTTGGAACATCTTATATGCTCCGTGGCGTTCAAAACGTTTTTGAAGTCCCGGTTCTAAGCCGTAAAGCATGGTGCACTTAAACTATCAAGTAGTCATCATACCGAGCTTTTGTCAAAACGTTCATAACGTCTACATCTGCTCCTGCAATAGGTCTGTCACCTAGCGGTGCATCAAGGACATAATTCTCTGTGCAGCAATGAGGATAATCCTCAGATCACGAAACAATTCCGCATCATTGCTACTAACATCATTCAACTTAGTTTTCTCTAGGAACATGTAAAAAAACGGGGAGCAACATCGCGAGCCATTGATCTACAACATAGATATGCTAATACTACCAGGACTAAGTTCATGATAAATTAAAGTTCAATTTAATCATATTAATTAAAGAACTCCCACTTAGATAGACATCCCTCCGGTCATCTAAATGATCACGTGATCCAGATCAACTAAACCATGTCCGATCATCACGTGAGATGGTGTAGTTTCAATGGTGAACATCTTATGTTGATCATATCTACTATATGATTCACGCTCGACCTTTCGGTCTCCAGTGTTCCGAGGCCATATCTGCATATGCTAGGCTCGTCAAGTTTAACCCGAGTATTCTGCGTGTGCAAAACTGGCTTACACCCATTGTATTTGAACGTAGAGCTTATCACACCCGATCATCACGTGGTGTCTCGGCACGACGAACTTTCGCAACGGTGCATACTCAGGGAGAACACTTATACCTTGAAATTTAGTAAGGGATCATCTTATAATGCTACCGTCGTTCTAAGCAAAATAAGAAGCATAATAAGATAAACATCACATGCAATCAAAATATGTGACATGATATGGCCATCATCATCTTGTGCTTTTGATCTCTATCTCCAAAGCACCGTTATGATCACCTTCGTCACCGGCGCGACACCTTGATCTCCATCGTAGCATCGTTGTCGTCTCGCCAACTATTGCTTCTACGACTATCGCTACCGCTTAGTGATAAAGTAAAGCAATTACATGGCGATTGCATTTCATACAATAAAGAGACAACCATATGGCTCCTACCAGTTGCCGATAACATTACAAACATGATCATCTCATACAAAACCGTATAACTCATCATGTCTTGACCATATCACATCACAACATGCCCTACAAAAACAAGTTAGACGTCCTCTACTTTGTTGTTGCAAGTTTTATGTGGCTGCTACGGGCTTAGCAAGAACCGTTCTTACCTACGCATACAAAACCACAACGATGTTTCGTCAAGTATGTGTTGTTTTAACCTTCACAAGGACCGGGCGTAGCCACACTTGATTCAGCTAAAGTGAGAGAGACAGATACCCGCCAGTCACCTTTAAGCAACGAGTGCTCTTAATGGTGAAACCAGTCTCGCGTAAGCGTACGCGTAATGTCGGTCCGGGCAGCTTCATCTCACAATACCGCCGAAGCAAAGTATGACATGCTGGTAAGCAGTATGACTAGTATCGCCCACAACTCATTGTGTTCTACTCGTGCATATCATCTACGCATAGACCTGGCTCATGATGCCACTGTTGGGGAACGTAGTATTTTAAAATTTTCCTACGATCATGCAAGATCTATCTACTAGATGTATAGCAACGAGAGGGGAGAGTGTATCTACGTACCCTCGTAGACCGGGAGCGGAAGCGTCAAGTGACGCGGTTGATGTTGTCGAACTTCTTCGCGTTCCAACCGATCAAGCACCGAACGTACGGCACCTCCACGTTCAGCACACGTTCAGCTTGATGACGTCCCACGAGCTCTTGATCCAGTTGAGCTTCACGGGAGAGTTTCGTCAGCACGATGGTGTGGTGACGGATATGATGTATCTACCAGCGCAGGGCTTCGCCTAAGCACTGCAACGGTATGACCGATGTGTGTTTCTGTGGAGGGGGGCACCGCACACGGCTAAAACAATTCAACTTGTGTGTCTTTGGGTGCCCCCCTGCCCCCGTATATAAAGGAGCAAGAGGGGAGGGCCGGCCGGCCTCCTATGGTGCGGCTAGGGCAATCCTACTAGGAATAGGATTGCAATCCTATTCCTAGTAGGAGTCCACCAAGAAGGAAGAGAGGGAAAAAGAAAGAGAGGGAGAGGTGGCGCCCCCCAATCCTAGTCCAACTAATATCCCCTGGTGGGGCGCCGGCCAGCCTCTATGGGCTGCCTCTCTCCTTTCCTCAAGGCCCACTATGGACCATCCTCCCTCGTAGGGGGTTCCGGTAACCCCCTCCGGCAATCCAGTTAAATCCGAAACTTTTCCGGAACACTTCCGGTGTGCGAATATAGTCGTCCAATATATCAATCTTTATGTCTCGGACATTCCGAGACTCCTCGTCATGTCCGTGATCTCATCCGGGACTCCGAACTACCTTCGGTACATCAAAACTCATAAACTCATAATACCGATCGTCATCAAACGTTAAGCGTGCGGACCCTACGGGTTCGAGAACTATGTAGACATGACCGAGACTCATCTCCGGTCAATAACCAATAGCGGAACCTGGATGTTCATATTGGCTCCTACATATTCTACGAAGATCTTTATCGGTCAAACCGCATAACAACATACGTTGTTCCTTTTGTCATCGGTATGTTACTTGCCCGAGATTCGATCGTCGGTATCTCTATACCTAGTTCAATCTCATTACCGGCAAGTCTCTTTACTCATTCCGTAACACATCATCTCGTGACTAACTCATTAGTCTTTTGCTTGCAAGGCTTATTATGATGTGTGTTATCGAGAGGGCCCAGAGATACCTCTCCGACACTCGGAGTGACAAATCCTAATCTTGATCTATGCCAACACCACGAATACTTTTGGAGACACCTGTAGAGCATCTTTATGATCACCCAGTTACGTTGTGACGTTTGATAGCACACAAGGTGTTCCTACGGTATTCGGGAGTTGCATAATCTCATAGTCATAGGAACATGTATAAGTCATGAAGAAAGCAATAGCAGTAAAACTAAACGATCATAGTGCTATGCTAACGGATGGGTCTTTTCCATCACATCATTCTCCTAATGATGTGATCCCGTTGATCAAATGACAACTCATGTCTATGGTTAGGAAACATAACCATCTTTGATCAATGAGCTATTCTAGTAGGGGCATACTAGGGACACTCTGTTTTGTCTATGTATTCACACATGTACTAAGTTTCCGGTTAATACAATTCTAGCATGAATAATAAACATTTATCATGATATAAGGAAATATAAATAACAACTTTATTATTGCCTCTAGGGCATATTTCCTTCACCTATGAAGATGTATTTGTCCGCTTTGGGTTCGAGCTTTTTCCGGCTGAAGCCATAAGCATCGCAGCCCCAAACATTGAGAAACGAGAACTTTGGTTTCTTGCCAAACCAGAGTTCATACGCTGTTGTTTTAACGGACTTAGATGGTGCCCTATCTAAAGTGAATGCAGCTGTCTCTAATGCATAACCTCAAAATAATAGCGGTAGATCGGTAAAAGACATCATAGATCGCACCATATCTCATAAGGTTCGATTACGACGTCCGGACACACCATTGCGCTATGGTGTTCCAGGTGGCTTCAACTGCGAAACAATTCCACAATGTCTTAAGTGATTGCCAAACTCATAATTCAGAAATCTCCCCTTGATCAGATCATAGGAACATGATCTTCTTGTTATGATGATTCTTAATCTTCACTCTGAAATTGCTTGAACCTTTCAAACGTTTTAGAATTTTGCTTCATTAAGTAAATATACCCATATCTACTCAAATCGTCAGTGAAGATGAGAAAATAACGATATCCACCACACGCCTTAATTCTCATTGGATCACACACATCAGCATGTATGATTTCCAACAAGTCACTTGCCCATTTCATTGTACATGAACACGGGATCTTAGTCATCCTGCCCATGAGGCATGGCTCGCATGTGTCAAGCGATTCAAAATCAAGTGAGTCCAAACATCCACCAGCATGGAGTTTCTTCATGCATTTTATGCCAAAATGACCTAAGCGACAGTGCCACAAGAAAGTGGTACTATAATCATTAACTCTACATCTTTTGGCATTAATATTATTATCATGTGTATTACTATGATCGAGATTCAATAAACCATTGGGTGCATGACCATAAAGGTATTATTCATGTAAACAGAATAACCATTATTCTCTAACTTAAATGAATAACCGTATTGCAATGAACGTGATCTAATCATATTCATGCTCAACGTAGACACCTGATAACATTTATCTAGGTTCAACACTAATCCCGAAAGTAGAGGGAGCGTGCGATGGTGATCTTATCAACCTTGGAAACACTTCCAACACACATCGTCACCTTTTCCTTAGCTAGTCTCCATTCAGTCTGTAGCTTTTGCTTCAAGTTACTAATAATAGCAACTGAACCGGTATCCAATACTCAGGCACTACTAGGAGTACTAGTAAGGTACACATCAATAACACGTATACTTTGTTGAAGTTGCCAGCTTTCTTATCTACCATGTATTTGGGGTAGTTCCGCAACTATGTGACCGTTTCCCTTACAATAGAAGCACTTAGTCTCGAGGTTTGGGTTCAACCTTGGGTTCCTTCATTAGAGTGACAACTGGTTTGCCATTCATGAAGTTTCCCTTCTAGCCCTTGCCCTTTTTGAAACCAGTGGTCTTGTTAAACCATCAACACTTGATGCTCCTTTTTGATTTCCACTTTTGCGGTCTTAAGCACCGCTAATAGCTCCGGGACCATCTCCATCCTTTGCATGTCATAGTTCATCACGAATTCTAGTAGCTTGGTGATAGTGTCTACAGAATTCCGTCAACCACTATCTCATCTGGAAGATTAACTCCCACTTGGTTCAAGTGATTTTAGCACCCAGACATTCTGAGCACATGCTCACTAGTTGAGCTATTCTCCTCCATCCTTTTTGGCAAAAGAACTTGTCAGAGGTCTCATACCTCTCAACACGGGCATGAGCCTGAAATCCCAATTTCAGCTCTTAGAACATCTCATATGTTCTATGGCATTCAAAACGTCATTGGAATCCCGATTCTTAGTTGTAAAGTATGGTGCACTAAACTATCAAGTGGTCAGCACGACGTGTCTGTCAGGTGTTCACAACATCCACAGACAATGTTGTAGGGGTTTGCACATCGAGCGGTGCATAAAAGACGTAAGCTTTATGTGTAGCAGTGAGGACACTCCTCGGACTACGAACCCAGTCCGTATCATTGCTTACATTATCTTTCAACTTAGTCTTTCTCTAGGATCGTATTAAACAGGGAGCTACAATGCAGCTATTGGTCTACAACATAATTTGCGAAGACAACTTAGACTATTGTTCATGACAATTAAGTTCATCTAATGAACTCCCACTCAGATAGACATCTCTCTAGTCATCTAAGTGATACATGATCCGAATCGACAAGGCCGTGTCCGATCATCACGTGAGACAGACTAGTCATCAATGGTGAACATCTTCATGTTGATCGTATCTTCTATACGACTCATGTTCGACCTTTCGGTCTTCCGTGTTCCGAGGCCATGTCTTTACATGCTAGGCTCGTCAAGTCAACCCTAAGTGTATCGCGTGTGTAAATCTGGCTTACACCCGTTGTATGCGAACGTTAGAACCTATCACACCCGATCATCACGTGGTGCTTTGGAACAACGAACCTTAGCAACGATGCACAGTTAGGGGGAACACAATTCTTGAAATTTTAGTGAGAGATCATCTTATTCACTACCGTCGTTCTAAGCAAATAAGATGTAAAACATGATAAACATCACATGCAATCAAATAGTGACATGATATGGCCAATATCATTTTGCTCCTTTTGGTCTTCATCTTCGGGGCTCCATGATCATCATCGTCACCGGCATGACACCATGATCTCCATCATCATGATCTCCATCATCGTGTCTTCATGAAGTCGTCTCGCCAAACATTACTTCTACTACTATGGCTAACGGTTAGCAATAAAGTAAAGTAATTAAATGGCGTTTTCAGTGACACACATGTCATACAATAAAATAAGACAACTCCTATGGCTCCTGCCGGTTGTCATACTCATCGACATGCAAGTCGTGATTCCTATTACAAGAACATGATCAATCACATACATCACATATATATCATTCATCACATCCTTTTGGCCATATCACATCACACGGCACATGCTGCAAGAACAAGTTAGACGTCCTCTAATTGTTCTTGCAAGTTTTTACGTGGCTGCTATAGGTTTCTAGTAAGAACGTTTCTTACCTACGCCAAAACCACAACGTGATATGTTAATTTCTATTTACCCTTCATAAGGACCCTTTTCATCGAATCCGATCCGACTAAAGTGGGAGAGACAGACACCCGGTAGCCACCTTATGCAACTAGTGCATGTCAGTCGGTGGAACCTGTCTCACATAAGAGTACGTGTAAGGTCGGTCCGGGCCGCTTCATCCCACGATGCCGCCGAATCAAGATAAGACTAGTAACAACAAGTAAATTGACAAATCCACGCCCACAATTACTTTGTGTTCTACTCGTGCAAGAAACTACGCATAGACCTAGCTCATGATGCCACTGTTGGGGATCGTAGCAGAAAATCAAAAAATTTCATACGCATCACCAAGATCTATCTATGGAGTAATCTAGCAACGAGGGGGAGGGGAGTGCATCTACATACCCTTGTAGATCGCGATGTGAAAGCGTTGCAAGAACGCAGATGAAGGAGTCGTACTCGTAGCGATTCAGATCGCGGTTGATTCCGATCTAAGCGCCGAACAACGGCGCCTCCGCGTTCAACACACGTGCAGCCCGGTGATGTCTCCCACGCTTTGATCCAGCAAGGAGAGAGGGAGAGGTTGGGGAAGACTCCGTCCAGAAGCAGCATAACGGCGTGGTGGTGGTGGAGGAGCGCGGGACACCAGCAGGGCTTCGCCAAGCATTGCGAGAGACGAGGAGGGAGAGAGGTAGGGCTGCGCCAAGCGAGAGAGGTCAAACCGTGTTATGGGCAGCCCCAAACCTCACATATATATAGGGGTAAGGGAGGGGTTGCGCCCCCTTTAGGGTTTCCCACCCCTAGTGGTGCGGCCACCCCAGATCCCATCTAAGGGTGGCGGCCAGAGGGGGAGAGGGAGAGGGGGCGCACCAGATTGGGCCCTAGGGCCCATCTGCCCTAGGGTTTGCCCCCTTCCCCTCTATGATGCGCCTTGGGCCCTGGTGGGGGGCGCACCCGCCCTCCTGGGGTTGGCTCCCTCACACACTTGGCCCACGCAGCCCTCTGGGGCCGGTGGCCCCACCCGGTGGACCCCCGGGACCCTCCCGGTGGTCCTGGTACGCTACCGATAGCGCCTGAAACCTTTTCGGTGACCAAAACGGGACTTCCCATATATGAATCTTTACCTCCGGACCATTCCGGAACTCCTCGTGACGTCCGGGGATCTCATCCGGGACTCCGAACAACATTCGGTAACCGCGTACATACTTTCCCTATAACCCTAGCGTCATCGAACCTTAAGTGTGTAGACCCTACGGGCTCGGGAGTCATGCAGACATGGCCGAGACAACTCTCCGGTCAATAACCAACAGCGGGATCTGGATACCCATGTTGGCTCCCACATTCTCCACGATGATCTCATCGGATGAACCACGATGTCAAGGATTCAATCAATCCCGTATACAAATCCCTTTGTCTCGGTACAGTACTTGCCCGAGATTCGCTCGTCGGTATCCCGATACCTTGTTCAATCTCGTCACCGGCAAGTCTCTTTACTCGTTCCGTAATACATCATCCCGTGATCAACTCCTTGATCACATTGTGCACATTATGATGATGTCCTACTGAGTGGGCCCAGAGATACCTCTCCGTCACACGGAGTGACAAATCCCAGTCTCGATTAGTGCCAACCCAACAGACACTTTCGGAGATACCTGCAGTGCACCTTTATAGCCACCCAGTTACATTGTGTCGTTTGGTACACCCAAAGCATTCCTACGGTATCCGGGAGTTGCACAATCTCATGGTCTAAGGAAAAGATACTTGACATTTAGAAAATCTTTAGCATACGAACTACACGATCTGTGCTAGGCTTAGGATTGGGTCTTGTCCATCACATCATTTTCCTAATGATGTGATCGCGTTATCAATGACATCCAATGTCCATGGTCAGGAAACCGTGACCATCTGTTGATCAACGGGCTAGTCAACTAGAGGCTTACTAGGGACATGGTGTTTGTCTATGTATCCACACATGTATCTGAGTTTCCTATCAATACAATTCTAGCGTGGATAATAAACAATTATCATGCACAAGGAAATATAATAATAACCAATTTATTATTGCCTCTAGGGCATATTTCCAACACTGGTTGCATCATCCAGGAAGAAGGGACAAAAGGGGGAAGGGGGGGGGCAAAGCAACCGTGAGTACTCATCCAAAGTACTCGCAAGCAAGGATCTACACTACATATGCAAAGATATCTGTGTAAAGGGTTAATCTGTGGGTTAAACTGCAGAATGCCAGAATAAGAGGGGGATAGCTAATCCAATCGAAGACTACGCTTCTGGCCACCTCCATCTTGCAGCAATAGAAGAGAGTAGCTGGAAAGTAACAAGTATCCTCGCTTCTGGCAGCCTCCGTCTTGCAGCAGTAGAAGGGAGTAGATGGTAAGTTCACCAAGTAACACCGTATAGCATAATCCTACCCGGCGATCCTCCCCTCGTCGCCCTGTGGGAAAGCGATCACCGGGTTGTATCTGGAACTTGTCTGGGTGTGTTTTCTTAAGTCTCTAGTGCTAGTTGTCATGAGGTCAGAGTACAACTCTGGGTCGTCCTTTTACCGAGGGACACGGCTATTCGAATAGATTAACTTCCCTGCATGGATGCACCACATAACCCAGCACGCTCGATCCCATTTGGCAGGACACACTTTCCTGGGTCATGCCCGGCCTCGGAAGATCAACACGTCGCAGCCCTACCTAAGAACAATAGAGAGGTCAGCACGCCGGTCTAAACCCTAAGCGCACGGGGGTCTGGGCCCATCGCCCAATGCACACCTGCTTGTTGTGAGGGCGGCCGGTAAGCAGACCTAGCCGCTCCTAATACCAGAGTAGCGTTCTAGTCCAATCCGGCACGCGCCGCTAAGTCGCTGACGTCAAGAAGGCTTCGGCTGATACCACGACGTCGAGTGCCGATAACTATTCCCATGTAGCTGGTTAGTGCGTATAGGCCAATGGCCAGACTCAGATCAAATACCAAGATCTCGTTAAACGTGTTATTATGAAAAAACCGTGGACAACGACCAGGGCCAGGCCCACCTGTCTCCTAGTTGTTCGCAACCTGCCCTGTCGCTCCGCCACAAAGTAACCATCAGGGGGCTGCAGGGAACCCAGGCCCACCACTACATGTGTGGAACCACCTGTCCCTTCAGCCCCCATCTCCGAATCATCATGTGTATGTAATAGTATAGTATATACCTGTGATCACCACCCGAGTGATCACGGCCCGATAGTATAGCATGGCAGACGGACAAGAATGTAGGGCCACTAATGGAGTACTAGCATCCTATACTGAGCATTAGGATAGCAGGTAAAGGTATCAACAGTTGTAGCAACAATGACAGGCTATGCAACAGAATAGGAGCTATCGAATCAACAGTAGCAAACCTTATGCAAGAATAAGAGAGAGGGTAATGGGCGATATCTGGTGATCAAGGGGGGGCTTGCCTGGTTGCTCTGGCAAGAAGGAGGGGTCGTCAACACCGTAGTCGAACTAGGGGTCGCCGGCAGTCTCGGGGTCTACCGGAAAGAAGTAACGGAGGGGGAACATAATAAATAACAGAGCAAACAAAGCATCACAATGCGTAACATGGAAATACGTGGTGCTAGAGGTGACCTAACGCAGTGCTCGGTGATACAGGCGAAGAGGAAATAACATCCGGGAAAGTATTCCCGGTGTTAGGCATTTTCGGGCAGATGAAACGGAGGGGGAATGTTGCATGTTCGGTATGATAGAGATGTGTCGCGGACGAACGGACCGCGGATTCGGATTCGTCTCGTCGTTCCGAGCAACTTTCATGTACATAGTTTTTCCATCCGAGCTACGGTTTATTTTATATTAATTTTTAAACGATTTAATCATTTTTAGAATTTACTTAATTATTTTAAATCAACATTATCTAGAATAGTGTATGCTGACGTCATCATGACATCAGCATGACGTCAGCAGTCAACAGAACGTTGACTGGGTCAAACTTACATGCGGGTCCCGCATGTCATTGATTGTTTAGTAAATTAGATAATTTAGTTTTATTAACATGGTTAATTAGATTAATTTAACAGTATTAATTAAGTTAATGAAGTAATTGATTATTTAATTAATATTTTATTATTTATTTATTCTTATTATTTATAATCTCTCTTTTTTTTAAGTTCCTAGGGTGGGCCCGGCTGTCATTGGGCCAGGGCCCCTAGCGGGCACATGGGCTGGCGGGTGCGGGCGCTGGGCGCACAGGCGCCCGCCGAGGCGAGCAGGGCGCACGCGTGGCCATCGGCGCGGATGGCCGCCGACGCGGCGCTGGGCACCGGAGGTCGGGGCGGCGAGGCCATTGGTGGCCAGAGCGACGGCCGGAGCAAAGCGGGGGGGGGGG
>LR738715.1:771688710-771747739 GCA_902687465.1 Secale cereale
GGGGGAGGCGCGGACCGGCCCGGCGAGTGTGACCGCTATGGGGCGGGCCGGCGGAAGCTGGTGCCGGCGACGGGAGGCATAGGAGGAGCGGTCAGGCGCGGGTGGGGCGACGCGGGCACGTTTAGTGCAGGCGGACGGCGGCGGCAGTGCTAGCAGCATCAGCCACCGTAGGAGACCAACATGGGGGATGGAGGAAGCACGGGGCTAGTGGCGAGGCCATGCACGGAGGGTCTGTGGGCGCGCACGGCAACGAGGGAACGAGACCGCGGCAGGGAGTGGGCGACAGGCACGATGGCGCATCCATGGGCGTGAGGGCAGGGGCCCGCGAGCATGGCCCCACACGTGGTGGCCATGGCGAGGAGGAAGGAGAGGAGGGCAGGAGTGACGCTCACGTTCGTTGACGAGAAGCGGGGGCATCAAACCGTGAGGGATCCGTCGTGGGGGCGTGAGGAGGCAAGGGCGAAGGCGAGGTGCAGCGGCGGCGGCACGGCGACGGCGTCGGGGGTGCCAGGGGCACGACCCAGATCCGGTCGGGGAGGTGGAGGAGATGAGGAAGAAGCAGTCCGGTGGGGCAGTCATGGACGGGGAGGCAGAGGTGGAGGGCGGTGGTGGCGGCTCCGGCGATGTGGCCTCGAGCGGCGGCATCGGCGTCGATCCCCTCGATCCAATCGGGGGGGGGGCAGAGGAGGTGGAGGTGGATCGTGGTGGGGGGGATTGTGATCTAGGTCACGCAGAGGGGGGGTGTGGAGGGCCATATTGGCCAGTGTGGTTGGGTCGGCTAGCTCGGCCATTCGGCCAAGTGGAGGGTTGAGGGGCTTTTCTTTGTTTTACTTTTCTTTTGTTTTATTTGCACTTTTTCTTTTTAATTATTTTCTTTTCTCTATTTTCTTTTACTTATTTAATAGTTTATAGTTTTACAAAAAGTGAGACCCACTCCTCAATTAGATTTTGTAAATTCAATTGTTCTCACAAAAGTTTGGGGCAAAAGTAAAGTACCTTGCGGTCTTTATTAATTAAAAGTATTTAAGTTATTGTTTCAATCATTGTTTTATTTATTTTATCGCATCCAAATACTTTTAAAAATGTTGGTTCCACCACCAATATTGCATATGATTTATTTGTCACTTTTAGAACATTTTAGTTTTGACGTTTGAAAACTTTTATTGTTTGCTTCATTTTGAATTTGAATTCGAACCAGTTTCGAACTAACATGCGATTATCAACAGTAATTGCGGTGACGTGTCGTCATTAGTAGAGGGTTACTGTAGCTTAACTATCCGGGCGTCACAATAGCACACTCCAGTAAAATCTGGTGACTATTCTATTGAGCGCTAACGATTCTGTTTTTTACAGCAAGATCATATAAACTTCACACAAGTCTTCCCAAAGGTTCTACTTGGCACAAACACTAATTAAAACACAAAACCACATCTAAATGGAATCTAGATGCAATATTTATTCCTAAACAGAAGCAAAAACAAAAAATATAAAATTGGGTTGCCTCCCAACAAGCGCTATCGTTTAACGCCCCTAGCTTGGCACCATACAAGGACAGATCTAGGTATTGCCATGTTTGGAAGGCAATCCATAAGTGGCTCTCACAATATATTCATAAGGTAATTTAATTTTCTTTCTAGGAAAGTGTTCCATGCCTTTCCTTAACGGAAATTGGAATCTAATATTTCCTTCCTTCATATCAATAATCGCACCAATTGTTCTAAGGAAAGGTGTGCCAAGAATAATAGGACATGAAGGATTGCAATCTATATCAAGAAGAATGAAATCTACGGGCACATAATTCCTATTAGCAACAATAAGAACATCATTAATCCTTCCCATAGGTTTCCTAAGGGTAGAATCCGCAAGATGCAAATTTAAAGAACAATCATCAAGCTCATGGAAACCTAACAAATCACACAAAGTTTTTGGGATAGTGGAAACACTTGCACCCAAATCACACAAAGCAAAGCATTCATGATCTTTAATTTTAATTTTAATAGTAGGTTACCACTCATCATAAAGCTTTCTAGGGATAGAAACTTCTAATTCAAGTTTTTCTTCATAAGATTGCATCAAAGCATCAACTATGTGTTTGGTAAAAGCTTTATTTTGACTATAAGCATGCGGAGCGTTTAGTACATATGGCAACAAGGAAATACAATCAATCAAAGAGAAATTATCATAATTGAACCCCTTGAAATCCAAAGTCGTGGGTTCATCACTATGCAAAGTTTTAATCTCTTCAATCCCACTTTTAACAATTGTAGCATCAAGATCCAAAAACTCTGAATCATTGGGACACCTTTTAATTAAAGTATACTCATCTCCAATCCCATCTTTATCAAGATTCATACTAGAAAACAAGGATCTAATAGGAGACACATCAATAACTTTCAGATCTTCATCTTTATTTTCATGATAACTAGAAGAATACGCTTTTTTATAACTCTCTTTTTAGCACGCATCCTAGCGGTTCTTTCTTTGCATTCATCAATGGAAATTCTCATGGCTTTGAGAGACTCATTGATATCATGCTTAGGTGGAATAGATCTAAGTTTCAAAGAATCAGCATCAAGAGTAATTCTATCCACACTTCTAGCCAAATCATCAATCTTAAGCAATTTTTCTTCAAGCAAAGCATTGAAATTCTTTTGCGAATTCATAAACTCCTTAACACTAGTTTCAAATTCAGAAGGCATATTTCCATAAGAGTTATTGTAGGAATTACCATAATTATTAGAGGAATTACTAGGAAAAGGCATAGGATTAAAGTTTCCTCTATAAGCATTGTTACCAAAATTATTCCTACCAACAAAATTAAAATCCAAAGATTCATTATTATTTTCAATCAACGTGGATAAAGGCATATCATTAGGACCAGAAGAAGCACTCTTAGTAGCAAATAATTTCATAAGTTCATCCATCTTTCCGCTCAAAACACTAATCTCTTCAATAACATGCACTTTTTAGTAGTATATCTTTCGGCGTGCCATTGAGAATAATTAACCATAATATTATCTAGGAGTTTGGTAGCTTCTCCTAAGGTAGTTTCCATGAAATGCCTCGTCCGGCCGAATCTAAAAGATTTCTAGAAGCAAAATTCAAGCCAACATAAAAGTTTTGAATAATCATCCATAAGTTCAAACCATGTGTAGGTCAATTACGTATCATTAATTTCATTCTCTCCCAAGCTTGTGCAACATGCTCATGATCTAGTTGCTTAAAATTCATAATATCGTTTCTAAGAGAGATGATCTTAGCAGGAGGAAAATACTTAGAGATAAAAGCATCTTTGCACTTATTCCATGAATCAATACTATTTCAAGGCAAAGAGGAAAACCAAGTTTTAGCACGATCTCTAAGTGAAAACGGAAATAACTTCAATTTAACAATATCATTATCAGTATCCCTCTTCTTTTGCATATCACACAAATCAAAAAAGTTGTTCAGATGGATAGCGGCATCTTCACTAGGAAGGCCAGAAAATTGATCTTTCATGACAAGATTCAACAGAGCAGCATTGATCTCACCAGATTCAGCATCGGTAATAGGAGAAATCGGGGTGCTAATAAAATCATTATTGTTGGTATTGGAGAAGTCACACAATTTGTATTGTTCTGAGCCATAGTGACAAGAAAGCAATCCAACACACAAGCAGACAAGAAGCAAGCGAACGGAAAACACACGGCAAAAAGAAGGGCAAATAAAACGGCAAGGGTGAAGTGGGGGAGAGGAAAAGGAGAGGAAAATAAATGTAATGCGAAGGATAAGGGTTTGTGATAGGTACTTGGTATCTGACTTTTGCGTAAGCCTCCCCGGCAACGGTGCCAGAAATTCTTCTTGCTACTTCTCGAGCTTGCGTTGTATTCCCTCGAAGAGGAAAGGGTGATGCAGCACAGTAGCGTAAGTATTTCCCTTAGTTTTTGAGAACCAAGGTATCAATCCAGTAGGAGGCCACACGCAAGTCCCTCGCACCTCCACAAACAAATAAGAACTTCGCAGCCAACACGATAAGGGTTTGTCAATCCCTTTACGGTCACTTACGAAAGTGAGATCTGATATATATGACAGTTTGATATTTTTGGTATTTTTGGATATAAGAACTGAAAGTAAAAACAATAAAGTAAAGTAAATTGTAGATTGATATGTTGAGAACAGACCCGGGGGCCATAGGTTTCACTAGTGGCTTCTCTCATGATAGCAGAATTCTACGGTGGGTGAACGAATCACTGTCGAGCAATTGATAGAAAAGCGAATACTTATGAGAATATTTAGGCATCACGTCCGTGACAAGTAGACCGAAAGGATTCTGCATCTACTACTATTACTCCACACATCGACCGCTATCGAGCACGCATCTAGAGTATTAAGTTCATAAGAACAGAGTAACGCCTTAAGCAAGATGACATGATGTAGAGGGATAAACTCAAGCAATATGATATAAACCCCATCTTTTTATCCTTGATGGCAATAATACAATACGTGACTTGCTGCCCCTACTGTCACTGGGAAAGGACACCGCAAGATTGAACCCAAAGCCAAGCACTTATCCTATCCCATTGCAAGAACTATAGATCTAGTAGGCCAAACCAAACCAATATTTCGAAGATACTTGCAAGGATATTATAATCATACATAAAAGAATTCAGAAAAGAACAAAATATTTCTCATAGATAATCTTGATCATAAACCCATAATTCATTGAATCTCGACAAACACACCGCAAAAAGAGATTACATTGAATAGATCTCCTCGAAGATCGAGGAGAACTTGGTATTGAGATCCAAAGAGAGAAAAGAAGCCATCTAGGTACTAACTATGGACCCAAAGGTTTGTGGTAAACTACTCACAACTCATGGTGAGGCGATGGTGTTGATGTAGAAGCACTCCGTGGAAGATCCCCCCTCCGGCGGAGCTCCGGAACAGGCCCCAAGATGGGATCTCAAGGGAACAGAAGGTTGCGGCGGTGGAATTAGGGTTTTCTCTCCTCTTCTGATGTTTTCGGGGTACATGGGTATATATAGGAGGAAGGAGGGCATCGGGGGACCAACATGGGGCCCACGAGGCAGGGGGGGCGCGCCCTATCGGGGGGGGGGCGCCCGCCACCCTCGTGGACGCCACGTGTGCCCTATTCCGTGGTTCTCAAGTCTCCCATGAAGATATCGCTCAAAAAATATCTCTCCCAAAGGTTTCATTTCGTTTGATTTTCCTTTTCTGTAAAACCCTGAAATAGGCAAAAAAAACAGCAATCTGGACTGGGCCGTTGGGTTAATAGGTTAGTCCCAAAAATAATATAAAAGTGTATAACAAAGCCCATTAAACATCCAAAACATCATAAATAATACCATGGAACAATAAAAAATTATAGATATGTTGGAGACGTATCAGTCTGAAAGATGAACTCCAACTTGCACTCACTTTGTTCGAGCCAGATGAATTTGATTAATTCTACAACATGGCTCACAAGCAAGAGGCAGCTCAGCTCAAATATGAAGCTTCCAAGAAGAGGATAAGAGATATTGCTCACTCCTCCTCTTCCTCTCAAGTGGTCGCCAAGCAGCAGAAGTTCTCGCTCCCGCCTCCTCCAGTGCTCCGTCCTCCGAGTCAGAACAAGCACTCAGGTGGTCGTGGATTTTCCCACCCACCCAACCAAAGCAACCAGTCCAAGTCTCAGTTCCAAGCTCCAAGACCAAGCGGTCCTTATCATCGACCACTCTCAGAAGTTACGTGCAACAAGTGTACTCAGAAGGGTCACTATGCTAACAAGTGTCCCAACCAAAGGCGCCTTCTGCCTCCTCCACTTGTCAGCAATGCTGTTGTCAAGCACAATCCCAAGCATTCAAGAGTGAACCTGATGAATGCAGCTCAAGCAGAGAATTCTTCTGATGTGATAATGGGCAACCTCTCAGTTAACTCAATTCCTGCAAAAGTTTTGTTTGACTCTGGTGCATCACTAAGTTTTATTTCAAGACCATTCTTTACCAAGCATGATTTCATTTAGGCACCCCTGGAGAAGGAGTTATCAATTATCTCTCCTGGAAAACACATGAATTCTAGCTTGTTTGTTCTATATCTATTCACATGGGTGATTACAGTTTTCTGGTTTCCCCGGTTGTTCTCGGCAACTCGGACATTGATCTTATTCTTGGGATGGATTGGCTCTCTAAACATGATGTTCTTATTGATTGTGCAAACAAGGAGGTCAATCTAACTCATCCTTCCGAAGACGTGATTATCTTCGCAGGTCGAGATAACACAATCAGGCTATTCTCTCTCAATGAAAAGGGCGAGATTAGTGCCATATCCCAGATTCCGGTGGTTTGTGAATATGAGGATGTATTCCCTGAAGAGCTTCCAGGCATGCCTCCCAACCGTCTAGTTGAATTCGTCATTGAACTTGAACCTGGTATGGAGCCATCCAGTCGGCGTCCGTACAAGATTTCTCCTGATGAGTTGAAGGAATTGAAGAAGCAATTCGACGAGCAAGAACGCATGGGTCTGATAAGACCAAGTACTTCTCCTTGGGGTTGTCGTGTTCTTTTTGTCAAGAAGAAGGATGGTATGGAACGATTGTGCATCGATTACCGGCCATTGACCAAGAAGACAATTAAGAATAAGTACCCGCTCCCCAATATCAATGAACTGTTCAAGCAGCTCAACGGAGCCAAGGTTTTCTCAAAGCTTGATCTCTGGATGGGCTACCATCAGATTCGTATCCGTGAAAAGGATATTCCCAAGACCACATTCAGAACGAGTTATGGCTCCTATGAGTACACGATCATGTCCTTCGGGCTTGCAAATGCTCCACCCACCTTTTCTCGGATGATGCACTTCATATTTAACCCCTACACCAATGAATTTGTTCTCGTCTACCTCGATGATATCTTGGTATTCTCCAAGAATGAAGAAGACCACGCCAAGCACCTCCGTTTGGTCCTTGACAGTCTCCGTGAGCACCGTTTCTATGCGAAGTTCTCCAAATGTGAATTCTGGCTTGATAAAGTCCTCTATCTTGGCCATATTATCTCTGCCGAGGGCATTGCTGTTAACCCCGAGAAGGTTAAAGCTATTGTGAAGTGGGAACCTCCTCAGAATGTCAAACAACTCCAAAGCTTCCTCAGGCTTGCAAGCTATTGCAGAAGGTTCGTTGAGAACTTCTCCAAGATTGCCAAGCCTCTGTCCAACCCGTTGCAAAAGAATGTCAAGTACTCGTGGACTCCTGATTGTGATGTGGCATTCAATACACTCAAAGAGAAGCTCACTTCTGCTCCGGTACTTACTCCTCCGGATGAGTCCAAGCCTTATGAAGTGTTCTGTGATGCTTCATTGCAAGGTCACGGCGGTGTTCTCATGAAAGACAAGAAGATCTTTGCATACACTTCGCGTCAGCTTAAACCAAATGAGAAGAATTGCCCCACACATGATCTTGAGCTAGCAACAGTTGTTCATGCCTTGATCACGTGGAGACACCTTCTGTTGGGCAGAAAAGTGGACATCTTCACCGATCACAAGAGCCTGAAGTACATCTTCACCCAGCCAAACCTTAACCTCCGCCAGACTCATTGGGTTGAAATGATTCAAGAGTACGATCCAAGCATTGAGTATACTCCCCGCAAGGCCAAGTTCATTGCAGATGCCTTGAGCAGAAAGGCTTATTGCAACAGTCTCATCCACAGACCGTTCCAGCATGAACTTTGTGAGTCATTCAGGAAGCTCAACCTCCAAGTCGTTCCGCAAGGATTTCTTGCCAACCTTCAAGTCGCTCCTACCTTGGAAGATCAAATCCGTGAGGCCCAACTGAGAGATGCTATGGTGCAGAAGGTGAAACATGGTATTGCCAAGGGTACTCCCAAGTACAAGTGCTATCGCATTGATGACAGAGACACTTTGTTCTTCGAGGACAGAATTGTGGTTCCCGAAGTTGATCTCAGGAAGCTCATAATGAACGAAGCACATGACTCACTCCTCTCGATACATCCAAGAAGTTCCAAGATGTATCATGACCTCAAGCAATCCTATTGGTGGACTCGCATGAATAGAGAAATTGCTCAATTCGTGACCCAGTGTGATGTTTGCAGAAGAGTGAAGGCGGAGCATCAACGTCCAGCCGGACTCCTTCAACCTCTACCTATTCCCGAGTGGAAATTCAATTACATTGAGATGGATTTGTTCACTGGCTTTCCCAAGTCCAAGCGAGGAAATGATGCTATCCTTGTGGTGATTGACAAGCTCACTAAAGTGGCTAATTTCCTTCCAATCAAGGAATCCATCAACGCAACACAACTGGCATAGCTGTATACCTCCGAAATTGTCTCTTTGCATGGTATCCCTCAAGTAATCTCCTTAGATCATGGAAGCTTGTTCACTTCCAAATTCTGGGATTCCTTCCAGTCAGCTATGGGTACCAAGATTCGCTTCAGCACAGCTTTTCACCCTTAGACTAGTGCCAAGTCGAAAGAGTGAACCAAATTCTTGAAGATATGCTCAGGGCATGTGTCATCTCCTTCAGTATGAAATGGGAAGATTGCCTTCCATTTGCCGAATTCTCCTACAACAACAGCTTCCAAGCAAGTGCAGGCAAAGCACCGTTTGAAATTCTCTATGGCAGAAAGTGACGTACCCCTCTCAACTGGTCCGAGACTGGTGAACGTCAACTCCTTGGCAATGATTAGATCTTAGAGGCCGAAGAGATGTGCAAAGTCATATGTGAGAATCTCAAAGCCGTGCAATCGTGCCAAAAGAGCTACTATGACGGCAAGCATCGTGACTTGGCTTTCAACATTGGTGATCACGTCTATCTCCGTGTTTCTTCTATGAAGGGTACTCAAAGGTTCGGTATAAAGGGCAAGCTTGCTCCGAGATACGTGGGCCCTTTCAAGATAATTGGCAAGAGAGGCGATCTAGCCTACCAACTCGATCTTCCCTCCAACTTTGCAAATGTGCACGATGTGTTTCACGTGTCACAACTCCGCAAGTGCTTCAAGATGCCTGAACGCACCATTCCTTTCGAAGAGATTGATCTTCAGCAAGACTTGTCTTATCGTGAGCACCCCGTTGCTATCCTTGAAGAAACAGAGCGTAAGACCCGCGACAAGTTCATCAAATTCTTGAAAGTGAAGTGGTCATACCATACCAACCGAGAAGCTACATGGGAACGAGAAGATCATCTCCGTTCCGAGTATCCCGCTTTCTTTCAGTCCTAGATCTCGGGATGAGATATTTTTATAGTGGAGGAGAGTTTGTAACGCCCCGGATTGAAAACTTCCTTATATGGCAATATATGCATCGTTGACTTAATCAATTCCATTCCGGGCTCCTTCTTCATTTCGGGTTTCTTCGTTTTTGCCTTGTGCATGTGTTGCATGTTGATACGTCCAAAGCGTATCTATAATTTCTGCTTGCTCCATGCCTCTTTTGGGTGATATTGCTATGATATTTATACACTTCCATACACTTTTGATCATATTTGGACTAACCTATTAACTCAGTGCACCCCAGTGCCAGTTTCTGTTTTCTGGTGTTTTTGTATTTCAAGTTTTCCCGTCACGTAAACTGCCAGAAAAATCCCGGAAAAATTATATAAAAAATCAGCATTCCGGAAGCTTCCACACGGCCGAAGTAGGGCCGCAGGGGGGCCACCAGGTCTCCAGGCGCCCTGGTGGCGCGGCCCCCCTCCAGGCCGCGCCGGGGGGCGCCTGAGCCCCCCAGGCCTCCGCTGATGCCCCCTTTGGCATATATTTAACACGCGTCCCGAAACCCTCAAGGACGGAACCCTTTTTCGCGATCTCATCTCTGTTCCACCGCCGCCGCGCTTCCAAGATCGGGAGCACCAGGAGAACCCTTCTCGGCACCCTGCCGGAGGGGAGGATCACCACCAGGAGCCTCTCCACCACCATGGACGCCTCCCGCATGAGTTGTGAGTAGTCTCCCTTGGACCATTGGTCCATGACCAGTAGCTATGTGATGTTCTCTTCCCCTTCTTGTGCTTCACTAATTAGACCTCGCGAGCTACCCTACATGATCGAGGCACATATGTAATCCTTATGCTGTTGCTATGTTGAGTTTGCTGGGATCCGATGGATTGTGAGATTATGTTCAGATTGTGTTTGCGTAATATATTTGATTTACCTCTTTTATATTTATGTTCTAGAGTAATTCTTGCATGTTCTCCGTTGCTACTTATTGCTTTGGCCAAGCAGTAGGTAGTGACTCCAAGAGGGAACTTTATGCTTGATTGTGGGTTCATGCCCCTTGATGACTAGCTTGAGTGACAGAAACATGAGTCTAGGGGATGTGCTGTTGCCACAAGGGGGAAAACAACGGTGCTTGTGCCCGCGGGTGCAAGGATTGTTTACTTTATGCAAAGTTCTTTTAATGCAGTTGTCTGTTGCTTTGAGTTTACACTATGGGTGGGACTCGCAACTTAATACCAGCGAGATGTTCTGGATAGATATCTCAAGGTGGATGATTAGTAGTAGATGCAGATGGATTTTAGTCTACTTGCCTCGGCGTACCGCCCATGCTTTGAACCTCTACCTTTCTTGCAACATAGTTAGCATTGGTTTGCGCACATAATTCTGTTAATTGCCCAGCTGTAATTCGTTTACCTCACATAGCTGTTTTATCGTCTTTTGGGAGAGAGACATCACTAGTGAACATCATGGGACCCCGGTCCATATTACCATCACTGATCACATCCGCTATTTACTTTCCGCTTTTACTTACTATTTGCAGCAATACCTATCACTATTATCTCTTGCGTTTGATCCTTTGTAAACGACAAGGCGGGAGGGATTGACAACCTCTCTGTACTCGTTGGGAGCAAAGTTATTTGTATCTGTGTGCAGGTCCATGTTGATTGCTAAGTATCTGGCGCCATTAGCAGTTGACACCTTCTTGTTGAACCTTGGAGTCTCAGGGGAAATCGATCCTTGGTATCTTTGCCAAGGGAAAACTACCGCTACACTGCATCTCAAACCTTCCACTTGGGGTAACCAACGAGGGGCGAGAAGCCATCAAGCAAAGTTTTCTGGCGCCGTTTCCGGGGACTCCACTCTTCAAGATAGGGGAGTTGCACGCTATCTTTTACCTTTGCTTTTAGTCTTGTTAGTTTACCTTTCAGTTTTGCTTTAGTGTCTTTTATCAAAAATCACAAAAATAGTTATCTCATTCTTTAGTTGTCATTATGTCGGGTCCTTTTGTCTTTGGCGAGGCAGAAGTTCTCACCTTTAAACAAAGAGGTGGGGAAAGTCTAAAAGATGCTTGGTATAGAATTAATGATTCTCAAAAAAGAGCCACCAAGAAGCAATCTGCTACTATCCTGCTTAGAAATTTTTATGTTGGAATTACTTCTTGGAATAGGTTTATTCTAGATACTGCTATCAATGAAAATTTCCTAGAGGCCCCAGTTTGGGAGTCTCTTAGTATTATTGAAAATCTTGTTGGAAATCCCCCTGTTGTTAGCATTCAAGAGGACATCACCCTAGCTCACATTATGAAAAAACTTGAAATGATAGAGCTAGAGATGCCGAACATTAATAAGATAAATGAGTTGGATCGTAAGATCCAAGGGAATTTGAATAGGCTTGATAGCTCCATGCATAAAATTCTCAACTTTGGAGACCATCAAATCCCATGACTTGGATTCTTCTAGGATAGACAAGATTGAGGATATCTTTGATACTTTAGGAACTGCTTTCTCCTCAATCAAAACCAAAAAGGTAGAAACTCCGGCAAAGAAGGAACCTAAGTTCGTTCACGTTCCAAAGGCTCCCCGCTCTAAAAGTAATCCATCTATTGCCAAAGGGGTTGAAACTGTAAAGACTTTGGAAGAAACACCTCTCTCTGATAAATTTATAAATGAATATTCCCTTAACTTTTTTCCTTTTGGTCTTCTCCCAAGAAGTATCTCTATGAGGCCTTTATTTGAAAGTCCTCTCGAGACTAGTTGTACTATTGAAGAACTTTTTGATGATCTTGATGATGGTTCAATTGATAAAACTTGATCTTTGCATTATGCCTAGCTTAAAGGCATAAAAGAAAGCGCTTTTGGGAGGCAGCCCACATGAATAAAATTTTATTTTGATTTTGTTGTGTCTTGATGTTGTTACTACAGTAGCATCATCATTGTATCTTTACTTTTCAATTATGTGCCAAGTGTAGCCTCTGATTGCAAGAAAGTTCAAAAGTTGTGACGTGCTGTCCAGGAAACAGATTCTGTCCTTGGATAGAAAAATTCGTATGAAATCACCAGATCATCTTTTTGGTCTGAATTTTTTCGACAGCGTGCTCTATACAATTGTCTTTCGGGCGTCTGTTCTGAGTTTTTTGATTAGAGTTGCAGAAGTGCCCCGAAAAAATCATTTACTACCTGCTGTTCTATTTTTCACAGATTCTATCCTGTTTTGCCTTTCCTTCATTTTGCAAACCTTGAGCTTGCTTTTTCTTTGCAAAAACCTTTTGGCAATCTTGAGAAATAGTAGACCTTCAAGAATATCCTTATTTCCAGCAAGGAACAATTATTTTATTATGGGTACTAACCTCGCTAATCAGATTATGATGAGTTATGTATGAAGGGAGTTTTCAAGTGTGCGAGGGAAGATGATAAAAAGATTCAGGAGTGTCAAACGCTCAAGCTTGGGGATGCCCCCATGCACCCCCAAGAAATATTCAAGAAGACTCAAGCGTCTAAGCTTGGGGATGCCCCCGTGCATCCCCTTCTCCATCAACAATTATCAGTTCGTCTTTCCTTCCGCTATATTTTTATCACTTCATGTGTTATGTGCTATGCTTGGAGCGTCTTGTTTTTAGTTTTCTTTAGCTTTGCTTGCTTTTCATAACAAGTTGGAACTCAACTTTCTTTGTGTGGGAGAGAAACACGCTCCACTTCAACCTAGAACACAACATAGAATTTTCATGTTTATCTTTGCTCTGTATGTTCTTGGTCTTTCAATAGCTACTGTCATGCTTAGCTCTTAGCTTTCACGCTTTTCTTTTTGAAGAGCTTTTGTTTAGTTGGTTGCTGGAACTCTCTTTATTTATCATGCTTATCTTATTAAGAGAGTTTGCTTCCGTTGCATTGGTTGATATGTCTATGATAAAAATGCTACGTGCATAATGGTGCTTAGTAGTTCATGTTTTCTTTTGGTTAGTCTCAAATAGCTGGGGGGTTCCCAATGTGTTATTGGAGTACCAACATGATTTGTTTGCCTATGATGTGGTATGGTTTAGTGATATCTTCCTTCAAAGAATTTATTTTGATTGACTTGGCGTATGCTCACGCATATTTAAGACTATAAAGAAAGTCTGTCAAGCCTTGATGATCTTTAGTTTCTGAGTAGCGATATAACTTCCATGCCTGATTCAATATTGCTTTGTCGCTCTGCATGATTATGACCGTCATTGCTCTCTTAGTTGTTCGCTCCCAGTCTTTTGCTAACCTTCACCTGTACTAAGCGGACTGACTGCTTGTGCATCCAAAATCTTTTAAACCAGTTATGCCATATGCATGAGTCCACCATACCTTCCCATACATGGTATTTACCTGCCATTCCTAACGAAGACTTTCATGTACCATCTCGAAATCATTCATAAAAAAAGCATTTCTCTTTTGTGCCTCTGTTTTAAGTTCATGAGGAAGTGGTAGTTAATTCATGATCTTTTTAAGTTGGACAAGCTTCACCCCGGGATTGCATGTCTAATGTGCAAACCCATAATACGAGAAGGAACTGGCATAGAGTGCGCCCGGCTCAAAAATAATATAACAAACAAACCCTCCTTCACGCTTTGTTCATGAGAAATCAGATAACTTTGGCAGTGATAAACAAAGGAGATTAAGAGGATGTGATCGTCCTCATTCGGGAGCCGTTCCTTGAAACTTGTCCATCTCAAGAAGTAATTGAGTTATCTGCTAGCATTCGTTGACGAAACATGCATATCCAAAAAAATAATTATTACCTCTGTTTTTAAAACCAAGAGCTCTGGTACATGTTTTGCTTTTGTTTCCGACCACGGGTTTTCAACCTTGCCAACAAAAGCCACGGTTCGAGAGTCTCCACCTTCTTTTAAAGCACCAACTATTGAGAGCATGATTATCATTCTGAGTGTAATGTGCATTGTCCCAAAGTAGCATTGTCTTTTGCATGATTGTGATATCGTTTATTATGAAATCATTGTATCTAGTCATCACTTTAACCTTGGAGGTGCCCCTGCATTTATGTTTTGCTTCACTAAAGGAGGCAAGCGAGATACCACTTTATCATATTTGCACACCATGCTCATTACAAATCATTTGATGTTTCAGTTTCATATTGTAAAACTTTCAGTTCTTTGTGATTTTCCCATGAGGCAACTTAATTACTATAGATTCATTGTCTCAGTAAGCTTTTGTCATGTGACTATGAGAAGTCCTTATATGGTTAATAGCATGTCACCACAGAAATTATTCTTGTTATCATTTACCTACTCGAGGACGAGCAGGAATTAAGCTTGGGGATGTTGATACGTCCAAAACGTATCTATAATTTCTGCTTGCTCCATGCCTCTTTTGGGTGATATTGCTATGATATTTATACACTTCCATACACTTTTGATCATATTTGGACTAACTTATTAACTCAGTGCACCCCAGTGCCAGTTTCTGTTTTCTGCTGTTTTTGTATTTCAGGTTTTCCCGTCACGTAAACTGCCAGAAAAATCCCGGAAAAATTATATAAAAAATCAGCGTTCCGGAAGCTTCCACACGGCCGAAGTAGGGCCGGAGGGGGGCCACCAGGGCTCCAGGTGCCCTGGTGGCGTGGCCCCCCTCCAGGCCGCGCCGGGGGGGCGCCTGGGCCCCCCAGGCCTCCGCTGATGCCCCCCTTTGGCATATATTTAACACGCGTCCCGAAACCCTCGAGGACGGAACCCTTTTTCGCGATCTCATCTCTGTTCCGCCGCCGCCGCGCTTCCAAGATCGGGAGCACCAGGAGAACCCTTCCCGGCACCCTGCCGGAGGGGAGGATCACCACCGGGAGCCTCTCCACCACCATGGACGCCTCCCGGATGAGTTGTGAGTAGTCTCCCTTGGACCATGGGTCCATGACCAGTAGCTATGTGATGTTCTCCTCCCCTTCTTGTGCTTCACTAATTAGACCTCGTGAGCTGCCCAACATGATCGAGGCACATATGTAATCCTTATGCTGTTGCTATGTTGAGTTTGCTGGGATCCGATGGATTGTGAGATTATGTTCAGATTGTGTTTGAGTAATATATTTGATTTACCTCTTTTATATTTATGTTCTAGAGTAATTCTTGCATGTTCTCCGTTGCTATTTATTGCTTTGGCCATGTAGTAGGTAGTGACTCCAAGAGGGAACGTTATGCTTGATTGTGGGTTCATGCCCCTCGATGACTAGCTTGAGTGACAGAAACATGAGTCTAGGGGATGTGCTGTTGCCACAAGGGGGAAACAACGGTGCTTGTGCCCGCGGGTGCAAGGATTGTTTACTTTACGCAAAGTTCTTTTAATGCAGTTGTCTGTTGCTTTGAGTTTACACTATGCGTGGGACTCGCAACTTAATACCAGCGAGATGTTCTGGATAGATATCTCACGGTGGATGATTAGTAGTAGATGCAGATGGATTTCGGTCTACTTGCCTTGGCGTACCGCCCATGCTTTGAACCTCTACCTTTCTTGCAACATAGTTAGCATTGGTTTTGTGCACATAATTCTATCAATTGCCCAGCTGTAATTCGTTTACCTCACATAGCTGTTTTATCGTCTTTTGGGAGAGAGACATCACTAGTGAACATCATGGGACCCCGGTCCATATTACCATCACTGATCACATCCGCTATTTACTTTCCGCTTTTACTTACTATTTGCAGCAATACCTATCACTATTATCTCTTGCGTTTGATCCTTTGTAAACGACAAGGCCGGAGGGATTGACAACCTCTCTGTACTCGTTAGGAGCAAAGTTATTTGTATCTGTGTACAGGTCCACGTTGATTGCTAAGTATCTGGTGCCATTAGCAGTTGACACCTTCTTGTTGAACCTTGGAGTCTCAGGGGAAATCGATCCTTGGTATCTTTGCCAAGGGAAAACTACCGCTACACTGCATCTCAAACCTTCCACTTGGGGTAACCAACGAGGGGCGAGAAGCCATCACATGTCACCATGTCATTTTCATTGTGTGCATTGCATTGGCATAGTCTCACTTGCATCCATGTGTAGTTGCATCGTCTCCGTTCTCTCCGTTGTCCGTTTCGAGTTCCGAAACTCACACACGTGCCCGTTGCATCTCTCAAGCCTTTTTCATGAGTGGGTTAAAAACATCCTCGGAATGGGCCGATAGTTGTCGAGTGGTCTTGGTATATCACCGGTAAACCGCCTGTCAAGTTTCGTCTCGTTTGGAGGTCGTTTGATACTCCAACAGTTAACCACGTGGGCCGAAAACCCCTATCTCTTTTGGCCCAGCACCCCTCCACAACATCCCACTATCTCAGCACAACCACCTCCATCCTCTCGGTCGTTGGATCCTGATCGTGTGGGCGAAAACCGTACCTCATTTGGACTCTCTTAGCTCCCAGAATCTATGTAAACAATCTCCTCACGTCCATTTTCGGGCGAAACCCTAGTCCCGAGCTCCTCCGCGCCGCCGGACATGTCCACCGACGGCCGGACACATCTATTCCTCCTGAGCCACGTCTCACGGACGAATCCCACTCCGTCACCTCAGTGGGCCCACCACATGGCGCCCCCTGATTCGTCCGCCGCCGCCGCGCCCACATCCCCACGCCGCCGGGCCCGAGAGGGGCCCTCCCGGCCCAGCCGCCGCCACCGGGCCTTCCCCGCATCTTCCCCGCGCCATCCCTTCACCGCCGGCGCCGGCCACGTTCTCCGCCGCCGGACCCGCGCCCCACCGCTGGCGCCAAGCTCGCCGCCGCCTAGTGCTTCTCCGCCGCCTCTGCGCGCGCCTCCAACCGCAGCCGCCCGGTGCGCCACCGCCCGACGCGCCGGCCCCGTCGGCCACCACCAAGCTCACCGCCGGCAGGTCCGCCGCGTCCGTAGTCTTCCTCCCCGTCCAGACCGGGATCGCGACCGGGACCAGATCCACCGGTCCCCGATCCAAACGCCTCCCCGAACCCGAATCTCTCTGTCCCGGGATTCCTCCGTCCACGTTTGACTTTTTCAGAGGGGTAAAATTCTTCGAAGTCCCGGATCTGTGTAAATTTCATGCCCTCTTCATCATGTCACAACTTTCTGCTCGGTGCTCCGTTTTGCATGCATAATATATCGAAATGTTCGTCTCGCAGTGTTCTACATGTTGGCATCAGTTTTGTGCATGATAGGATTCATCTAGATGTCTTAATCTTTGTTGCAAGATTTCTTTGTAATGTTACTATTTCAGCACTAGTTGTCTGTTAACAATATGTTGGCATGTTCGTGAGGTCGTAACTTGGTGCATGTTGGTCCAAATGGAGTGTATGTTATGTCAAAATGTTCATATTGTGATGCTCTTCATGATGGATGCATTTGCATGCCTGTTAGGTTGCATTATGCCATGTTTAACCCTGTTGCAAAAGTGCATGTGGCTGTTAAGTTTCTGAAATTGTTATGAGATGATGATTTGTCTTTTTCGTGTGAATTAATCCATGTGTCACATCAGCTAGGTGTCAACATGTGTTTTGCTCGTTGGAATGTGCTCTACATGATAGATTTATTTTCATGCCATGATATGTCTTGAGATGAGTGCATCAAGCTTGTTAACATGCCACCGTGTTGTTAAATTTCTGCTAAGGCTGAATCTGTTAATTTTATGCCATGTTTCCATGAGGCTACCGTCATTGCTGCGCATGGTTAGAGTTGTCCAATGGGTATTCCTTGATGTATATGTTATGCTCTAGCTATCCATGCTCTTGTTTGCCATGCTGGCTTGCTGTAGCTTGTTGTTTTCATGGTCTCAGGTTGCTATAAAATGTTTCTGTCAGCTTGTTATCATCAAGTTCGGTTTTGCATGCCATGTGAATAGCTAGTGTTCTATGCATCCTATGTCCATGTTCATACCATGAGTAGCTTCACAAACATGTCTTCTTGCTGCTGGTTATATTCTCATGCCATGCTATGCTTTGAGATGAGTTGCACAAGCTTGCAAACATGCCTACTTGTCATTGTTGCTGCCATGCCTTGTAATTTTTAGTAAGTCTGAGAAATCTGTTAACTTATTGAATCTTGCCATGCTTGTTTAATTGTGTTCTAGCAAGTTTTTGGGTGTGCTCTGAGTTCATGCTTGTTAAGAATCATGTATATTTCACATCCATGCCTTTTGTCTTCATGTTTGGGTGTTGTAGCATATTCATACCTTGCTCCAAAGATGCCATGTTGCTGTTAACTGCAGTTTTGCATTGCATCTTGTTTTGCTTGCCATTTGCAAACCGTGCATCCGTTTCCCTTGATCTTTATATCGATTTCGACCGAAATCTTTCAATCTATCCAGTGGCTTGCTTGGTTGCCCAAGATGAATCCATTTTCACCATCTTCTCCTTTAGGCTCGAGAGCATCCTCATGCATACGCACATCATACTTGCATCCCATGACATGTCTTGCATCATGTTGTTTGTGCATTGCACCGTGATTGATCTTGTATCGTTGTTGTGGTCTTGTGTTGGGTAGAGCCGGGAGCCAATACCGAGTTCGAGGATCTTGTCGAGACTGAGTTTGAAGAGCCGTCTTACCATCCCACCGAGGACTTAACATGCAAGATGATCATTCCCCAATATCACCTCTATCTTTGCCTTGCTAGTTGTCTCGTTCTTTAGCTATGCCTCGATGCCTATTCTTGTCTTGTCAGCCTCCTATGTTGCCATGAAACACTCTAACCGCCTTCCTAGCAAACCGTTGATTGGCTAAGTACGCTTTTGCTCAGCCCCTCTTATAACGTTGTTTATTGCAGGTGAAGTTTGAAGATTGCTCCATATTTGGACTTGTTTTATTGGGATAACACAATATATACCTTAATTAAATTAATGCACATATATATTGGTAATGGGTAGAAGGCTTGGCCTTCTGCTTGGTCTTTTGTTCCACTCATGCCACCTTAGGACCCGATAAACCGGTGTTATGTTCCTTGACTTTGCGTTCCTAACACGGTTGGGGTTTATGGGCCCCCTTGATAATTCGCACCGCTTAAAGCTTTTCCAACGAGACCCAACTTTGGTACTACATTTGCCTAACAACTAAAACTTGCATAGGGAGTTATATAGCCGAGTTCTTAATCAACAACCCGGGCCAGTGCTCCTCATGGGTGTTGGTCCAAACTGGGCGGATTGTAGGGCCACCTTGGGGAAACCCGAGGGCTGGTATATGCCTGTAGGCTGACCTATCCGTCGTGGCCTGCGACGAGATACACGCAGATACTATCAGGGTGTCGGCACGCCGGGAGTTCTTGCTGGATTAGTTTTACCTTTGTCGAAATATCTTGAGCACAGGATTCCGAGAATACTCGGGTCTTCCCAATTTGGAGTTGCGACTCCGCAGATCATGAGCTTGTGATGGGCTAGGTTGGGACACCCCTGCAGGGTTATGAACTTTTGAAAGCCGTGCCCGCAGTTATGTGGCAGATGGGAATTTGTTAATATCCGGTTGTAGATAACTTGACACCATATCCTTAAGAATACACTACCTGTGTGAGTACCGTGATGGTCTCTTTTCGAAGGGGTTTTCGGAAAGTGAACACGGTGGGGTTATGCATGAACGTGAGTAGCTAGGATCACTTCTTGATCAACTTTGGCGACCGTTGGCACATATCCTCATCTCGCTCTGAATTCGTAAGCTAGTTGCTTAGTGCTTGCTACAGATACTTTATTACCTCTCCACACCTAAAGGCTTTGTTAGTTTTGATACCCGGGAATGGGATTGCTGAGTCCTTGTGACTCACAGATTACAACACACACCAGATGCAGGTACATCAGAGAACGATGCAGGAGATGGACAAGAACTTCACTGGGAGTTCGACGAATAGCGTGGTTGTTTTTATGTAACGTATCCCGACAATCAGTAGTGGTTTCTACTAGGGGCGATTAGGAATTGTGGTTGTGGTATCTTTTCTCATTTGGATTTCATCCGTAGTCGGACCCTGTGTTATTTGGATGAATGTATGCTATTGTATTCATTGTGTGACGTGGCGAGTGTAAGCCAACTATTTTTACTCTTTCATCCCTGATCTTTTACACGAGCTGTGCAAAGATACCACGCTTGCGATCATTCCAGAATGCGCTTATGTCTCTAAGTCGTGCCTCGACACATAGGAGATTTAGTCGCATCTTGGGCATTACACATCATCTGGCCACGAGGGTGTAGGGCGCGCCCACCCCCCTGGGCATGCCCCCTACCTCCTGGGCCCCACGTGGCCCCCCTCCACTTACTCCAGCACCCACACACTCCTTCTTCCTTCCAAAAAAATCACCATCAGCTCAAGCATGAGTTCTAGCTCATCTTGCTGCCATTTTCGATCTCCTTGCTCAAAGCTCCATTCACAAAACTGTTCGGGGATATTGTTCTTTGGTATATGACTCCTCCAATGGTCCAATTAGTTTTTGTTCCAGTGCTTTATTTATTGCAAATTTTGCTGCTTAGGTGACCCTGTTCTTGAGCTTGCATGTCAAATTTATGTGGTTCCAAGTAGTTCTAATGTATGATATAGACTCTTGGCACTTGTGGGAGTAGTTGCTATCAATCTTGTTGAGTTTGGTTCAATTTTATTTTGAGTCACTAAAAATTTCAGAAATGTTCCAGAAAAAATGCATAGGAAAATCTACCAAGGTGGTTCCTCAAGGAAGCAAGGACCAAGGCTCGCGATACATGAGCCGGACGATGAACTACCAAGGGAAGCTCAAGCGTGGCCCTGTGAATGGCCGTTAGAGGAGTTGATGATCCGGGCAGGTATCAAGGAAGAATTTTACATATATGTGTGTAATGCGGATATTGAGGAGTTCGAGTCAGATAAGTGCCCTCAATACCATTACCTAACTGATACCTTTGTGAGAAGGTTTAAATTTACATCTTCACGTAATTCTCGCACTATCTTGTTTGATCTCTATGATAAATCTTATACTATGGACTTAGAAGATTATAATGATGCTTGTAAACTCCCACAGTGGGGTAATGTTGGTGAACCTCACAAATATGAATATAAGGACTTTCTAGCTAGTATCACTGTGGGGGAATCTAGAGAAGTCACCCAAGCTACCATAGGGAGCATTCATTTCCCTGTTATACATTATTTTGCTCTTTTCAATGGTAGATGCATTAACAGTAAGGATGAGGCTTGCCACATGTGCGTACCAGATCTTAGTGTCCTCAAAAGTGCGGTATTAGGTGATATGCAATATAATTTGGGGGCCATTGTGGCATGCAGGTTGCATCTTAATGGTTTAAGTGGCGATTTGTTTGGTGGAATTTATGCAACTCGCTTGGCCAATTATTTTCATGTGCTCATACATGAGAATGATGCAAAGTTTCCTCCTGCTTTTCTAGATTATAATGACATGATTCACCATCAGTTCGTTGAGAGAGACGAACAATCTCTCCTGTATAGACTAATCTTTGACAGGCGTCGCACTATCCATATTGCTCTCCCTGCTCCTACTTTCTTTGAATTTCAGGCAAAAGGGAGATATACTATAACCAGGGAGGAGGCGAATGAGTATGAGGAGACGACGAGGGCAACTCGTCTTCAAGATGCAACTCTTCAGGGAGTAGCCGCTGCATCTCAGTACAACCCCAACTACGACTTCGGATATCCGCCAGGCCAATGCTGGACATAGACCAACTTAGGCCAAAAGCCTAAGCTTGGGGGAGTACGTCTTTCTCCCCAACACTACATTCATGTTCGCACACTTATTCCAGTAGTCGGTGCTCACACTTTTTCATTGTACTATCCATGCTAGTTTCATTTATTTTCTTAGTCTTTTTCTTGTGTGTTAGAAAAACCTTAAGAAAAAAATAGTTGTAGCTTTTAGCTAGTCTACTTTCCATGCCTGTGGTAGTAGTAATTAAAAGAAAATCCAAAAATATTTCTCGTTCTTCTTTTGTTTGTTGGGAGCTTTCCTGTGTAAATAGTTTCTTTTCTTTTCTTTGGGGGTCGAGAGGAGAAAACCATGATGAAAATGCTTAGTGGCTCTCGTATGCATTATTGTTGATTTAACCATGAGCCATATTACTTTGTATTCTCCCTTGTATTAAATGCTTGCAGATTCTAGCTTAGTCCTATTCACGTGCACTATTATTATTATCCACACCGTTCGGTCGTGCGAGTGAAAGGTAATAATGACGATATATAATGAATTGATTGAGATTAGAAAAGCTGGTATGAACTCGACCTCTCTTGTTTTTGTAAATATGATAATTCATCGTTCCTGATTCACCCTATTATGAATGAAACATGCTTGCAATGACAATTAGAGATCATAGCTGCTCAGGCCATGCTTAATTAGCCAGGAGATTATAATGGTCTATCTTGCGTGCCAACATGATATTCAAATGGTTGTGATGTGGTACGATAGGTTGGTATCCTCCTTTGAACGATTCTAGTGGTTTGACTTGGCACATGTTCACGCATGTAGTTGAAACAAAATCAACGTAGCCTCCACGATATTTATGTTCATGGTGATCTATATCCTACTCATGCTTGCCTTCATTGTTGTTTAATCTTATTGCATATTCATGACTGTTGTCGCTCTCTAGCTGGTCGCTTCCCAGTCTATTTCTAGCCTTCACTTGTACTAAGCAGGAATACTGCTTGTGCATCCACTTCCATAAACCCCAAAGTTATTCCATATGAGTGCACCATACTTTCCTATATGCGATATCTACCTGCCGTTCCAAGTAAATTTGTATGTGCCAAACTCCAAACCTTCAAATGAAATTTTGTTTTGTATGCTCGAACAGCTCATGTATCAACTAGGGTTGTATATATATTCCATGCTAGGTCGGTTATTCTCATGATAAGTAGACTCCGCTCATCACTCATGAGAAAATGGCTGGAAACCGGGATGCCCAGTCCCATGCTGAAATCATAATAATTAAACAAAACTCCCCCAGGGTTGTTGCTGGTTTAGACAGTACCCCGTGGATTCGGATGGCCATGGAGTGTGCTTGTTGGTGGTTGGGGGAGTATAAACTTTACCATTCTGTTTGGGAACCGCCTATAGTGTGTGTAGCATGGAAGATATCGAGATCTCTTGGTTGATATGTTGACAATGAAAGTATACCACTCAAAATATTATTCATCTCTATTTCAAAATCGAGCTCTGGCACCTCTACAAATCCCTGCTCCCCTCTACGAAGGGCCTATCTATTTACTTTTATGTTGAGTCATTATCCTCTTATTAAAAAGCACTAGTTGGAGAGCACCTCTGTAATTTGCATGTATTGCTATTAATTTGCATTGAGTATGATTTTAGATGGATCTCTTTTACCATGAATTACAATGTCTAGTCAGTCCTTGATCTTCAGAGGTGCTCTGCATTTATGTTTGGCGGTCTCAGCAAGGGCTAGCGAGATACCATCTTGTTATATCATATTATGATTGTTTTGAGAAAGTGTGTCATCTGAGGTTTATTATTATTGCTCGCTAGTTGATTATGCCATTGATATGAGTAAACATGAGACCTGAAAGTTATTGTGAATGTGGATAGTTCACGATCATTGCTGAAAAGTTGAATGTGGGCTTTACATATTTACACCAACAAGAGCAAACAGAGTTTGTCAAAGTTTTTGTTTATCACTTTAAGTTTATCAACTAAATTGCTTGAGGACAAGCAAAGGTTTAAGCTTGGGGGAGTTCATACGTCTCCAACGTATCTACTTTTCCAAACACTTTTGCCCTTGTTTTTGACTCTAACTTGCATGATTTGAATGGAACTAACCCGGACTGACGCTGTTTTCAGCAGAACCGTCATGGTGTTATTTTTGTGCAGAAATAAAAGTTCTCGGAATGACCTGGAAATCAACGGAGATTTATTTTGGAATATATAAAAAATACCTGCGGAAAGAACCAGACCAGGGGGGCCACACCCTGTCCACGAGGGTGGGGGCGCCCCCCTGGGCGCGCCCCCTACCTCGTGGCCCCCCTGAGGCTCCACCGACATCACCCCCGACTCCATATATTCGCTTTTGGGGAGAAAAAAAATCAGAGAGAAGGAATCATCGCGTTTTACGATACGGAGCCACCGCCAAGCCCTAATCTCTCTCGGGAGGGCTGATCTGGAGTCCGTTCGGGGCTCCGGAGAGTGGAGATCGTCGCCGTCGTCAGCATCAACCTTCATCCATCACCAATTCCATGATGATCACCGCCGTGCGTGAGTAATCCCATCGTAGGCTTGCTAGACGGTGATGGGTTCGATGAGATTTACCATGTAATCGAGTTAGTTTTTTTAGGGTTTGATCCCTAGTATCCACTATGTTCTAAGATTGATGTTGCTATGACTTTGCCATGCTTAATGCTTGTCACTAGGGCCCGAGTGCCATGATTGCAGATCTGAACCTATTGTGTTTTCATGAATATATGTGTGTTCTTGATCCTATCTTGCAAGTCAATAGTCACCTACTATGTGTTATGATCTGGCAACCCCGAAGTGACAATAATCGGGACCACTCCCGCTGATGACCGTGGTTTGAGGAGTTCATGTATTCACTATGTGTTAATGCTTTGGTCCGGTACTCTATTTAAAGGAGGCCTTAATATCCCTTAGTTTCCAATAGGACCCCGCTGCCACGGGAGAGTAGGACAAAAGATGCCATGCAAGTTCTTTCTCATAAGCACGTATGACTATATTCGAAATACATGCCTACATTACATTGATGAACTGGAGCTAGTTTTGTGTCACCCTAGGTTATAACTATTACATGAGGAATCGCACCAGACATAATTATCCATCACTGATCCAATGCCTACGAGCTTTTCACATATTGCTTGTTGCTTATTTACTTTTCCGTTGCTAGTGTTACAATCACTACAAAACTACTATCGCTACTTTTGCCACTTTTACCGTTACTTCCATATTACTTTGCTACTAAACTATCTTGCTGCAAATACTAAGTCTTCCAGGTGTGGTTGAATTGGCAACTCAACTGCTAATACTTGAGAGTATTCTTGGGCTCCCCTTGTGTCGAATCAATAAATTTGGGTTGAATACTCTACCCTCGAAAACTATTGCGACCCCCTACACTTGTGGGTTATCAATATTACACAAGACCCAATATTTAAGCCCCTACCATACGCAACTAATGTATGCGCTGCATTATTACAAGATCTTGGACAATGTTTTATACATACCCTAGATACACCTACTCTAAGCTGAAACTTTATTTCCCTAAACACAACACCTAGAGCAGCTAAATCATAGGCTTTAGAATTGACGGCTTGCTCCAGTGAGATTGAATCAGTTTCTAGCATCACTTGGTCGCATCCTAGTTGTACTGCTGTGTTCACAGCATGTAACATCGCCAAAGCTTTAGCATGGAGAGCATCGGATACCAGTTCCAGGTTCCCTGCACCTACTGCCATTAGCATGCCTTCGTGGTTCCTAATGGTGAAGCCCCAGCCCCGAGAGAGAGTTTCTGCTTGAAAAGCACCATTCGTATTGATATTCAAGATGCCTGCGGGCGGTGGCATCCATCTCGGCATGATGTACTTCTTGTTTCCTCTGCTTTTCTGCATGAATTTCAAAGCATTTTCAAGCTGGTGGTTAACTAAGAAAGAGATTGTATCATTTATCTCTGTGGCATCTCCAACATTAGCTTTATTCCTCTGATGCCACCATAGCCAGAGGAGAAGGCATGTTTTCAGTTTTTCATCCTCGTTCAAATTGAGAATGTCCTCCATAAAAATAAATGAATTTGAACAAGCAATTTATTAGAGACGGACATGTTCAAGCTGAACTTGCCTCCAAATGACTCTCACTCTTTTGCACTTAAGAAAGCAATGGCCTCCATCCTCATCATATCTATGGCACATAGAATAGAAGGCATCAATATGCATACCTCCATGTCGCAGCTTTGTGCGCAATGGTAGACTGTAGTTCGTCACACGCCAGAGGAAGTGTAGTACTTTACTTGGCAGTGGTAGGGATCATAATTTTTTGCATTTGAAATCACTGCTTACATCAACTGCACTAGAGGAAGTTGTTAGACCCGATGAAGATTCGCGGTCTCTAGTGTCTAGCGCTAATTTATAAGCAGATTTCACAAGAAAAAAATACCTTTTTTATCAAAATGCCAGGCCAGCAAGTCATTTAAATGTTCATGAATGGGGATTTGCAAAATTAAGCTTGCATCTTCAGGTAGGAAGGTTTGTTGGACAAGCTCTACATCCCATGTATTAGTGTGGGGATCGATTAACTCAGCTACTTTGGTTATCAGATTTCCTCCTTTCTGCGTCAAAACTCTCCTTGTAACTCCTCTTAAGATCCATGGGTCCTTCCGAATTTCAATATATTCTCCATTTCCTACCCTCCAAATAATGTCCTTTTTCAAAAGCTGAACCCCCTTGAGTATACTCCTCCAAACATAAGAGATATCATTGTTGGGGTGGCTTCTAATAGTGATTTTCATGGGTAATATCTCGCACCTAGGACCCTGGCGCACAAATACGATGGATTTTGCAATATATTCCAAGCCTTCCTAGCTAGCATAGCGATATTGAAGGAGTATAAATCTCTGAAGCCCAGTCCACCATCTCTCTTTGGTTTTGACATTTTTGAAGGAAATATGCCCTAGAGGCAATAATAAAGTTGTTATTTATATTTCCTTATATCATGATAAATGTTTATTATTCATGCTAGAATTGTATTAACCGGAAACTTAGTACATGTGTGAATACATAGACAAAACAGAGTGTCCCTAATATGCCTCTACTAAACTAGCTCATTGATCAAAGATGGTTATGTTTCCTAGCCATAGACATGAGTTGTCATTTGATCAACGGGATCACATCATTAGGAGAATGATGTGATGGACTAGACCCATCCGTTAGCATAGCACTATGATCGTTTAGTTTTACTGCTATTGCTTTCTTCATGACTTATACATGTTCCTATGACTATGAGATTATGCAACTCCCGAATACCGTAAGAACACCTTGTGTGCTATCAAACGTCACAACGTAACTGGGTGATCATAAAGATGCTCTACAGGTGTCTCAGAAAGTATTCGTGGTGTTGGCATAGATCAAGACTAGGATTTGTCACTCCGAGTGTCGGAGAGGTATCTCTGGGCCCTCTCGGTAACACACATCATAATAAGCCTTGCAAGCAAAAGACTAATGAGATAGTCACGAGATTATGTGTTACGGAACGAGTAAAAGAGACTTGCCGGTAACGAGATTGAACTAGGTATAGAGATACCGACGATCGAATCTCGGGCAAGTAACATACCGATGACAAAAGGAACAACGTATGTTGTTATGCGGTTTGACCGATAAAGATCTTCGTAGAATATGTAGGAGCCAATATGAGCATCCAGGTTCCGCTATTGGTTTTTGACCGGAGATGAGTCTCGGTCATGTCTACATAGTTCTCGAACCCGTAGGGTCCGCACGCTTAACGTTTGATGACGATCGGTATTATGAGTTTATGAGTTTTGATGTACCGAAGGTAGTTCGCAGTCCCGGATGAGATCACGGACATGACGAGGAGTCTCGGAATGTCCGAGACATAAAGATTGATATATTGGACGACTATATTCGGACACCGGAAGTGTTCCGGAAAAGTTTCGGATTTAACTGGATTGCCGGAGGGGGTTACCGGAACCCCCTACGAGGGAGGATGGTCCATAGTGGGCCTTGAGGAAAGGAGAGAGGCAGCCCATAGAGGCTGGCCGGCGCCCCACCAGGGGATACTAGTGGAACTGCCCTAGATACTTGGCGGATAAGAAGGAATGCAAAGTGAACAAAGGTATATTTGATATACAGATTATTGATGTGTATTTTACTAGTGTTCATAGCAACCCCTCGGTATTGGATACTGGTATAGTTGCTAAAGAGTAGTAACTCAAAACAAGAATTGCAGAATGAACAGAGACTAGTTAAAGGTAAAGTGACGATGTGTGTTGGAAGTGGTTCCAAGATTGATATGATCATCATCGCACACTCCCTATACTTTCGGGATTAGTGTAAAACCTAAATAAATGTTATTTGGCATTTGCGTTGAGCATGAATATGATTTGATCATATTTGTTGCAATACGATTATTCATTTAAAGTCATAGAATAATTGTTATTCTGTTTACATGAATAAAACCTTCTATGGTCATACACCCAATGAAAATGGTTTGTTGGATCTCGATCGTGTGATACACATATTCATAATATTGAAGCCAAAAGATGCAAGGTTAATAATGATAGTGCAACTTATTTGTGGCACTGCCGTTTAGGTCATACTGGTGTAAAGCGCATGAAGAAACTCCATAGTGATGGACTTTTGGAATCACTTGATTATGAATCACTTGGTGCTTGCGAACCATGCCTCATGGGCAAGATGACTAAAACTCCGTCCTCCGGAACCGTGGAGCGAGCAACAGAGTTGTTGGAAATCATACATACTAATGTATGCGGACCAATGAGTGTTGAAGCTCGCGGCAGGTATCGTTATTTTCTGACCTTCACTGATGATTTGAGCAGATATGGGTATATCTACTTAATGAAGCACAAGTCTGAAACATTTGAAAAGTTCAAAGAATTTCAGAGTGAAGTGGAGAATCATCATAACAAGAAAATAAGTGTTTCTACGATATGATCGTAGAGATAAAATATTTGAGTTAGGGAGTTTGGCCTTCAATAAAAACAATGTGAAATAGTTTCACTACTCACGCCACCTGGAACACCATAGTGTAATGGTGTGTCCAAACGTCATAACCGTACTTTATTAGATATGGTGCGATGAATGATGTCTCTTACCGATCTACCACTATCGCTTTTGGGGTTATGCATTAGAGACAGCTACATTCACGTTAAATAGGTCACCATCTTAATCCGTGGAGATGACACTGTATGAACTGTGGTTTGACGAGAAACCTAAGCTGTCATTTCTTTAAGTTTGGGACTGCGATGCTTATGTGCAAAAGTTTCAACATGATAAGCTCGAACCCAAATCGGAGAAGTAAATCTTCATAGGATACCCAAAAAGAAACTATTGGGTACACCTTCTATCACAGATCCTAAGGCAAGGTCTTTGTTGCTAAGAGTGGATCCTTTCTAGAGAAGGAGTTTCTCTCGGAAGAAGTGAGTGGGAGGAAAGTAGAACTTGATGAGGCAACTGTACCTTCTCCTGAATTGGAAAGTGGAACATCACAGAAACTAGTTCCGGTGATTCCTACACCAATTAGTGAGGAAGCTAATGATGATGATCATGAAACTTCAGATCAAGTTTCTGCTAAACTTCGTAGATCAACCAGAGTTCGTTCCGCACCAGAGTGGTACGGCAACCCAGTTCTGGAAGTCATGTTACTAGACCATGATGAACCTACGAACTATGAGGAAGCGATGATGAGCCCAGATTCCGCAAAATGGCTTGAGGCCATGAAATCTGAGATGGGATCCATGTATGAGAACAAAGTGTGGACTTTGGTTGACTTGCCCGATGATCGGCAGGCCATCAAAAATAAATGGATCTTTAAGAGGAAGACCGACGCAGACGGTAATGTTACTGTTTACAAAGCTCGACTTGTTGCGAAAGGGTTTCGACAAGTTCAAGGAGTTGACTACGATGAGACTTTCTCACCTGTAGCGATGCTTAAGTCTGTCAGAATCATGTTAGCAATTGCCGCATTTTATGATTATGAAATCTGGCAAATGGATGTCAAAACTGCATTCCTGAAAGGATATCTCAAAGAAGAGTTGTATATGATGCAACCAGAAGGTTTTGTCGATCCAAAAGGTGCTAACAAAGTATGCAAGCTCCATCGATCCATCTATGGACTGGTGCAAACATCTCGGAGTTGGAATATACGCTTTGATAAATTGATCAAAGCATATAGATTTATACAGACTTGCGGTGAAGCCTGTATTTACAAGAAGTGAGTGGGAGCACTACAACCTTTCTAATAAGTATATGTGAATGACATATTGTCAATCAGAAATGATGTAGAATTTTCTGGAAAGCATAAAGGAGTGTTTGAAAGGAGTTTTTCAAAGAATGACCTTGGTGAAGCTGCTTACATATTGGGCATCAAGATCTATAGAGATAGATCAAGACGCTTGATAAGACTTTCGATGAATACATACCTTGATAAGATTTTGAAGTAGTTCAAAATGGATCTGTCAAAGAAGGAGTTCTTGCCTGACTTGTAAGGTGTGAAGTTAAGTAAGACTCAAAGCCAGACCACGGCAGAAAAATATAGAGAGAATGAAAGTCATTCCCTATGCCTCAGCCATAGGTTCTATAAAGTATGCCATGCTGTGTACAAAACACGTTGTGTACCTTGCCATGAGTTTGACAGGGAGGTACAATAGTGATCCAGGAGTAGATCACTGTACATCGGTCAAAATTATCCTTAGTAATTGGATGACTAAGGAAATATTTCTCGATTATGGAGGTGATAAAGAGTTCGTCGTAAAGGGTTACGCCGATGCAAGCTTTGACACTAAATCCAGATGACTCTAAGTATCAATCTGGATGCGTATTGAAAGTGGGAGCAATTAGCTAGAGTAGCTCCATGCAGAGCATTGTAGACATAGAAATTTGTGAAATACATACGGATCTGAATGTGACAGACCCGTTGACTAAACTTCTCTCACAAGCAAAACATGATCACACCTTATTACTCTTGGGTATTAATCACATAGCGATGTGAACTAGATTATTGACTCTAGTAAACCCTTTGGGTGTTGGTCACATGGTGATGTGAACTATGGGTGTTATTCACATAACGATGTGAACTATCGGTATTAAATCACATGGCGATGTGAGCTAGATTATTGACTCTAGTGCAAGTGGGAGACAGAAGGAAATATGCCCTAGAGGCAATAATAAAGTTGTTATTTATATTTCCTTATACCATGATAAATGTTTATTATTCATGCGAGAATTGTATTAACCGGAAACTTAGTACATGTGTGAATACATAGACAAAACAGAGTGTCCCTAGTATGCCTCTACTAGACTAGCTCATTGATCAAAGATGGTTATGTTTCCTAGCCATAGGCATGAGTTGTCATTTGATCAACGGGATCACATCATTAGGAGAATGATGTGATGGACTAGACCCATCCGTTAGCATAGCACTATGATCGTTTAGTTTTACTGCTATTGCTTTCTTCATGACATATACATGTTCCTATGACTATGAGATTATGCAACTCCCGAATACCGTAAGAACACCTTGTGTGCTATCAAACGTCACAACGTAACTGGGTGATCATAAAGATGCTCTACAGGTGTCTCCGAAAGTATTCGTGGTGTTGGCATAGATCAAGACTAGGATTTGTCACTCCGAGTGTCGGAGACGTATCTCTGGGCCCTCTCGGTAACACACATCATAATAAGCCTTGCAAGCAAAAGACTAATGAGATAGTCACGAGATGATGTGTTACGGAACGAGTAAAAGAGACTTGCCGGTAACAAGATTGAACTAGGTATAGAGATACCGACGATCGAATCTCGGGCAAGTAACATACCGATGACAAAAGGAACAACGTATGTTGTTATGCGGTTTGACCGATAAAGATCTTCGTAGAATATGTAGGAGCCAATATGAGCATCCAGGTTCCGCTATTGGTTATTGACCGGAGATGAGTCTCGGTCATGTCTACATAGTTCTCGAACCCGTAGGGTCCGCACGCTTAACGTTTGATGACGATCGGTATTATGAGTTTATGAGTTTTGATGTACCGAAGGTAGTTCGGAGTCCCGGATGAGATCACGGACATGACGAGGAGTCTCAGAATGTCCGAGACATAAAGATTGATATATTGGAAGACTATATTCGGACACCGGAAGTGTTCCGGAAAAGTTTCGGATTTAACTGGATTGCCGGAGGGGGTTACCGGAACCCCCTACGAGGGGGGATGGTCCATAGTGGGCCTTAAGGAAAAGAGAGAGGCAGCCCATAGGGGCTGGCCGGCGCCCCACCTAGGGATCCTAGTTGGACTAGGATTGGGGTGGCGCCACCTCTCCCTCTTTTCCTTTCCCTCTCTTCCTTCTTGATGGACTCCTACTAGGAATAGGATTGCAATCCTATTCCTAGTAGGATTGCCCTAGCCGCACCATAGGAGGTCGGCCGGCCCTCCTCCCTAGCTCCTTTATATACGGGGGCAGGGGGGCACCCAAAGACACACAAGTTGAATTGTTTTAGCCGTGTGCGGTGCCCCCCTCCACAGAAACACACCTCGGTCATACCGTTGCAGTGCTTACGCGAAGCCCTGCGCCGGTAGATACATCATATCCGTCACCACGCCGTCGTGCTGACGTAACTCTCCCGTGAAGCTCAACTGGATCAAGAGCTCGTGGGACGTCATCAAGCTGAACGTGTGCTGAACGCGGAGGTGCCGTACGTTCGGTGCTTGATCGGTTGGATCGCGAAGAAGTTCGACAACATCAACCGCGTCACTTGACGCTTCCGCTCCCGGTCTACGAGGGTACGTAGACACACTCTCCCCTCTCGTTCCTATGCATCTAGTAGATAGATCTTGCGTGATCGTAGGAAAATTTTAAAATACTACGTTCCCCAACAGTGGTATCAGAGCCAGGTCTATGCAGATGATATGCACGAGTAGAACACAATGAGTTGTGGGCGATACTAGTCATACTGCTTACCAGCTTGTCATACTTTGCTTCGGCGGTATTGTGAGATGAAGCGGCCCGGACCAACATTACGCGTACGCTTACCGAGACTGGTTTCACCGTTACGAGCACTCGTTGCTTAAAGGTGACTGGCGGGTGTCTGTCTCTCTCACTTTAGCTGAATCAAGTGTGGCTACGCCCGGTCCTTGTGAAGGTTAAAACAGCACATACTTGACGAAACATCGTTGTTGTTTTGTATGCGTAGGTAAGAACGGTTCTTGCTAAGCCCGTAGCAGCCACGTAAAACTTGCAAAAACAAAGTAGAGGACGTCTAACTTGTTTTTGCAGGGCATGTTGTGATGTGATATGGTCAATACATGATGAGTTATACGGTTTTGTATGAGATGATCATGTTTTGTAATGTTATCGGTAACTGGCAGGAGCCATATGGTTGTCGCTTTATTGTATGAAATGCAATCGCCAGGTAATTGCTTTAATTTATCACTAAGCGGTAGCGATAGTCGTAGAAGCAATAGTTGGCGAGACGACAACGATGCTACGATGGAGATCAAGGTGTCGCGCCGGTGACGAAGGTTATCATGACGGTGCTTTGGAGATGGAGGTCAAAAGCACAAGATGACGATGGCCATATCATGTCTCATATTTTGATTGCATGTGATGTTTATCTTATTATGCTTCTTATTTTTCTTAGAACAACGGTAGCATTATAAGATGACCCTTTACTAAATTTCAAGGTATAAGTGTTCTCCCTGAGTATGCACCGTTGCAAAAGTTCGTCGTGCCGAGACACCACGTGATGATCGGGTGTGATAAGCTCTACGTTCAAATACAACGGGTGTAAGCCAGTTTTGCACACGCGGAATACTCGGGTTAAACTTGACGAGCCTAGCATATGCAGATATGGCCTCGGAACACTGGAGACCGAAAGGTCGAGCGTGAATCATATAGTAGATATGATCAACATAAGATGTTCACCATTGATACTACTCCATCTCATGTGATGATCGGACATGGTTTAGTTGATTTGGATCACGTGATCATTTAGATGACTAGAGGGATGTCTATCTAAGTGGGAGTTCTTAAGTAATATGATTAAATTGAACTTTAATTTATCATGAACTTAGTCCTGGTAGTATTAGCATATCTATGTTGTAGATCAATAGCTCGCGATGTTGCTCCCCGTTTATTTTTATATGTTCCTAGAGAAAACTAAGTTGAAAGATGTTAGTAGCAATAATGCGAAATTGTTCCGTGATCTGAGGATTATCCTCATTGCTGCACAGAAGAATTATGTCTTTTGATGCACCGCTAGGTGACAGACCTATTGCAGGAGCAGATGTAGACGTTATGAACGTTTTGACAAAAGCTCGGTATGATGACTACTTGATAGTTTAGTGCACCATACTTTACGGCTTAGAATCGGGACTTCAAAAACGTTTTGAACGCCACGGAGCATATAAGATGTTCCAAGAGTTGAAATTAGTATTTCATACTCATGCCCGTGTCGAGAGGTATGAGACCTCTGACAGTACTTTGCCTACAAGATGGAGGAGAATAGCTCAACCAATGAGCATGTGCTCATATTGTATGGGTACTACAATTACTTGAATCAAGTGGGAGTTATTCTTCCAGATAAGATAGTAATTGACAAAGTTCTCTAGTCACTATCACCAAGTTAGTAGAACTTCTTGATGAACTATAATATGCAAGGGATGACGAAAGTAATTCCCGAGCTCTTCACGATGCTGAAATCGGCGAAGGTAGAAATCAAGAAAGAGCATCAAGTGTTGATGGTTAACAAGACCACTTGTTTCAAGTAAAGGGAAAAGGGATAGAAGGGGAACTTCAAGAAGAATGACAAGCAAGTTGTCACTCCCATGAAGAAACCCAAAGCTAAACTCAAGCCTGAAACTAAGTGCTTCTACTGCAAAGGAAATGGTCACTGGAAGTGGAACTGCCCTAGATACTTGGCGGATAAGAAGGAATGCAAAGTGAACAAAGGTATATTTGATATACAGATTATTGATGTGTATTTTACTAGTGTTCATAGCAACCCCTCGGTATTGGATACTAGTATAGTTGCTAAAGAGTAGTAACTCAAAACAAGAATTGCAGAATGAACAGAGACTAGTTAAAGGTAAAGTGACGATGTGTGTTGGAAGTGGTTCCAAGATTGATATGATCATCATCGCACACTCCCTATACTTTCGGGATTAGTGTAAAACCTAAATAAATGTTATTTGGCATTTGCGTTGAGCATGAATATGATTTGATCATATTTGTTGCAATACGATTATTCATTTAAAGTCATAGAATAATTGTTATTCTGTTTACATGAATAAAACCTTCTATGGTCATACACCCAATGAAAATGGTTTGTTGGATCTCGATCGTGTGATACACATATTCATAATATTGAAGCCAAAAGATGCAAGGTTAATAATGATAGTGCAACTTATTTGTGGCACTGCCGTTTAGGTCATACTGGTGTAAAGCGCATGAAGAAACTCCATAGTGATGGACTTTTGGAATCACTTGATTATGAATCACTTGGTGCTTGCGAACCATGCCTCATGGGCAAGATGACTAAAACTCCGTCCTCCGGAACTGTGGAGCGAGCAACAGAGTTGTTGGAAATCATACATACTAATGTATGTGGACCAATGAGTGTTGAAGCTCGCGGCAGGTATCGTTATTTTCTGACCTTCACTGATGATTTGAGCAGATATGGGTATATCTACTTAATGAAGCACAAGTCTGAAACATTTGAAAAGTTCAAAGAATTTCAGAGTGAAGTGGAGAATCATCATAACAAGAAAATAAGAGTTTCTACAATATGATCGTAGAGATAAAATATTTGAGTTAGCGAGTTTGGCCTTCAACAAAAACAATGTGAAATAGTTTCACTACTCACGCCACCTGGAACACCACAGTGTAATGGTGTGTCCGAACGTCATAACCGTACTTTATTAGATATGGTGCGATCAATGATGTCTCTTACCGATCTACTACTATCGCTTTTGGGGTTATGCATTAGAGACAGCTACATTCACGTTAAATAGGTCACCATCTTAATCCGTGGAGATGACACTGTATGAACTATGGTTTGACGAGAAACCTAAGCTATCATTTCTTTAAGTTTGGGACTGCGATGCTTATGTGAAAAAGTTTCAACATGATAAGGTCGAACCCAAATCGGAGAAGTAAATCTTCATAGGATACCCAAAAAGAAACTGTTGGGTACACCTTCTATCACAGATCCTAAGGCAAGGTCTTTGTTGCTAAGAGTGGATCCTTTCTAGAGAAGGAGTTTCTCTCGGAAGAAGTGAGTGGGAGGAAAGTAGAACTTGATGAGGCAATTGTACCTTCTCCTGAATTGGAAAGTGGAACATCACAGAAACTAGTTCCAGTGATTCCTACACCAATTGGTGAGGAAGCTAATGATGATGATCATGAAACTTCAGATCAAGTTTCTGTTGAACTTCGTAGATCAACCAGAGTTCGTTCCGCACCAGAGTGGTACGGCAACCCAGTTCTAGAAGTCATGTTACTAGACCATGATGAACCTACGAACTATGAGGAAGCGATGATGAGCCCAGATTCCGCAAAATGGCTTGAGGCCATGAAATCTGAGATGGGATCCATGTATGAGAACAAAGTGTGGACTTTCGTTGACTTGCCCGATGATCGGCAGGCCATCAAAAATAAATGGATCTTTAAGAGGAAGACCGACGCAGACGGTAATGTTACTGTTTACAAAGCTCGACTTGTTGCGAAAGGGTTTCGACAAGTTCAAGGAGTTGACTACGATGAGACTTTCTCACCTGTAGCGATGCTTAAGTCTGTCCGAATCATGTTAGCAATTGCCGCATTTTATGATTATGAAATCTAGCAAATGGATGTCAAAACTGCATTCCTGAAAGGATATCTCAAAGAAGAGTTGTATATGATGCAACCAGAAGGTTTTGTCGATCCAAAAGGTGCTAACAAAGTATGCAAGCTCCATCGATCCATCTATGGACTGGTGCAAACATCTCGGAGTTGGAATATACGCTTTGATAAATTGATCAAAGCATATAGATTTATACAGACTTGCGGTGAAGCCTGTATTTACAAGAAGTGAGTGGGAGCACTACAACCTTTCTAATAAGTATATGTGAATGACATATTGTCAATCAGAAATGATGTAGAATTTTCTGGAAAGCATAAAGGAGTGTTTGAAAGGAGTTTTTCAAAGAATGACCTTGGTGAAGCTGCTTACATATTGGGCATCAAGATCTATAGAGATAGATCAAGATGCTTGATAAGACTTTCGATGAATACATACCTTGATAAGATTTTGAAGTAGTTCAAAATGGATCTGTCAAAGAAGGAGTTCTTGCCTGACTTGTAAGGTGTGAAGTTGAGTAAGACTCAAAGCCAGACCACGGCAGAAAAATATAGAGAGAATGAAAGTCATTCCCTATGCCTCAGCCATAGGTTCTATAAAGTATGCCATGCTGTGTACAAAACACGTTGTGTACCTTGGCATGAGTTTGACAGGGAGGTACAATAGTGATCCAGGAGTAGATCACTGTAAAGCGGTCAAAATTATCCTTAGTAATTGGATGACTAAGGAAATATTTCTCGATTATGGAGGTGATAAAGAGTTCGTCGTAAAGGGTTACGCTGATGCAAGCTTTGACAGTAAATCCAGATGACTCTAAGTATCAATCTGGATGCGTATTGAAAGTGGGAGCAATTAGCTAGAGTAGCTCCATGCAGAGCATTGTAGACATAGAAATTTGCGAAATACATACGGATCTGAATGTGACAGACCCGTTGACTAAACTTCTCTCACAAGCAAAACATGATCACACCTTATTACTCTTGGGTATTAATCACATAGCGATGTGAACTAGATTATTAACTCTAGTAAACCCTTTGGGTGTTGGTCACATGGTGATGTGAACTATGGGTGTTATTCACATAACGATGTGAACTATCGGTATTAAATCACATGGCGATGTGAGCTAGATTATTGACTCTAGTGCAAGTGGGAGACTGAAGGAAATATGCCCTAGAGGCAATAATAAAGTTGTTATTTATATTTCCTTATATCATGATAAATGTTTATTATTCATGCTAGAATTGTATTAATCGGAAACTTAGTACATGTGTGAATACATAGATAAAACAGAGTGTCCCTAGTATGCCTCTACTAGACTAGCTCATTGATCAAAGATGGTTATGTTTCCTAGCCATAGACATGAGTTGTCATTTGATCAACGGGATCACATCATTAGGAGAATGATGTGATGGACTAGACCCATCCGTTAGCATAGCACTATGATCGTTTAGTTTTACTGCTATTGCTTTCTTCATGACATATACATGTTCCTATGACTATGAGATTATGCAACTCCCGAATACCGTAAGAACACCTTGTGTGCTATCAAACGTCACAACGTAACTGGGTGATCATAAAGATGCTCTACAGGTGTCTCCAAAAGTATTCGTGGTGTTGGCATAGATCAAGACTAGGATTTGTCACTCCGAGTGTCGGAGACGTATCTCTGGGCCCTCTCGGTAACACACATCATAATAAGCCTTGCAAGCAAAAGACTAATGAGATAGTCACGAGATGATGTGTTACGGAACGAGTAAAAGAGACTTGCCGGTAACAAGATTGAACTAGGTATTGAGATACCGACGATCGAATCTCGGGCAAGTAACATACCGATGACAAAAGGAACAACGTATGTTGTTATGCGGTTTGACCGATAAAGATCTTCGTAGAATATGTAGGAGCCAATATGAGCATCCAGGTTCCGCTATTGGTTATTGACCGGAGATGAGTATCGGTCATGTCTACATAGTTCTCGAACCCGTAGGGTCCGCACGCTTAACGTTTGATGACGATCGGTATTATGAGTTTATGAGTTTTGATGTACCGAAGGTAGTTCGGAGTCCCGGATGAGATCACGGACATGACGAGGAGTCTCGGAATGTCCGAGACATAAAGATTGATATATTGGACGACTATATTCGGACACCGGAAGTGTTCCGGAAAAGTTTCGGATTTAACTGGATTGCCGGAGGGGGTTACCGGAACCCCCTACGAGGGGGGATGGTCCATAGTTTGCCTTAAGGAAAAGAGAGAGGCAGCCCATAGGGGCTGGCCGGCGCCCCACCTAGGGATCCTAGTTGGACTAGGATTGGGGTGGCGCCACCTCTCCCTCTTTTCCTTTCCCTCTCTTCCTTCTTGATGGACTCCTACTAGGAATAGGATTGTAATCCTATTCCTAGTAGGATTGCCCTAGCCGCACCATAGGAGGCCGGCCGGCCCTCCTCCCTTGCTCCTTTATATACGGGGGCAGGGGGGCACCCAAAGACACACAAGTTGAATTGTTTTAGCCGTGTGCGGTGCCCCCCTACACAGAAACACACCTCGGTCATACCGTTGCAGTGCTTACGTGAAGCCCTGCGCCGGTAGATACATCATATCCGTCACCACGCCGTCGTGCTGACGTAACTCTCCCGTGAAGCTCAACTGGATCAAGAGCTCGTGGGACGTCATCAAGCTGAACGTGTGCTGAACGCGGAGGTGCCGTACGTTCGGTGCTTGATCGGTTGGATCGCGAAGAAGTTCGACAACATCAACCGCGTCACTTGACGCTTCCGGTCTCGGTCTACGAGGGTACGTAGACACACTCTCCCCTCTCGTTCCTATGCATCTAGTAGATAGATCTTGCGTGATCGTAGGAAAATTTTAAAATACTACGTTCCCCAACAGTTGTATCAGAGCCAGGTCTATGCAGATGATATGCACGAGTAGAACACAATGAGTTGTGGGCGATACTAGTCATACTGCTTACCAGCTTGTCATACTTTGCTTCAGCGGTATTGTGAGATGAAGCGGCCCGGACCAACATTACGCGTACGCTTACGCGAGACTGGTTTCACCGTTACGAGCACTCGTTGCTTAAAGGTGACTGGCGGGTGTCTGTCTCTCTCACTTTAGCTGAATCAAGTGTGGCTACGCCCGGTCCTTGTGAAGGTTAAAACAGCACATACTTGACGAAACATCGTTGTTGTTTTGTATGCGTAGGTAAGAACGGTTCTTGCTAAGCCCGTAGCAGCCACGTAAAACTTGCAAAAACAAAGTAGAGGACGTCTAACTTGTTTTTGCAGGGCATGTTGTGATGTGATATGGTCAATACATGATGAGTTATACGGTTTTGTATGAGATGATCATGTTTTGTAATGTTATCGGCAACTGGCAGGAGCCATATGGTTGTCGCTTTATTGTATGAAATGCAATCGCCAGGTAATTGCTTTAATTTATCACTAAGCGGTAGCGATAGTCGTAGAAGCAATAGTTGGCGAGACGACAACGATGCTACGATGGAGATCACGGTGTCGCGCCGGTGACGAAGGTGATCATGACGATGCTTTGGAGATGGAGGTCAAAAGCACAAGATGATGATGGCCATATCATGTCTCATATTTTGATTGCATGTGATGTTTATCTTATTATGCTTCTTATTTTGCTTAGAACAACGGTAGCATTATAAGATGATCCCTTACTAAATTTCAAGGTATAAGTGTTCTCCCTGAGTATGCACCGTTGCGAAAGTTCGTCGTGCCGAGACACCACGTGATGATCGGGTGTGATAAGCTCTACGTTCAAATACAATGGGTGTAAGCCAGTTTTGCACACGCGGAATACTCGGGTTAAACTTGACGAGCCTAGCATATGCAGATATGGCCTCGGAACACTGGAGACCGAAAGGTCGAGCGTGAATCATATAGTAGATATGATCAACATAAGATGTTCACCATTGATACTACTCCATCTCACGTGATGATCGGACATGGTTTAGTTGATTTGGATCACGTGATCATTTAGATGACTAGAGGGATGTCTATCTAAGTGGGAGTTCTTAAGTAATATGATTAAATTGAACTTTAATTTATCATGAACTTAGTCCTGGTAGTATTAGCATATCTATGTTGTAGACAATAGCTCGCGATGTTGCTCCCCGTTTATTTTTATATGTTCCTAGAGAAAACTAAGTTGAAAGATGTTAGTAGCAATAATGCGAAATTGTTCCGTGATCTGAGGATTATCCTCATTGCTGCACAGAAGAATTATGTCTTTTGATGCACCGCTAGGTGACAGACCTATTGTAGGAGTAGATGTAGACGTTATGAACGTTTTGACAAAAGCTCGGTATGATGACTACTTGATAGTTTAGTGCACCATACTTTACGGCTTAGAATCGGGACTTCAAAAACGTTTTGAACGCCACGGAGCATATAAGATGTTCCAAGAGTTGAAATTAGTATTTCATACTCATGCCCGTGTCGAGAGGTATGAGACCTCTGACAGTACTTTGCCTACAAGATGGAGGAGAATAGCTCAACCAATGAGCATGTGCTCATATTGTATGGGTACTACAATTACTTGAATCAAGTGGGAGTTATTCTTCCAGATAAGATAGTAATTGACAAAGTTCTCTAGTCACTATCACCAAGTTAGTAGAACTTCTTGATGAACTATAATATGCAAGGGATGACGAAAGTAATTCCCGAGCTCTTCGCGATGCTGAAATCGGCGAAGGTAGAAATCAAGAAAGAGCATCAAGTGTTGATGGTTAACAAGACCACTTGTTTCAAGTAAAGGGAAAAGGGATAGAAGGGGAACTTCAAGAAGAATGACAAGCAAGTTGTCACTCCCATGAAGAAACCCAAAGCTAAACTCAAGCCTGAAACTAAGTGCTTCTACTGCAAAGGAAATGGTCACTGGAAGTGGAACTGCCCTAGATACTTGGCGGATAAGAAGGAATGCAAAGTGAACAAAGGTATATTTGATATACAGATTATTGATGTGTATTTTACTAGTGTTCATAGCAACCCCTCGGTATTGGATACTGGTATAGTTGCTAAAGAGTAGTAACTCAAAACAAGAATTGCAGAATGAACAGAGACTAGTTAAAGGTAAAGTGACGATGTGTGTTGGAAGTGGTTCCAAGATTGATATGATCATCATCGCACACTCCCTATACTTTCGGGATTAGTGTAAAACCTAAATAAATGTTATTTGGCATTTGCGTTGAGCATGAATATGATTTGATCATATTTGTTGCAATACGATTATTCATTTAAAGTCATAGAATAATTGTTATTCTGTTTACATGAATAAAACCTTCTATGGTCATACACCCAATGAAAATGGTTTGTTGGATCTCGATTGTGTGATACACATATTCATAATATTGAAGCCAAAAGATGCAAGGTTAATAATGATAGTGCAACTTATTTGTGGCACTGCCGTTTAGGTCATACTGGTGTAAAGCGCATGAAGAAACTCCATAGTGATGGACTTTTGGACTCACTTGATTATGAATCACTTGGTGCTTGCGAACCATGCCTCATGGGCAAGATGACTAAAACTCCGTCCTCCGGAACCGTGGAGCGAGCAACAGAGTTGTTGGAAATCATACATACTAATGTATGCGGACCAATGAGTGTTGAAGCTCGCGGCAGGTATCGTTATTTTCTGACCTTCACTGATGATTTGAGCAGATATGGGTATATCTACTTAATGAAGCACAAGTCTGAAACATTTGAAAAGTTCAAAGAATTTCAGAGTGAAGTGGAGAATCGTCATAACAAGAAAATAAGAGTTTCTACGATATGATCGTAGAGATAAAATATTTGAGTTAGCGAGTTTGGCCTTCAATAAAAACAATGTGAAATAGTTTCACTACTCACGCCACCTGGAACACCACAGTGTAATGGTGTGTCCGAACGTCATAACCGTACTTTATTAGATATGGTGCGACCAAGGATGTCTCTTACCGATCTACCACTATCGCTTTTGGGGTTATGCATTAGAGACAGCTACATTCACGTTAAATAGGTCACCATCTTAATCCGTGGAGATGACACCGTATGAACTGTGGTTTGACGAGAAACCTAAGCTGTCATTTCTTTAAGTTTGGGACTGCGATGCTTATGTGAAAAAGTTTCAACATGATAAGCTCGAACCCAAATCGGAGAAGTAAATCTTCATAGGATACCCAAAAAGAAACTGTTGGGTACACCTTCTATCACAGATCCTAAGGCAAGGTCTTTGTTGCTAAGAGTGGATCCTTTCTAGAGAAGGAGTTTCTCTCGGAAGAAGTGAGTGGGAGGAAATTAGAACTTGATGAGGCAATTGTACCTTCTCATGAATTGGAAAGTGGAACATCACAGAAACTAGTTCCAGTGATTCCTACACCAATTAGTGAGGAAGCTAATGATGATGATCATGAAACTTCAGATCAAGTTTCTGCTGAACTTCGTAGATCAACCAGAGTTCGTTCCGCACCAGAGTGGTACGGCAACCCAGTTCTGGAAGTCATGTTACTAGACCATGATGAACCTACGAACTATGAGGAAGCGATGATGAGCCCAGATTCCGCAAAATGGCTTGAGGCCATGAAATCTGAGATGGGATCCATGTATGAGAACAAAGTGTGGACTTTGGTTGACTTGCCCGATGATCGGCAGGCCATCAAAAATAAATGGATCTTTAAGAGGAAGACCGACGCAGACGGTAATGTTACTGTTTACAAAGCTCGACTTGTTGCGAAAGGGTTTTGACAAGTTCAAGGAGTTGACTACGATGAGACTTTCTCACCTGTAGCGATGCTTAAGTCTGTCCGAATCATGTTAGCAATTGCCGCATTTTATGATTATGAAATCTAGCAAATGGATGTCAAAACTGCATTCCTGAAAGGATATCTCAAAGAAGAGTTGTATATGATGCAACCAGAAGGTTTTGTCGATCCAAAAGGTGCTAACAAAGTATGCAAGCTCCATCGATCCATCTATGGACTGGTGCAAACATCTCGGAGTTGGAATATACGCTTTGATAAATTGATCAAAGCATATAGATTTATACAGACTTGCGGTGAAGCCTGTATTTACAAGAAGTGAGTGGGAGCACTACAACCTTTCTAATAAGTATATGTGAATGACATATTGTCAATCAGAAATGATGTAGAATTTTCTGGAAAGCATAAAGGAGTGTTTGAAAGGAGTTTTTCAAAGAATGACCTTGGTGAAGCTGCTTACATATTGGGCATCAAGATCTATAGAGATAGATCAAGACGCTTGATAAGACTTTCGATGAATACATACCTTGATAAGATTTTGAAGTAGTTCAAAATGGATCTGTCAAAGAAGGAGTTCTTGCCTGACTTGTAAGGTGTGAAGTTGAGTAAGACTCAAAGCCAGACCACGGCAGAAAAATATAGAGAGAATGAAAGTCATTCCCTATGCCTCAGCCATAGGTTCTATAAAGTATGCCATGCTGTGTACAAAACACGTTGTGTACCTTGCCAAGAGTTTGACAGGGAGGTACAATAGTGATCCAGGAGTAGATCACTGTACAGCGGTCAAAATTATCCTTAGTAATTGGATGACTAAGGAAATATTTCTCGATTATGGAGGTGATAAAGAGTTTGTCGTAAAGGGTTACGTCGATGCAAGCTTTGATACTAAATCCAGATGACTCTAAGTATCAATCTGGATGCGTATTGAAAGTGGGAGCAATTAGCTAGAGTAGCTCCATGCAGAGCATTGTAGACATAGAAATTTGCGAAATACATACGGATCTGAATGTGACAGACCCGTTGACTAAACTTCTCTCACAAGCAAAACATGATCACACCTTATTACTCTTGGGTATTAATCACATAGCGATGTGAACTAGATTATTGACTCTAGTAAACCCTTTGGGTGTTGGTCACATGGTGATGTGAACTATGGGTGTTATTCACATAACGATGTGAACTATCGGTATTAAATCACATGGCGATGTGAGCTAGATTATTGACTCTAGTGCAAGTGGGAGACTGAAGGAAATATGCCCTAGAGGCAATAATAAAGTTGTTATTTATATTTCCTTATATCATGATAAATGTTTATTATTCATGCTAGAATTGTATTAACCGGAAACTTAGTACATGTGTGAATACATAGACAAAACAGAGTGTCCCTAGTATGCCTCTACTAGACTAGCTCATTGATCAAAGATGGTTATGTTTCCTAGCCATAGACATGAGTTGTCATTTGACCAACGGGATCACATCATTAGGAGAATGATGTGATGGACTAGACCCATCCGTTAGCATAGCACTATGATCGTTTAGTTTTACTGCTATTTCTTTCTTCATGACATATACATGTTCCTATGACTATGAGATTATTCAACTCCCGAATACCGTAAGAACACCTTGTGTGCTATCAAACGTCACAACGTAACTGGGGATCATAAAGATGCTCTACAGGTGTCTCCGAAAGTATTCGTGGTGTTGGCATAGATCAAGACTAGGATTTGTCACTCCGAGTGTCGGAGACGTATCTCTGGGCCCTCTCGGTAACACACATCATAATAAGCCTTGCAAGCAAAAGACCAATGAGATAGTCACGAGATGATGTGTTACGGAACGAGTAAAAGAGACTTGCCGGTAACAAGATTGAACTAGGTATAGAGATACCGACGATCGAATCTCGGGCAAGTAACATACCGATGACAAAAGGAACAACGTATGTTGTTATGCGGTTTGACCGATAAAGATCTTCGTAGAATATGTAGGAGCCAATATGAGCATCCAGGTTCCGCTATTGGTTATTGACCGGAGATGAGTCTCGGTCATGTCTACATAGTTCTCGAACCCGTAGGGTCCGCACGCTTAACGTTTGATGACGATCGGTATTATGAGTTTATGAGTTTTGATGTACCGAAGGTAGTTCGGAGTCCCGGATGAGATCACGGACATGACGAGGAGTCTCGGAATGTCCGAGACATAAAGATTGATATATTGGACGACTATATTCGGACACCGGAAGTGTTCCGGAAAAGTTTCGGATTTAACTGGATTGCCGGAGGGGGTTACCGGAACCCCCTACGAGGGGGGATGGTCCATAGTGGGCCTTAAGGAAAAGAGAGAGGCAGCCCATAGGGGCTGGCCGGCGCCCCACCTAGGGATCCTAGTTGGACTAGGATTGGGGTGGCGCCACCTCTCTCTCTTTTCCTTTCCCTCTCTTCCTTCTTGATGGACTCCTACTAGGAATAGGATTGCAATCCTATTCCTAGTAGGATTGCCCTAGCCGCACCATAGGAGGCCGGCCGGCCCTCCTCCCTTGCTCCTTTATATACGGGGGCAGGGGGGCACCCAAAGACACACAAGTTGAATTGTTTTAGCCGTGTGCGGTGCCCCCCTCCACAGAAACACACCTCGGTCATACCGTTGCAGTGCTTACGCGAAGCCCTGCGCCGGTAGATACATCATATCCGTCACCACGCCGTCGTGCTGACGTAACTCTCCCGTGAAGCTCAACTGGATCAAGAGCTCGTGGGACGTCATCAAGCTGAACGTGTGCTGAACGCGGAGGTGCCGTACGTTCGGTGCTTGATCGGTTGGATCGCGAAGAAGTTCGACAACATCAACCGCGTCACTTGACGCTTCCGCTCCCGGTCTACGAGGGTACGTAGACACACTCTCCCCTCTCGTTGCTATGCATCTAGTAGATAGATCTTTCGTGATCGTAGGAAAATTTTAAAATACTACGTTCCCCAACAATTTTCTCCCATGACACCCAATGAATTTTGTTCTGCTTATCCATTTGGCTCCACCAGTATTACACAATCATGGAACTCAGTTCCTCACACAGGGATTATGTTATGTCAAAGCAAGCCATTGTATAAACCGGTGTAGCTTGCGCTACTGCCTTAATTAGTATCTCCTTTTCCGCTTTTGACAACATTTTCTCCTTCCAGCCTTGTATCTTTTTCCATACTTTCTCCTTTATATACACAAAAATCTTTTTCCTTGCTTTTCCAATGTAGGTTGGCAGTCCCAGGTACTTGGCTGACAAGCCCTCAGTCAAAACATGTAAAAAAAATCTTACTTCCTCCTTCTGCCAAGGTTTTGTGTTCTTGCTGTACAAAATTGATGATTTCTCCTTATTGATCATTTGTCCTGAACACGCTTTGTAGGTATGAAAAATGTGGTTTACTTCACGAGCATTGCTAGCATTCGCCTCATTAAGAGCAGTGAGTCATCTGCAAATAAAATATGGCTAATGCTTGGCGCTTCATTACATATGTTGACTCCTTATAATCTCCCCTTCTGTTCAGCATCATAAAGCATGACCGAAAAACCTTCGGCGGATAGTAAGAAGAGATAAGGGGATAAGGGGTCCCCTTGCCTTAAGCTCCTTTGTGGGATTATCACATTAGTAACATCTTTGTTTACCTTTATTTGGTATCTCACGATGGTGATGCATTTCAATACTGTTTGAATCCAGCTTCTGTTAAATCCCAATTTGTGCATAATATCCCTCAAGAAGCTCCATTCAATCCGGTCATATGCCTTGCTCATATCAAGCTTGAGGGCTGCATATCCCACTGACCTCTTTCTTTTCCTCTGCAAAAAATGTATCAATTCATATGCAAGGAGTATATTGTCTGATATTATGCGTCCTGGTACAAAGGCACTTTGGTTTGGTCAAATTATATCAGGTAAAATGATTTTCAAATGGTTGGTAATTACCATGGAAACCAGCTTGTATATTGCATTGCACAAACTGATAAGATGCAAGTCTTTAATCTTCTCAGGATTTGCATTCTGTGGGAAAGAACCACTAGGGTGTCATTCCAATTCTCCGGCATTTGTCCCCCTTTCAACACATTGAGAACCTCTCTTGTAACCTGTTCACCAACAATGTGCCAAAAACCGTTTGAAGAAAATTGCTGACATTTAGAGCCGCCTTTACCTCCTTTTCCGTATATTCGGCACACAACAATTCATTCATTTCTTCAGTTGCTTTGGGTTTTACAGCTCTCAGGATTGCTTCATTATCATGTCTTGCAGTAGACGAGAAGATGTCAAAAAAGTAGCTTGCAATGTGATCTTTCAATGGTTCATTTCCTTCTATCCACTGGCCATCCTCTGTTTTCAACCCTTTTAGTGTGTTCTTCTTTCTTCTTTCTAAGGCAAAGGCATGAAAAAGCTGTATGTTTATCCCCTTCTTGGAGCCATTTAACATGTGCCCTTTGGCGCCAATCAGTATCCCATTGATGCTCTAAGCGGTCCAGCTTATCTCTGAGAAAATGCTCTCTAGAAACTACTTTTTGGTTGATTTCTCCCCTCCTCATCTTCTCCAACTCCATTTTCAGTTCTTTTATTCTCCTTGGCAGATCCCCTAGATTGTTTGTATCCCAACCTTGGAGGTCAAGGGCTATTGCATTTAGCTTTTCAGTATAGCTTCTCTCGCCTCTTAGCGTGGATATATCCCAAGCGTTCCTTACAACCATGTCACATTCCTCTTCTTGTAGCCATTTAGCTTCAAATCTGAAAGTATGAACTTTATCGCTTGCAGCTGTCCTATTTGGTCCTTCCAGAACAATAGTAACTGATCTGTGATCTGAGTGATAAGGGTCTCCATTTAATACATTATGGGTGGGGAACCGCATGTACCAGCTTGTTGATGCCATAGCTCGATCAAATCTCTCTTTAATGTAGTTGGAAGCAGTGCGACTATGGTTACGCCAAGTGAACTTTTCCCCCACATAACCCAAGTCTCATAATCCATAGTCATACAATGCAAACCTGAAGCTCTCCATTTTATTGTGTGCTCGAGCTGTTCCTCCTCTCTTCTCGTGATTATACAATATCTCATTGAAGTCGCCTGCACATAACCATGGGAGACTTAATTGTTCATTTAAGATTCTCAATAAATTCCAGGTCTTCCACCTCCTTTCCTTCGCTGGTTCACCATATAAGCATGTAAATCTCCATTTGAAACCATCACTTTCTGTAACTACTACATCAATATGACATCTTGAGTAGTTGTGCAACTCAACATTTATTTCCTTATTCCATAGCATCGCTAGACCACCACTCCTTCTATCACAATCTTTAAGCACCATGTTACTCATGCCCAGCTTCCATTTGAACTTTTCCAACTTTCTTTCATCCATTTTAGTTTCTGAAAGAAAGAGGATGTCGGGGTCAACCTGCTTCTGGAGGTCCAGAAGTCCTCTTACTGTCGGGCCATTCCCCAAACCCCGGCATTTCCAAGTTGTGATCTTCATTTTGCCTCGCGGGACTGGTCCACCAGTCCCGCTTCCCAGCCATGTTGAGACTCTTTCGATGAGATTTTTGTTCTCTTTCCTTCTGCTTCCTCACGAGCCACCTTGATTTGTAACACTCCCTGAGATCCTTCGCTATCTACTTCCATTCTCACTCCTTTTACCTTGTCTATTTCTTCTTCAATGTCCATAGCTGTAGACCCTCTTTTTTTTTATTCTAGCTCACTTGCGTTTTGAGGCTGTGGGTTAATAGTTTGTTTAATGCGTTTGAAAGTAGCACGTTTTTATTTTGTTTTGTCCAACTTCGTAACATGCTCCTTGTTCCCTTCCTTTTCTTTCATTTTCCCTCCCGACTTAACATTGAACTCCTCTGCCTCATTTCGTATTTCAACCTCGTATGTTGTAGTCTTCATCCACTTTTCATCTCCCGTTTATTCATGTTCTATTCGCTTTTCTGATTCCATAATCATAGGGGCAGAATGGGGACTAGACTCTTCTAATATTTTGCTCATTGGCTTCTCCGGTTGGTTGCTGGTCCTAGCGTTTTGGTTTTCACCAAATTTAATACTTTCCACATTCAGCTCTACATTAACTTCTCCCTTCTGGATTGTGTGTGGGCTCATAACTCCTTTTTCTTCTCCTCTATGGGATCCCGTGGAACCATCGCTCGCAGAACTAGTCTTTTTCCAAGATATACCATCACTGCCTTTGCTTCATCCACTACTATTGCTCCAAAAGCCCGCTTTATCATGCGACCCTCTACTTCTATCCTCCTCACTAGGAGTTTTTCTCCAGGTGTTTGCTTTCAACCAGGGACCAAATTCATGGTTTGATCCCTGTTTCTCCTTACTCGAACAAGCTCTATCATTATGTCCAATCACCCCACATATATAACGGAAATCAGGCAAATGCTCATATGTGAAAAATACATCACGGCTCCTTTCCATTTTCTTTTTGTTCTCCATATCTTCATCTTCTGTTATGATATCCTCGTCTTCTTCCTCTTTATTCTCTTCTTCCTCATCCAAAAATATTGTAATGCCCCTCATTAAAGGTTTCGTAATATCCAGCCGCACCTTGATCCTCATATATTCTCCCATGGCCATACCGCAGTCGTCCACATCAACATCTAGAACTTGGCCTATTTCCTTTCCTATGTCCTCTCCAGATTCTTTACTTATCGATCCCATAGGAAGGCCATAGACTCTTATTACCCAAATAGTTGTATGCTTGAAATCATACTCATCGAGGGTCTTGGCTGGGTTGAAATTCTGTACCATCACCCGGGCTTTTGTTAAAGATCCAGGGACCATTATTCAGGGCCTTTGTTTCCCAAGCTTCTTCGTGGAATGCAATTTCTTTTCCACTCCCTCCATTATTGAACAACTCCATCAGCTGCTCACCGAGGGTGTTATGCCGCCTTCGGCACCCCTAGCCGCGCGAGCGGATTGGGAGATTGGTTGGGGGGGGAGGAGTAGGGAAAGACAAGAATCGACACGGATTTGAGGGATGGACTTGAGACCCAAAAACTCCCCGCCTCGCCCTTGGATTCAGATGGTTGGGACCTGACCAGTGTGGGGATTCGCCTATTCGATTTGACTCGGCAAAATCGGAAAGGACGGTCGGTAGCTCAAAGACAGGCGGAAGAAAAGGGAAGAAATTTAGTGGGACTCCGTGGAATCGGGAGCTGTCGTCACCGGACTCTGCCAGAAACAGGGGCCTCAAGCGCGAAGGCACTAGAACCGTGACGAGCGGACGGACAAGTGTTCCCAATGGTTCTGAACTTCTGATGCCAGAGACCTGGGTCCGTCTTTACGGCATCCCGAAGAAGCATAGGCGCGAAGATCGCATCAAGGAGGGCCTTCGGATGCTTGGTCGGCCAATTGTGGTAGATGAACTATCGCTGATCAGGTTGGGGCCTGTGGTGATGAAAATTGCCTGCTGTGCGCCCGAGAAGCTCAACGGTGTGGTGGAAGTGTGGTCCAATAGTGAGGGGTACCAAATCAAAGTGGAGCGGGATGTTCTTCCTAAGCGCGGCGGCGAGCGTGCTCACATGGTGGTGGTAGCCACAAACCCTCCCAAAATCACGGCGCCAGCCAAGGGGCCGTGCGCGCAACTGCCACCCACCCTGGGCTCCACCCCCAGCAGCTCCAGTGGGGCGCGCGTGCCGGGCCTGACCAAGGACGCCATCCCCCCTCTGCCTGTGGCTGCGGAAGAGCCTGATGAGAGCTTACATGACACCTCCATCGATACTGAAACGTGGGAGAAGCTGGGAGCTTTGACCTCTGAGGTTGGGGCCATAGGGTTGGCGACCCAAGATACGGCCGTGAGCGTTCCCCCGCTTGCCCGATCGCTTGACAACTCCTTCAACGACTACGGGTCCAACCTTGAGGCTTTACCACTGGCGTGTAAGGTTGGGGCCGGGGCGGCTAAGCTGCCTCCTCCCACCTCTTCCACTACGATTGAAGACTCGGAGCTGGTGGTGCTTGGGGACTCAGAGCTGACTCAGGGCCCACGTCGGGGCTCGAACAGTGCGGGTCGTCAACCTAAGAAGACAGCGGGCCGGAAGCCGACCTCCAAAGCAGCATCGACGGTGGCGGTGGGGAATCCTTCGGAACTGGGCGGGGAGCTGGGCGTGGTTCTTGGAGCCACCGGGACCAACAGCAAGGCCAAGCGATCGAAAGCGACGCCGGTGGCACAACGTGCTCCTAGTGCCCGTGCCAAGGCCAAGCTGGGCGAGCTCTCTTCCTTGGAAAGTGCGCAGCTACGCATCGCCGACAAAAACATGGAGGCTGCAGGTAACCCCCCCCCCCCTCTTTCCGTATTCTTAATGCTTTTTCCAACGAGCATCTCGCGTCCATTCTCGATGATTCGGGTGTTTGTGTCCCCAATCCCCCCGGCGAACTCATTTCCTTAATTAGGGCTCGGGAAGAGGCCCAGGCCTCCTTGGCTGAGGCTGCAGCCAGGTGCGCTGCGGCCGATCAACTTGCTACCATGCCAGTGGGGGCTGGTGAGGTAGTTGCGCCCGGTGAGGTAACACAGGCTAGGGAAGTCTGTGTTCCTCCTTCTTCATTGCTGGCTCCGCGGGGACAGGGACAGTCAAAGAAGCGAGTGGCCAAAGCGATCACCTCTAGAGGTGTTCGCCTGCGTAACCGTGTGATTTAGATGCGGTTCCTTTTTTGGAACATTAGGGGCTGCGGCCATGCGGGCCGTCGCACCCAACTTAGGGAGTACATAGCCAAGGAACGAATCGATTTTATTGCTCTTCAAGAAACTATTAAACTTGACTTCTCGCATAGAGACCTTCTTGCCTATGACCCTCTTCAGCGTTTTGAGTGGCACTGTTACCCTCTACGGGGCACTCAGGTGGCATTCTTATGGGTTGCAACCGCGATATCTGCGAGGTGTTGGATTGGGATGTGGGGGCGTTTTGTCTTTATGCTACTACCAAACACAAGGGTACGGGGCTCACTTGGGTGACCATCTGCGTCTACGGCCCTGCTAACCACGAGCGCTCCCATGAGTTTCTCCGTGAGATCTCTATGGTAGTGGGAGTTAAGCGGAACCTCAATCTTCTGGTGGTTGTTGGGGGGGATTTCAACTTGATCCACTCGGGTGCGGACAAGAACAACGTCAATATTGACTGGACAAGGGTGTCCATGTTCAATCAGGCGATTGCCTCGGCTGTTCTCCGAGAGGCGGCGCGGACCGGAGCGAGGTTTACTTGGACCAACAAACAAACCAATCCGGTTCGGAGCGTCCTGGACAGGGTTTTCTTCACCCCCGAGTGGGAAACCATGTTTCCCCTATGCTCGCTGGTGGCAGAAACGCGCATAGGATTGGATCACGTGCCTCTCATCTTCTCCTCAGGGGAGGAGTCGATTTGTCGCAGCCAACGGTTCTACTTTGAAACGGCTTGGTTCGAGTCTGAGGGGTTCGAGCAGTTGGTCCGTGCGCGATGGGGTACCATCTGCTCTGCTTTGGGGCCTCAAAGGGGGCCGGCAGAACTGTGGACCGCCGCGGCGGCCAAGCTCAGGACTTTTCTTCGTGGCTGGGGAGCCAACCAGGGCAGCGCGTCTAAGAAAGATAGGGCCAGGCTCACGGAGGAGATCGCTAACCTCGATCTGGAAGCAGACCAGCGTCTCTTCTCTGAATCTGAGTGGGCCTATAGATACGCTTTGGAAGACCAAGTACTTGCTCTCCTGAGAGCCGAGGAGGAATATTGGCGCCGTCGGGGCGGTGTCAAATGGGTGACGAAGGGTGATGCTAACACTGGATATTTTTGCGCTTTTGCGAACGGACTGAAAAGGAAAAGCACTATCCTCCATCTACAATCCAGCACGGGACTGCTGCTCACCCAGGATCAAATCTCGGCCCACATTTATGAGTTTTTCATTGACCTTCTGGGGACTGCGAATGACAAACTTCTTTGCCTATGCTCGGACCTGTGGGATCCCGAGGAAAAGGTGTCTCAGGAGGAAAATGATCATCTGGCCCTCTCCTTCCTCCCCGAGGAGATTGATCAGGCGTTAATGGATATGAAGAACGACACGGCACCCGGCCCGGACGGCTGGCCCGTGGAGTTCTTCAAGCGCTTTTGGCCCACCCTTAAACACTTGTTTTATGCGATTGTGAATGGTTTTGCCTTAGGGACGACTGACCTCTCGCGCCTTAACTATGGGGCCATTAGTCTTATCCCAAAGGTTAAAGGGGCAGACAATATCAGGCTTTTTCGACCGATAACTCTCATTAATGTCCCCTTTAAGATTTGTGCAAAGGCTTATGCCTCTCGCCTCGCCCCAATTGCCCAAAGGATCATTAGCCATAGCCAAACGGGTTTCCTTAAAAATAGAAACATCCTAGAGGGACCGATTGTCCTCTTGGAAATCGTTCACGAACTCAAAAGGACTAAAGCCAAGGGTGTGCTCCTTAAGCTCGATTTCGAGAAGGCTTACGATCGAGTGAATTGGGCCTTTGTTCAAGAAGTCTTCCTCAAAAAGGGTTTTGAGGCAGGTTTTGTGCATCGTCTTATGCACCTAGTTTCCAGTGGACATACGGCCGTTACCATTAACGGTGTGTTGGGTAGGTTCTTTCGTAATAAAAGGGGCCTCAGACAGGGTGATCCGAGCTCCCCCCTGATCTTCAATTTTGTGGCCGATGCCCTAGCAGCATTAATTAACCGTGCTAGGGCTGCCAGTCACATCTCCGGCTTAGTACCTCATCTCATCCCCGGAGGAGTCTCTCACCTTCAATACGCGGACGACACGATGCTACTATTTGAACCCAATGATAGTAGCGTGGCGTCCGTCAAACTGCTGCTCCTCGCCTTCGAACTAATGTCGGGGCTCAAGATCAATTTCCCTAAGAGCGAAGTGATCACCATAGGGATGGACGATCATGAGAGCGCTAGGGTGGCGAACTCCCTGAATTGTAAACGTGGCTCTTTCTCGATCAAATACCTGGGGCTGCCCATATCTACCAGAGGCCTTACCATCGCGGAATGGGAGCCCCTCTACGGGAAAGTGTTCAACAGGGTTAGTCCTTGGAGGGGTAGATTTATGTCCTCGGCGGCTAGACTGATCCTGACCAACTCGAGCCTATCCTCTCTGCCCATTTTTACTATGGGTATGTACCTTTTGGCCGATGGCGTGCATGCCAAATTGGACACCCCGCGGTCCCGGTTCTTTTGGGAAGGAGCTGGGACCAAACGGAAATATCACTTGGTTAAATGGGCGGCAGTATGCCGTCCTAAAAAGCTCGGAGGCCTCGGAGTCACAAATTCCAAACTTATGAATGTGGCCCTCCTAACCAAATGGTGGTGGCATCTGGCACACAACGAGTCGGGTCTCTGGGCCAGAATTCTTCAGGCTAAGTACTTCCCGGATGGAAACGTCTTCAAGGCGCAGCCCTCCGGGTCGGCCTTTTGGAAAGGGATCCAAGCAGTAAGACCGGCGTTCGCTCTGGGGGCACTTTTTGGAGTCAAGAACGGTGAGTCTACACGCTTCTGGCTAGACCATTGGTGGGAAAATGCGCCGTTGTGGCAATCTCACCCTGATCTTTACCATCTTGCCTCTGACACTACTATTATGGTTGCCGACGCCCTTAGAGTGCATCCTCCGGCGATCTCTTTTATTCGTACATTAGGGCAAGACGAGGCCTCTAGCTGGGATGGTCTTGTGGTAGCTTGGAGGGATATTAACCTATCTAATGAGACAGATAGCATATCCTGGAAACTTACGGCATCTAAACAATTTTCGGTTAAGTTTATATATTCCAAGTTGACCGACGGACCTGTGTTAGCCATGGTAAGGGGACTATGGAAGGCGGGCCTGCCGCTTAAAATCAAGATATTCTTGTGGCAAACGATACGGAACCAGCTGCCAACGTCCGATAATGTGGCGAAACGCAATGGGCCCGCTGACGGCTCTTGCTCTATCTGCGGGTTGGGCGAAAATGCAAACCACGTCTTCTTCCAATGCGTGCTGGCTAAGTTTGCGTGGAGTGCGGTGCGTGAGACCTTTGGCAAAAATTGGAACCCCCAATCTTCTGCGGACCTCATAACTATTCTTAACGCTCAGAAAGGGACGAACGCGCGTATCCTGTGGCGTTGCGCTGGGGCGCTATTATGGTCCCTCTGGACGGTTCGGAATAAAATCACCATCGAACACAAGTTCCCAACCCATCCAGCTGACATCTTTTTCAAATGCCATCTCTTTCTTCAGGTGTGCATGCCGTTGGGGAAAGCGCGTGACGAGGAGGACATGCATGCAGTGATGGAGAAGATCAAGGCGGTGTCGAGGCTCACTCGCCAAAATGAGGGAGCCCCTCCCCCTGCCACTTAGATGCTGCGGTTTTTGGGTCTTATGCTCCTCTCGTGCCACTATGTTAGACTACCCATAGTGGGAGTAACATAGGTAGTAACATCACACATATCTAGATAAAAAAGATGATGTGGCAAGCAATAAATAAAGAAAGAGAGGCATGTGGTAACATAGCTAGTTACTAGTAGTATGAGTAACATCACACATATCAAGGTAAGATGAGTCTATGGCATAATAAATGAAGTCTTACATGTTACCACACATATGTTACTCCCCACTATAGAGGTAGTAACATAGAGTAGTAACATGGGCATGTTACTACTCTATGTTACTACCCATTATGGCTAGTCTTATGATACTTGTTGGTTGCGCATTAAGTGCTTTATTCGCGCGAACTTAATTGGTCTGTAATATCGAACTATGTGTGTGCATTGACGTTGGCTTGATGGCTTTATTAATTTAAAGCCGGACGCATCTTGTGTCTTCGTTCCAAAAAAAAAAACTTCTGATGCTCCTATTTCGGACAAACTGCAGAAGTTGGATGGCCAATTGTTCCACCGACTTGCCATCCATCCATCTGTCACGCCAGAACATCATAGACTCGCGATCGCCGAGAGAACACCGGTGTGCCGCCTTGAAGGTTAAGGTTTACACGGCTCCATGACTCCATCCCGTCTAAGCAGAGCGTGACCGAGACCGAGATCCGATATACATGTACACATCTGAGCTTTCCAGATCAAGGGCATCAATTGCTAGCAAATTCTATTTTGTCGGCACGTATCTTTCCTATCAACGTCACTCGGGTTCAACTTGCAGAGTAAGGATGGCAATGGGTCGGGTTTGGATCGAGTTGAACAATATCAAATCCATATCCATATCCATGAAGATAGTCTTTGTCCACCCATGAAAAAACCCATGGGTGAAAAATTATGTCCATGTCCAAACCCGATGGATATCCATATCCGTTAGATATCCATGGGTCCTCTCAAGACATACACAGAAGACATAACACAATGTGCACATAAGTTGTTGCGCCCATGCATTAATGCACGTGTGAAAAAGCAGAGACGGAGGGGTCGAGGGGATATGGAGTTGCGTTGTCGTAGGCCACTGGTGCTGCCTATTGAAGTTCTCCACCATACATGAAGATAGCGGCTGACAGTGTCGACCGTCTCTTTGGATGAAGGAGGAGCAGGAAGAGGATATGGGGCTAATACTTAATGATGAGTCATTTAACAACGACATAAAAAGATCAGAAGAGGGCTGAACTAATATTAAGGCGGGGATTGAATGTCAACTAATAAAAGTTATGGTGGGGATTGTGCAATTTTCTTTGAATGTTTTAGATTATAATGGATGAAATTATAGTGGGACATGTGACTGGGGTAAGGATAGCATAATATTTGCATTAATTCATACTACCGGGTTGGGTTTGGATATATCCATGGGTACAAGATTATGTCCATGCCCTACCCACGAGTAATCGGGTCGGGTTTGGACGCTACCCATGGGCGCAAAAGCATATCCAAACCCTGTTCATACGGGTCGGATATCCATGGGTATCTATGTCCATGGGTAAAATTGCCATCCTTATTGCAGAGGGTCTGCGTCTGTGTTTTAAGATAAAACCTGGCTAGATCGTTTCTCAATTGGAGCAAGTTGCTGAAAGCAAACTCTGGTACATGCTACTGCCACGAATCTTGGTCGACATGCCGATATGACCTGTCCGCAGCCTGGCCGTCACGATTTTGACCGACACGCTAGCTCTTCTGTGTGGGATTGCGACTGTACGTACATAGCACCGTCCAACGCGCTAACTCATTCACTGGATCTAATTTCCACGGGTGCGCGTATGATATGCACGAATTTGAGCACGCATGGAATCCCTTATCGGTGGTGCACAGCCACGCAGTGATTTTTCCCCTCTTTGTTTACGGAAAAAGGTAAGGGCACGCAGTGATCTGCTTAGATCAGCTTAGCCTTGATGTTTTGCCAACGCTTTGTTATCTCTCGCTAATTAATTTGGACTAGTGGAGCAACTGGTTGGTATGCTCACCCACTACAAATTCCCCATTCCTCTACGTCAGTGCAGTGTGACAGATATGTTTCTTCTTTCTCAGCCAGCAAGAAAATATCTGATTTATCCAATAAATTACCAAACGAAAATATCTGAATTTTGTCTATATATACCGGGTCAGGGCCGCTAGAACTATAGTAGTACTATCCTTGCTCCAGAGTCCAGACTCAGACAATAGACTTGAACCACTAGCTATATCGGCAAGCCAGCAAAGCTCGTCCATTAATGGCGGTCAAGCTCACGCTCCCGGCGGCAGCACTACTCTCCCAGGTGGCAACGCTGGGCTCCCTCTTGGCCCTCCTCCTCCTTGCGCTGCTGCTGCCGGCCTTCCTCAGGGTCGCCTACGGCTACCTCCTCTTCAACGGCATCGTCCTCGCTCTAGGCATCCAGGCCTTCGTCGGCGGCACCGCTTCCATCGCCGACGAAGACCAGCACGGGTCTTCGAGTACCGGTCAGGCCGTTGCACCTATCGATATCATGGCCTCGCGGTTCCAGAGGGCTGGAGTTGGATCAATCCGTCCCGGCGACCGGACGACGGTTGTGGATGATCAAGTCGTGGTGCCTGCCTTTGTAGCGAGTAATATAATCGAGCTGAAGACGAAGACCAAGGAGGTGGTGCTGAAGGTGTTGAAGAAGTGCCCGTCGACGGCGAGCATTTTCTTCCTCAGCGCCTTGAACGGCAGCCAAGCCGGCGGAGAGGAGAAGGCATGCCAAGAGGAGCAGGAAGATTGTGAAGTCGATGTGGATGGGGATGTGCGGATGAGTCGGCAGGAACTGTTCGCCAACGCGGAGAGGTTTATTGGCAACTTCCGCAGGGAGCTTAGGATGCAGAAACAGTAGCCCCTTGAAGCTAGCATAGATATTTTTGCATAGTTTTTTTCTCATAGTTTTTGTGTCATGATATATAGGAGTGTGTTTAGTGGGATATGTCATTAGCCCCCATCTGTAACCCTGTTTATAGGCTTAGGATTTTCGGTGTGTTTAGGTTTCCGAAATTGACATAATCTGTACTGTTACTAGTCTTTTAATTATGTCCAGCAATCTCAGAAGAAAGTGAATGCCGGTGGCAAAGCCAACATGTAACCTGTTTTTCTTTAGACATTGCTTGTTCACTCTCTACAAGCATTCCCGATGACGCACATGACGCGCCAGCCGAGGTCCACTGCGCAGGCCGGCCAAGGGGTAGAAATACTTTTTTTTTTTTTTTTTTGCGAGAAG